>OY804523.1:35378075-35978075 GCA_963680855.1 Lepeophtheirus nordmannii | reverse complement strand
TACTTCTGTAGTGCATGACAATGGTCACGATGGTCATTCAGAATTTGAAAGTGATCATCACCGATTGGATAATGAATGGAAAAATACGGAATTTCCACTTTTAGAGTCTGTTGGGGAAATAATCACCAACAACGCTAGCAATTTAGAAAATACGAGTGACCAAAAAAATTATGAAGGCCATCAACATGATCATAATGTTGAATCGTCATCACCTTCAGAAATCGATATTCATAGTAACAAACACAAAGGAGAAATTCCTCATTATAACCGAGAACAGGAATTTGGAAATATTGATCAAAATTGGCAATCGACACAGTCAAATGATGAAGAAAATCCTTCTTCTATACAGCATGGACTTGAATCGTCGGAGGAAAATTGGAACACAACTTCAAATGCAGATTCTAATACCCATATTGAAAATCATAACCAAAATGAAAGTAGATATGATTCATTCTTACTTGGATTAAATTCTTCTAATTCTGGTGGACTGAATATTAAAGGAAATGAACAACATGAAAATAGCTTTGATCCATCATTACACATATTAAATACTGATGACCTGAATAATCAAGAAACTGAACAACTTGAAAATGTATTTGATACCACATTGAATCCATTAAACTTTAATGGCCAGAATAATCAAGAAACTGAACAACTTGAAAATGTATTTGATACCACATTGCATCCATTAAACTTTAATGGCCAGAATAATCAAGGTGATGAACAACCCAAGGATATATTTGATCACACTTTACATGGATCAAATGCTAATGGTAAAAATAATGAAGGCAATGGGCAACATGAAAATGGTTTTGACCATATATTAGATGTACCTAACTCTAATAGCCAGAATAATCAAGGAAATGAGCAAGGTAACAACGATTTTGATCATACTTTACATGTATCAAATTCTACTGGTTATAAAAACCAAGGTGATAAACAATACAAAGATGGTTTCGATGCTGTTTTACATAGATCAAATTCAGATGACCTGAATAATCAAGGAAATGACCAAACTGAAAATAACTTTTATCCTGCATTGAATGGATCAAATTCTGATGGTCTGAATAATGCAGGCCTGGTACAACATGACCAAGGCTTTGATCCTGCATTACATGGGTCAAATTCTGATGGTCAAAATAATCATGAAAATGTATTTGATACCACATTGTACCCGTCAAACTCAAATGACCAGGTTAATCAAGGCAATGAGCAATCCAAGGATGTATTTGATCACACTTTACATGGATCAAATTCTGATAATCAAGATAATCAAGGGTTTGATCATTATGTTACTGTTTCATCTGATCCAGAATTGAAGTTGTCAAAAGAAAATCAAAATGAAAACAATGGTGACATAAGTCAATCACAAAATACAGACTTCGAACAATCAGGGATTTCATCCGATAACAACATCGTACATGCTCAAGAAGAACATAAACATGATCAAATTTCTGAATTTTCTTCTTCTTATGGAATAAACGATTCGACAGGAGAAAAAAGTGAGATTACTATGAATAAAGACTTATTTGATGACTCAAATATTAATCACAATCAAAAACCTCATTATGGATCAGACGTCAATAATAATGAAAACCTTGGAAACAGTCATGTTGTTGGGTTAACATATAATGAAGAGGGTAATTTGAATAATAACGGGCAACCTATAAAAATTAATGATACAGAATCAAATAATGATTCAAATGGGTTCAACCCCATTTTGGATGAATCAAATCAAGCAACAAGTACAGATCATGAGGATAAGGAAGGAAATAATCAATCATCTTCAGAAGATAATACATATAATGTAGAAAATGTTGAGTTATCTAGTTCAGAATCAAAAGATAGCATGAATGACCAAATAAATGGTCTCGATACTTTAAAGCAGTCTTCAAACATAAATGATCAAGGCAGTTTATTAAAAGGAAGAAATGAAGAAATTATTGGGGTTTCATCTGACGCTACGATTAATTCAAATGTTGAAGACCGTGAATTTATTGCTAATTTAGGACTTACATCTCAATCAGAAAAGGATTTGAATGAGGAAGAGCAAACTGGTCCAGGATTTGGGCAACAAGAAAATGAAAATAATTATAATGGTATTGAGACACAAGATTCAACAATAACTAACACGACAGATAAGTCAGAAGATGAAATCGTTCATCAAGATCCAGAGAAAATGGACGATGAAAACATTTATCAAGATTCAGAAAAGGAAGATGATACAAGCATCCATCAAGGCTCAGAAAAGCAGAAAGGGGAACATTATCATGAAAGACCTGAAGATGGAAACATTCATCAAGATTCAATAAAGATAGAAAATGATAATAGCCAACAAATGCTAGGAGATGAAAACATTCGCCAAGGTTCAAAAAAGAAAGCAAATGGAAAAAATCGTGACATCGTGACCGAAAATGATCAATCAGTCGCCGACAGTTCACCTTTTGAAGATAACCAATCTATAAAAGAATCTTCAATCGAAGATCACTACCATGGGGATATTTTTCACGCAGGATTTCAGGAAGATAACTCTTTTGCCGATCCTGATTTAAATGATAACCAAGTTCCAAGTGACAATACGCTTGATTCAAATAGAGAACATAAAATTCTAACGGAGTCAATTGAGTCAGAAAACAATTCAATTAATAATAATAAAGAATCAAATTCATCAAAACATTATAAGATATCCAATCCAACCTTGCAAGAATCGAATTTAGAAGATGATCCTACAACTTCTGCCACTACTAGTGAAAATTTCACACCAGAAAAAAATAATCCCAATGACATAAAAATTATTGATAATAAAAATATGGATACTGGAGAAGAACTAAGTGATGGAGTAACTACTAAATTCACCTCATTCATTTCTGATGATAGTGAAGCACAAGATTTTTTGTCTGCCAAGACGAAAGTGAATGAAAGACCAAGAGAATTCGATTTTGGAAATAAATTCAATCAAGAGAAGGACGTTGAAGCAACAATCAAACAAAATTCAACTGACGACATAGTCTTTGATGACAATAAGTCTGAAAGAAATAGTAGTTCTAGCATAAACAGTAATCACAATACACAAGCAGTTTTGAAAAATAACGATAATTTTGGAGGTGAAACTCTAGATCACATATCTCAAGATGAACAAGAATCCAATAGTAAAACAAATAAATCAACAAACATTGTAATCTCTTCATCTCCTTCAGTTGACAACAAAACAAATGGAAATGAGTCAATAAATGATTTTGGTACAATAGCAACAAATGATTTTGGTACAATAACGACAAATGGTTTTGATACATCCACAAAAGAAACAATTTTGATTCAAAACGAAAATGAGAAAATAGATTCAACTGAGAGGGTAAATATTGATATTTCAAAAAATACAAATTCCTTTGACAATTCACTTGTAACTGCATCAAGTGCGGTCAAACAATCTCCTGAAAAAGTTTATGTAATTAATTCTCAAGACGAGCAAACTATTACAATTCCAACTAATTCCAGTAGTGGGGAATCAAAGTTACAAGAAACTGATTATTCTGCTCTGCCAAAAGAATCTACAGGTATAAAAACCGAATCTACTATAAATAATGATGTTAAATCTGAGGATACAGAAAAAGATAAAAATCAAAATTTAAAACCAAATATAAGTGACCAAATTATTTCTACACCTCAAACATTCAATTCAGACGATGCCAAAGACTTAGACAATGCAAAAGATGATATAACCCCAAAAGAAGAAAACGGCTCTTTAGAAACTGATCAGTCCACAGAAAAAATAAGAGATGATATTTTTAATGATATTCTTCATAAATTTGCTGATGGGGTTTCGAATATTAATATTCAGCCTGAAACAAACGTTAATAAAGAATTTAGTAATAATATTGTATCTAGTAATGAAATCAACAAGTCGTACGAAAATAACTTAAATAACTCTGAAAATATTTCCCAAACTAAGGAAGATAATGAGCATATTGAAACTCTTATTGGGAACACAAGTGAAAACATAAATGAAGAAACTAAGACAACTAATTATAGGAACTTTGATGCATCTGATATTGTCAACAAAGTTGGTAATATAGTCATTAAATCTGATAATGATAAAAAGGAAACCAAATCCAGAATTTCTGGCTCAATTGGAAACGGAAATAGTTTCTCTGAAACTGAGACCTCAAACTCCAAAACAAATATTTCTGAAGAGAACGTTAAGAACTCTAATGCCTTCCCTGTAAAAGATCAAAGCATATTTACGAATACATCTCATTTAGATCCTGAATTAATTCAAAAAATTATTTTAAGGAACGTTTTAAATAACAATCAAACCAATCCTTTTCATCACGATACCCAACCATATCAATTTGGTCTTCAATATCCTAACGGAACTGAAGCTGTTTTTAATTTTAATGGAACAACATTAGATTCTTCCTTAATTCCTACTTTCATTCTCGGTAATTCTACTCATGAGGATATTAGGGAAAACATTACAACTCTTCCCAATGGACAATCATTTACCATTCCAAGTCACCAGCAGCAATTAAACAGCACCTTGGATGCAGAAGTACTTGAGAACGGTGTACCTTCTAGCTCTTTCAATAAAAATCAAGCTATTTTTGGTGGTTTTCAACTTCCCAATGGTACTATCTTAGACGTAACAAGCAACTTGTCTAAATCATTTTTACATGGAATCAAGCCTCAAATCCAGTTTGATTCTGAAAATGCTGCGCTATCAAAAACAAATGAATCTGATGATAAGAATCAAGTTATTTTTGGAGGCTTTCAGTTACCAAATGGTACAAAAATTGATTTGACCAGTAATTTCCCTATTCAGCAGAACCTTGGAGGATTTTTTATAAATAACGGGAGTAGTCATTCCAACTTCAGTGGAATTGCAAATAACAGTGATATAAATCAACTGTTGATAAATTCAGCTTACATTGGAAATGATTCTTCATTTAGATTTAATTTCCCAAATGAAAAAGATTTAACCAAACTCGTTTTAAAGCAACTGTTAAACAATTCTAATGAAACAGCTGAAGCCAATAATGAAACAGGGATTGAAAATATTGTGCTTCAAAATATCATTCATTCAATTAAAGGAAATCTTAATAGCAGTGTATATTCTGAACAAAACTTAGGAGATTATTTTACTGGAAATGTGAATAATTTGTCAATTTTTAATAATTCAGGAAATAACAGTAATTTCGCTCAACTCTTGCTTCAATCAGCTTTACATCCTAACAGTAGTACTGGAGATAGCTTGCAATTTGGAATTAATTTTCCAGATCAAAATGATGTTTTCAAACTCGTTCTTCAACAATTATTCAACAAATCTAATGAAACAGACAATAATGGAACAAGAGTTGTAAATCCTTTAGTCCAAAGTGTCTTGGATTTAATAATTCAAAATAACAATGGCAGTGCATCTTTCAATCCAGACTTTTTAGCATCAAATGGAACTGATATTCAAAAGATGATTCTTTCAAATCTACTTCAAAATGCTACTCATAATTCAACGTTAGGTTTTCCTATTCCAAGGGAGGAAGAGATAAAAAAAATTGTCATAAATCAAATATTACAACAAAATGAAGATAACTCCTCTACTGAATTGCCAGTACAGAATGGTGATGAGATACAGCAACAAATACTCAGTGGTATTAAATCATCTGACGGAAACACGAGTTTCCCATTTAACTCTAACGAAACAAATGTGCAGAAATCAATCCTTCAAAATCAACTGGATGCATCAAATTCTGAACGGGATCAAGAATTGAATATCTTTAAAGAAATTGTATTAGGTCAAACTGAGACAACAACAGAAAAAGATATGGGAAATATAACCGAAATTTTAAAACAGAATCCAATTGATTTTAAAAGTTTATCCGGTGCTGACTTTTCATCTCATATCCTAGGTAGAATGCAAAAAAGTTCTAGAAAAATAAAGCACATATTTGATAAGGGCTGTAAGGACCCTGAAAATGAATTTCAGTGCATTGGGCATGGTGATTGTCTTTCAAAACATTTGAGATGCAATGGTATTTATGACTGCAGGGACGGATCTGATGAACTTTTATGTGAGAAAGAAGGTGAGCATGAACATGTTAAAATAGAATAAAAATCTAATGTATAATTCTACTTCATGTATTTAGGACTTAAAAAAGAAAAATGTCAAGAATTTCAATGCCCTAACGGACCATGTATTCCATCTGATCGGAAATGTGATGGACAAATAGATTGCCCTGAATCTTATGATGAATTAGACTGTCACTCAACTAGTTTTAACTGTTCAGAGAATGAATTCTATTGTGTTAAAGATGCACGATGTATAGCATCAAGTTTCCGATGTGATGGTACTCCAGATTGTGTAAGAGAGGATGAAGATGAACGAAATTGTGATTGTGACTCTGAATCACAATTTAAATGTATGATTGGTGGAGGTTGTATTGACAAAGAAAAAGTTTGTGATGGAGTTGAAGATTGTCCTGACTTATCTGATGAGTTTAACTGTTTGAAGACACTAAATGGAAAAATACAAATTCGGTTTGTTTTTATTCTAAGAATTTGTGCATGATTTTTTAAATAAAATATTTTTTGTTTTAGGGGCAATAATGATACTTGGTCAACCATTTGTTTTAATGAAGACTCTTCCCTTGAATTTGCTACAGCTACTTGTCAGCAGTTAGGATATGCTTCAGCTAAATTTGAAGGTACTACTGTTGAAAATGAGGAATCATCTAATTATAAGGAGTTGAGCTCCGATGTTTCTCTAACTGATATTAAAAAGATTGATGCTAAAGTCTTAGAAGATATATTAGTTTGTGAGAACAATCCGAAGACAGTATGTGAAGAATTTGGTATGTTATATATCTTATTAACTTTTTTGTAAATTATTTATTATATATTCTTATATACTTATAGAATGCTCAAATCGAACACTTACCGAGAGACAGATAAATGAATTGCATGCACAAGGCACCATCAACATTAACTCTCTAACTTCAGAAAATGAACTTTGGCCTTCTTTAGCTTATCTATTCAACGTAAAAATGAAAACAAGCTGTGTTGTAACTATTTTAAATCCCATGTGGTTGATTACATCGCATGGATGTATGGCTGAGAAGTTCGTAATTATATTCATAGTTAAGAAATAGTGCTTAATATATTTCATTCTAGATCAATGGATCCTTTGGAATGGGTAGCTTTTGCTGGCCCTGCTAATGGCCAAGCTGATCAATCAAAAACTCAAATTAAAATAGTAAGAAGAATAGTTTCAAATCCATCAGCAAGATTCCAGCAAGGGTATTATACTGACGATTTGGCTCTTGTTGAGTTAAACGATCCTTTGATCTTTAACGACCAAGTTCGAGCCTCTTGTTTAGGAGAGTCTCCTCTTGAAGATGAACTTTGTTTTGTGGCAGGATGGACTGATGTAAACAAGGAGGGTAAGTACAGTAGCTGAACTAAACGTTATTCATTTGTATTTATACAAATATTTTATTTAAAAAATTATATTTTAAATTCAAAGGTGTAAGCTTTATACAATACCTCGACAAGATACCCCTTCCAATGATGTCTCAAGAGGAGTGTAATTCACAATCACACTATAACAACTTACTAAATAGTAATTCATTATGCACTTCCTCTAAACACCAAGACGTCCCGTGTAGAGTAAGTTTTCAGAATATAAGCAAATATATGAAATAAGTAATCTTCTTTTATTTTTAGATGGACAGCGGAGCGCCACTTTTGTGCTACCAAGGTAATAGATGGAGACTTCATGGTATTTTAAGTAGAGAAGGTGAATGCCTTCCCTCAACTCATCCAGATATTTTCACATCTGTTGATTCGTGGAAATCATGGATTAATAATATTATTGGAGAAAATGAATCATAATTTAAAAAAAAAATATTTATCTAATATGAAAAAAGACATTTGACAACACAATTTACAAAAAAGAAGATAACTCAGAAAAATAATGACATCCTGTGTCAAGGCTGTGATATGTTGTTATTTTTTTCTCATCATCAATCAACCTATAGGTCTCATATTTATAGTTTCCTTAAGAAAGTTCTGATTTTTATATACATAGAAGTGCAAAAATGTTTTTCATTATTTTCTTAAACTGCTCAGGCCATAATGCTGAAATTTATGTGAAATATATAGAGATATAGGTAAATATGTACATATGTATAAATACATATACCTGAGCTTTATATGTTATTGAAATGATTTCTTTTATAAGTAAATCAATGTAATCAAATTTGAATTCATTTATGCAAAAAACATACACACATATATACATACATAACTGTTAGTAAATATATTTTATATTAAACTAAAAAATAATTTTAAAAAATAGATTTTTTTAGTGCTTCATTAAAGTGCAATTAAATTCGTTTTTTTATGATAAACATAGGCATTATTATTATTACTATTCTGTAATATTTTTACATTTTTCTTTAAGTATTTATATCGTAATTTCATGGCTTATTTATGTCTCAATTTGCCAAATAAAAAAAGTGTATTTAAATGTCGATTATTTTATTTCCAAATTCAAATTCTAACTCTTGTATTTGACAGGTAATAACTTTTTCTTGATTATAAAGAAGTTATAAAACTTTGTCGAGTTAGATCATCCAGTTATGATCTATTAGAAATATGCATAATTAACAAAATAAATGTTTAGAGTTCAAATTATATTTGTGGAAGTACAAACAACGATTCTAGGCTTTTAAACTTCATGTTCTGTTTGATTTTACATAAATGTATAGTTCTTTGAATATTTTAAGGCATACTTGTACAATGGCATAATCAGGTTTTCACACCTACTACGGAAATGATTAGCTATTCAAATTCTATAAAAGCAGTTTTTTTACACATTCAAGAGACTTTGAGCTAAAAAATAAAAAAAATTCTTTTTAGATCGGTATTATTTTTACGTCTATGTCACAGGGAAAAAAAGAGAATTATTAAATTCAAATGTTCGACATCATTTAAAAGAAATAGTACTGTCTCCATAGTTGGTTCTCATTTCAAGAATGCATCTTACATTAAATTATCCTCCTTTAGTTGTCTCACTTTGATTTCTGAAGAACAAAACCTCGCTATTTTAGCATTCATAGAAATGTAAAAATATGGAGTGCCGGTATGTAAAAAAAATTAAAAGAGAAAGCCAGCCTGCTAACTTTGAAAATTTGATGATTGTTTGAGAGAAGAGCAGCTTCAGCTGTCGTTATGACAGCTGAAGCTGTCATGACCGTGAATGGAGCTGTCTTACTTAGCAACAAGGTGCTACTATCTTTTATACATATTTACAATTGAAGAC
This sequence comes from Lepeophtheirus nordmannii, assembly GCA_963680855.1. Taxonomy (NCBI): domain Eukaryota; kingdom Metazoa; phylum Arthropoda; class Copepoda; order Siphonostomatoida; family Caligidae; genus Lepeophtheirus; species Lepeophtheirus nordmannii. The sequence continues at coordinate 35,968,762 of OY804523.1, read as the reverse complement.
ATATATTATACATTTGTAAATAAGAGAATAAGTAGATGGAAGAAAATGAACTCAAATTTGTACGTTTGAAAATTAGATATTTTTAGCTAATAAGTTTTAAACTAGTAATTATTTCAGGGAATTGGACTTGAGCCCTTTTTTTCTAACACTGTACTTGCTTTATTAACCATAAAGCTTGTATTCATTTCGACTGCAACTTTAAGCATGGATAGTATATGCAAGAAGTACAATCCAAATTACTCCTTTAGCCCTCCTCCTCCGGTGAAGTAGCTAAATTTGACTCTAAAATTACCCCACTATGCATTTGCGCATTAAATCAATATATATTTTTTATTCATTACTAGATTGAAACAATATAGTGTGATGCGATTAAAAAACTTGTATTTCGTTTAAGACTTTTAATGAATTTGGAATTAGGTATATTAATAAATTATTTATAAACATATATGGAAACTCAAATTAGCACAAAATAATTTAAACCATAGTAAGATCAAGCTTCAAGTGTATATGTTGTGAGATACTAAAATTAAATTATGTAGAAGATATATTCAATTGCTATAAAAAAGTTTTACCTCGATAAGTGAAATTTTTAACCCTTGCTAATTGTCGGCCGACACTGGAGTCATCAGACTCCCATTTCAAATTACCCAGATTAGTATAACAGTATGATATACGATACTTGATAACAATGAATAACAACTGTATGTGGGGGTACGCCCAGTCCGAGTACGCTAATAGACGTACTCATACGGCTCAATGATTGTAGCTATTTAAGCTCCTATAGGGAGTATAATAAAGTCACATATAAACCAACCTTACTCTCATTTACTGTCGTATCCGTATCCAACAATAATAATACTTTAAGTCAAAAATGTCTTATAGAAACAAAAATAGATAGAACCATTTAAATCAATTTTTCTTCTTTTTTAATATTTTTGTCAGTCAATTTTATACTGTGTCGGCACAACAAGTTGTATCAAAAGCTATTAAATCATAACATATTCAAAAAAGAGAATTGGAGCAAAACTAGTGGCCAAACACCGACTACGTTGTCCATTTTGTCCGAATTTAGTTGGCTAAGAGATGACTTTATGAAGCACTAAGGACGCTATGTGTGCCATAAATTACTACAGACTAAGCAAATTCACCTGTTAATTATAATGAAATAAAGCAAATTATATGAAGGGAGGAAAAATATCAATAAATATGTGTACTTAAATACATCTTGATGGGAGGGATTTGATTAGTTTTAAAGCCAAAAAAATTTCATCAGCCAGTATATTTTACATATTATAGCTTCAAATTGGAGGTTATAGAAAGAAGATGAAACAAATATAGAAGAGAGAGTTTTATAATAAAACTGGAGGATACACCAATTGAATGTACAAGACGAGCAAACATAACATCCTCGAAATATATTTTTTCTGCTGACTTGTCATTTCAAATAGTGTTAAATTATTTTATAAAACGGGCAGCTGATGAAGATTAAAGGGGCATAATTCAGTAGAACCATAAGTCTCACTCCCGCCTTCTTTTCGACTCAATAAAATATCTCCTTGTAAGTATCAAAACCTGTTTTTCAATCCTAGGACATTCCTTTTGCCATATTCTTTCTATTGCAGGTACATCCCTCTAGTAATTTTATTTATTAAAAAAAATATGTCTCGAAATGCTTAACTACCACTTACAAGTTGGTTCTTAACTCAATCTATTTATTTACAATTGCTTTGAGGCTGAGGACCAGGGTTGAAAATACACATATAGTTTCATAAATACAGTGAATCATCGAATTGGTACAAAATGGTGATATGCAAAATTTTAGAGAACGATGAATTATTATCTGAAACCTTCAGACTTTTAGATTTCCATATCCGATCTATTTTTTAGTTCTTACATTTGTTGCCTGGCAGTCCAGAAAGTATTGGGTATCTACACATCTGTGAACATTGCAAATATCAGTTAAGATAACTTATTATAAAAAAATATCTTAAGATAAGAAGTTTACTCATGATTAGAAAATGAATGTGACCTGAAGCTGATCCTTCAGATACTAAAAATCAAAAAATTAAAAATAAAGAAGAATTTCAGTGTTTCCATATTTCATAATGAGAAAATATTATCAAAATCGCAAGACAATATTTCAGTTTTCATGTAGTTCAATGACATTATTATTCAGGTGTACGTTACCAACTCCTAGCAAGTGTCAATCACTCAAATAAATATGCGAATCGAAAATATTATATTATATATTTTTCTTAAAAATATATCAAATTTGCCTTTATCAAACAATACAGTATCAAGGTTAACTTACAGATTAAGTAGGTACACATGTAGTATCTCCATTTTTTTTGCTAGGAAGTTTTTTAAACCATTTAAATTTGAAACAAATTTTGTAATTTTTATGTAGTCCAGTATTCGTATAAATACACAATTCATTACGATAAAAGATATTGTTGAGTATGATTAAATCAATTCTTACATGGAATATTCAGGGTTTTTTTAAATAATATAATTTTTACATCCCGAACCATGTATAAGAAATTCTTCAAAACCCTAAAAAGTGTTTTATTTAGAAGATTAAACGCATTAATGGGCTTATGCATACTGGAGTAATTTTAGAGTCAAATTTAGCTACTTCACCGGAGGAGGAGGGCTAAAGGAGTAATTTGGATTGTACTTCTTACATATACTATCCATTCTTAAGGCTTGCAGTCGAAAGGAATACAAGCTTTTTGGTTAATATAGCAAGTACAGTGTTAGAAAAAAAAGGACTTAGTCCAATTCCCTGAAATAATTACTAGTTTAAAACTTATTAGCTAAAATTATCAATTTTCAAACGTACAAATTTGAGTTCATTTTCTTCCATCTACTTATTCTCTTATTTACAAATGTATAATATATGTCTTCATTTGTAAATATGTATATAGAATAATAGCACTTTGTTGTTAAGTAAGACGTCATGACAGCTGAAGCTGCTCTCCTCTCAAACAATCATCAAATTGTCCGGCCTAACACGTTAATCTTCTCTATCTTTCTTTTACATACTGGCACTGCAAAAAAAAATTACAACTCTATTTTATACGTACGTAACTGAGTTTGAAGACGGCTGATTACGTAGTATTGCAAATTCATCTTAAATCTTCCGATCTTGTGTTAAATCTTGCTAGTCTGCGAGCAAGTATTAATGTTCAATAAAGCCTTCCGGATATAATAAGAGTATATTGCACAACCCAGTTTGAACAACTGCATTACATTTTTGTTTATCCTAATAAGCCATCATTGATCATAAACCCAGGCTTCAGAATGACTAAGACGAGGAGTTGCGGAGGGAATGTACCAAGGGAATATATTTTTCATAACTACTACACAAAACACATATGAAACAGAATATTTATAGGGAAATATGTAAGGTACACTATACGAATCAAGGGATTGACAGTGTAAAGGTTCTCTTTATATCAGTACACAACATTGATCAATAAATATTATAACACAACTTTTTAAATTTCACGACATAATGTATAACATTTCTTTATTTATTTGTTTCCCACTGTCAAAATGATACTATAGCATTAATTGAACAATGAAACAAATCATGCTGTATACAAATGCCATTAATAAAATATATGAGTCTTAATATTTCTTTTTTGATCATTTATTTACATAAAAAAAGTAAATTCTCTACAAACTCGAGGAACAGTTTTGTGTAGTTTTTGTGTAAAGGGACTCCTGAGGGCATAGGCAGCGGGAGTAGGCTCAAAAGTCATTTGTACTTCAATAATTCATTGAATATCTCGTAAAATTGATTAATAAGGAATGTATTCAAGAGCTGAGACGCACATCTTTCAAACGAGATTTCAAGTGCCCGATAATCAAAAAGAAATAGTCCATCTAAGAGTGTAAATTTTCATTCAATTTCATTCAAAAATCCACCAGAAATCAAAGACTCACAGTAGAGGATTTAAAGCTCTATATTTCAGCGTGCTTCTTTCTATCGTAGCTCATTTTTAGGAATGTGAATCATATGCAATTCGGGCGTGTTATAAAAAAAGAAAGAGAAAATCAACCTGGCAACCCTGACAATTCAATGAATGTCGAGGGGGGAAGCAGCTTGAGCTGTCATGACGTTTTACTGAGCTACAAGCTGCTATTTTCCTTTATATATGTATACAAATGAAAACATCAAACCACAAACATTACAATACGTTACTCCAGATTCATTATTATATTCACAAATATCATTAACTCCATTCTCCTCAATGAATGATATTCATTTTTTAATTTTTCCTTTGTTCCTCACCATGATGTAATCTTTCCAGACTATTCTTTTCTTGTAAAACATTATGTTGAGGTAAAGTTGATGTTACCTTCTTAAGGGAAAAAAAAAATGATAACAGCTTCGGAAAACAAAAAGACCTGTTTGAAGGGCCAACTCCACTTTTTTATCACACGCCCGAATTGCATATGATTTTCATTCCTACTCATTTTGACCTGATGTATATAAAAGGTTAAGATTTAGCTACATTGCCGGAGGAAAATGGTCACTTATTCAAAAGAACTCATGGTCCAGGGATTAAGTATTGTTAACACATTACATTTGAATAAGGATAAGAGATCATCGTTTTTAAATTCATAATATTATCAGAGTAGGTCACTAAGTTTCATACATTAAAAACCAATTGAGTCGTAAAGCTAACGAAAAAATGCTTGTTGATAATAATCCACAAATCTATTTGTATTTTAAAGTTATTACTCGTAGTTTTGAAGATTTTGCTGATATGAACTTCCTAAGTGACTCTTCAACACAGTAATATTTCTAATTTAATTATGTTAATCGTAGTTTTTAAGATCTTGAAATCGAATTTCATTTAGTTTGTCTACTTTGCGATGTGAAAAGAATAGTTTATGAAATCAATACATTGATTTATAAATCCAACTGGAGTATTGAATACCATTTAAAAATTGAACTGTACAATGGTTATTTTCTCGACAGTATTCAAGGTCCAGTAAATAAATATCGGAAATCTTTAACATCTGAATAAAGATACTTCGTTTTTTAGTTCATAATATTATAAGAGCAAATCAATAGTTTTCTCTATGGAAATCAAATTTAGTCATTTAGCTGATTTGAACCTGCTAATTTACTCTAGAACAAAATTAATTTTTCTAAATTACTGACTTTTATCGTAGCTTTAAATATTGCAAATGAATATCATTATGTTATATGGGAATGGGAAAAAGCTACTTGTTAAAATAGATAATATCATTCAAAAGTCCATTCGGAATACTGAATACCATTTAGAAATTGAACGGTTGCATGGTCAAATTTTTAAAAGAACTCATGGTCCAGTAATTAAGAATTTTATGAATTTACATTTGAATAAGTTCAGAAATTATCGTTTTTTAATTCATAATATTATCAGAATAATTCAGTAGATTTCATACATGAAAATGAAATTTAGTCATATAGCTGATGAAAACATGCTAGTTGATAATAGACTACAAATATTATTGTATTTTAAAAATATTACTTGTAGTTTCTAAGATCTTGGATTCAAAAATCATTTAGTTTCTTTTTTAGGAATGAGAAAAACACTACCCTATAGAATAAATAATATGATTCATAAATCCAATCAGAATATTGAATACCATTTAGAAATTGAACGGTTATATGGTCACCAATCCGCAAGTATTCAATGTCCAGTAAATGAATATTGGAAATCTATTACATTTGAATAAGTAGAAAAGAACTTCGTTTTTTAGTTCATAATATTATAAGAGCAAATCAATAGGTTTCACTATGGAAATCAAATTAGGTCATTTAGCTGATGTTATCTTGCAAGTGAACCAGAATAAAAATAATATTGTATTTTAAAAATATTACTCGTTTTTTCAAGATCTTGGATTCGAATATCATTTTGTTTCGTTTTCAGGGAATGAAAATACATATATATAATAAATAATATGATTCATAAATCCAATCGGAATATTGAATACCATTTAGAAGTTGTACGGTTGTATGGTCACCTATCCAACAGAATTCAAGGTCCAGTGTATAAAAATCAAAAATTTATTACATTTGAATAAGTATAAGACAACTTCGTTGTTAAGTTCATAATATTATTATAGCAAAATTGTAGGTTTCATTACTAAATATCAAATTTAGTGACTTAGCGGATGTGATCTTGCTAGTTAACGAGACTACAAACATTGTTGTATTTTAAAGATATAACTCGTAGTTTCCAAGATCATGGATTTGAAAATCATTTAGTTTTTTTTCTAGGAATGAAAAAAAAGCTACTTTATAAAATAAATAATATGATTCTTAAATCCAATCGGAATACTGATAGACTTAAGGATCATTTGGTTTATCGGCAAAAAATGAATGCTAAAAAAATTACTGAAGTTACTACAGCAAAAGTTGCAGTAACCAGCGGAAATTTTTTTAATTTTAAAATAGCTCTATCGATTTGTAAAACCAAAGATTGTTTTCTTTGTTTTTTAAGATTTTTTTTTCAGGCCCTTCCCATAGTTCCTTTTCCTCACACAGATCTCTTGTCAAAGAAGTAAAAATATATATAAACTGTGCATAAGGATAAGGTGTTTAAAAGTAATATTTACATAAAATAAAATATAAAATACAATAAATATAAAAAACAGAGATAAAAAGAAATACATTTAAATGCATGCATATACATTAGGAAAAAAAATGTGATCACTCATTAATATTTATATTAAAACACACAACAAGAATTGTGTATTGTGTTGGGTATTAACAAGGGTTAAAAAAATTAATTTTAGTTTGTATACGCCAGATGGCGCTGGTGGTTCATAAATATATACATATATCTATAGACTATAATAATAATTAATAATATATTGCTAACCCTCCATCCTTAATCCTTGCGTGGAAGTAGTCCCGTAGTGTGTCTTATATTACCTTACCCACTCTCATTAACAACGACACACAAGGAAAGCGAGTCCGCATAGTCGGCATAGACTCTTACGTTGAAAAGAAAGAGAGAGAGAGAGAGGGGGGAGTAAGTGGAGCTTCATATTAAAAAAAGGAAAAACGCTCATTATAAAAAGGAGGAACAAGAAACAAATCTTAGTATATTAAAACAAATAACATATAATTCGAGTAAAAAAACACAAGGAAAATTAAACTCGATGGACATCGAACTTAAAAATGAATTAAAGTAATATAAAACCATAAAAATGATTTATTTACATCAAAAACAAGATCGATGATAAGAAAAAAGAGAGTAAAAAGGAAGACACAAGGTCACTATCAATATATTAATATATATAATATATGTATATTTAAAATTGCTTTTATTTTACAATTAAAATGATGAATATGTATTTTTATTATGTAACTCGAATTAAATTCAAAGGAAAATGCTTAAAAAAATTTTAAATCATAAACAGAAGTTTATCCGATGAAACGACATCCTCACAATGAACATAAACAAGACATACAAAATGTACAAAAGTACAGATGATCAAAGTGGAAAATTAACTACAGATCACAGATAAATTATTAAAAAAAATATATATAATTTTTGCTCATGCCCAACTTCCCAGTCAGAAAATGAAATACCTCCTTAGATATGACACTTCTCCAATTAATAATAACCGGAAGCACAGTGACATTGTCTATGCTTGAGGTCTTCCCAATATAACTGAGAACAGCACTCTTAAAATCACATTTATTATATTTGTCTCTTTTTTTTCTTTTCCTCGTCCACAAGAACTCCCTTATCGAAGGATAATAAAAAAAACATCACCCCCCCCCCTTCACCGCGATAATGTCGGGTTTAAGGTGAGAGTTTTTGTATGGGATATGGTTATTCAAGTGGATAGTATATCCTCGTTTAAGTGACGAAACAATCATTGATTGAATATTGTCATGTTATCCGTTCCTTTATATGGAGAGAGCAACCCTGGATTATATGCCCCAGGTTTCTAACCGCATCAGGGCAGGCACGACATTTGTTCGAGGAGTCACTTGAGGCATTGTACCGTCCAATTCGAGATGGTGTATAGACCGCTCCAGCCATTATTTGAATTGATTGGTGAAGTTGCCAATCTTTTATCTTAAGGCTTCGGTCACGCAGGAACATGAAGTTCTCATAACTTTGCATCGTGGATGCAAGGCCTTTTGTGTCCGGAGAGCCATGGAGGATTCATCTATACTTATCTTTGATCTCATCATTAAGTTTGACATAATTAACCACACCAAGGTTAAAGACATTGAAGGTCATTGAGCTGGTGTTATCCTAAATGAACGCTTCGACTAGCAAACCCTTAGTCTCCTTCAGGATTGCTTTACGACTATTAGTAAGTGAAGTTTTCTTGGCTTTCAATTCGCCTATTGCCAACCCTCCATCCTTAATTCTTGCGTGGAAGAAGTCCCGTGGTGTGTCGTTAGGTAATTAAAACCATTCACGGAGTTTTCACCGGATCAGGACATCACAACGTTCAAGGGAGGTAAGCTTATGATTTCCATTTTGCAATAAATAATTAAATTTTGGTAAGAGATGGTCTCTAAGCCCAATATAACGTTGGAAAATTGTGAGCTTAGATCTCTCCAAATTATGAATACCCTCGCTTAATGTTCCCCAGGTATCAATTGATTCCACTCCTAACTGATGAAACACCAAGGTACTTATAAAATTCACCTAGTTTTAGTCCTTTAACTTTATTACTCTCACCCATTTTTAGCTCAGCTTTTGTGTCAACATGAAAACGCTTGAGCTTTTTATTAAAAGTGCTATTAATCAGCCCACATTTATTTGGATTTATTTTCAACCCCACTTTATTACAATTAGATAAAAATCTGTCTGTAAGCTTCTGTAAAGCAGATAGGCTTGGGGCTAGGAGAACCGTATCATCAGCGAACAACATTGCAGATATAGGCTTCTGACGTACAACAAATGGAGGGATGTCATTGGAGGACAAAGTGTCCGACATTACCCAATCCATTACAATGTTAAATAGATGTCAACTCAAGGGGTCACCTTGGGGGATACCTAACTTAACGCTTGACAGAGGCCTAACCATCACGCTAGTTGAAGTTTTCTTATACAGATCTTCTAAATATCCCACAAAATGCAAAGGTATACCAATGCGCTTTCAGGTTAATAGGAGGGAATGATGCGATATTGAATTAAAAGCCTTGGAAATATCCAAAAAGGCAACGGCTAATGAACTCAACTTCTTCCTAGCATGCCTTAATACTTGAGAAAGTAAGAAATTGTGAACGCTACATCTGTTCACTTCCCTGAACGCCCGCTGGTGGTCCTCTATTTTAACCTCTTTAAGTCTATTGGCAAGGATCCGGTGGAAAGCTCGAGTAATATTACATAAAGTTCTTTTTTACAAACGTGTGTAAATTTTTATAATTGTGGTACTTGAAGCAAGGAACAAATCTCTTAAGATTTTCTATCATAGAATAGAAAAGCCTATTAGCATATATTTAGATTCTACACGGGAAGCTGCTGATGGAATAACTCAGGATCAAACAAAAGAGTGGATATTGTCACAAGTGCGGGATTAAAACAAAAAGTAAAAAGGTTAATGATATGGATACTGCTGTTAAAGGGAATGAAAAGCGTGACAAAGTCATAGCTACAGTTTACAAGGCTAAAAATTCGATCTTAAACTCAAGCATGATATCCCATTACCTTTAAATGCTAATAGGCTTTTCTATTCTATGATAGAAAATCTTAAGAGATTTGTTCCTTGCTTCAAGTACCACAATTATAAAAATTTACACACGTTTGTAAAAAAGAACTTTATGTTCGTAATTGATGGGAAAATGATTAAGGAAATGTACATTCAACAAATTTTTAAGCGATGGGAAAATACCAAATTTCCTATGTGCATGTGTACATCCCTATTAGGGTAAGTGCCAAATCCTTCAGAAATGTCAGATTTTAGGTCAATTACCGTATTACCATATATTAGCATATATCCCATTTGCCTATTGTTCAATATCAAACGTGTAATATTAATCATGACGTTTAAAGGTAATGGGATATCATGCTTGAGTTTAAGATCGAATTTTTAGCCTTGTAAACTGTAGCTATGACTTTGTCACGCTTTTCATTCCCTTTAACAGCAGTATCCATATCATTAACCTTTTTACTTTTTGCTTTAATCCCGCACTTGTGACAATATCCACTCTTTTGTTTGATCCTGAGTTATTCCATCAGCAGCTTCCCGTGTAGAATCTAAATAAGATTCGATAGAGCCAATGCTCTGAGCTGGGGAAGGGCCACTTTCGGTAATAACATCAAGATCATTAGAATTTAATACCTCTTCCACCTCCATCCTCTGTTTATCAGCAATAGTGAACAGTTGAGTATCATGATTACCCTCCAAAACGTCTACGTGGACCGTAATTGGCTGAGCTGTACCGCTAGTGCTCTCAAAAGTGTTAATATCAGGATCAACGACATCACCAGCTGAACTCTCAGAAAGAGAGCCGATGAAAGGATCGGGATTAGGCAATACATTAATCTCTGATTGCACTTCGTTAATCTCCTCACAGAGTGAAGGCATTTTTGCAGAACTAAGCTGGCTAACAGAGTTAATGAACGGATTTACAGAAATTGGATTAACATCCACAATCGGAGATTGATTATCGTGGATTCGATCCTCCCCTGCAAACAAGCTCACACTACTCCTGGATATGGGGCGATACATACCTGTCATAGGTCTCGTAGATGGGGGAATCAAATCTAAATCTGATACAACGCGCTTGTGTTTTACTCCTGATTTCGGTAAATCGACCACGGGTATACTCTCATAAACTGATGAGTTATGAGATGAATTGTTCGAGCTCATGCTAGAGTGTAACATCGCTTGTAAACTCAAACATCTCCGTAACTTCACAGAGATCTCATTCATCGCTTCCACTACACTTAAGTTATTCGTTGAGTCCGACATTACCTGCAATAGCTCAGGATGGAACGGTTATATGGTCACCTATTCAAAAGTACTCAAGGTCCAGAATTTAAGTATTGGTAATCCATTACATTTCAATAAGTTCAGAGAACTTCGTTTTTTAGTTCATAATATTATCAGAACAAATTAGAAGATTTCATTACTGAAAAACAAATTTAATCACGTACCTGATATGATCTTGCTAGTTAACCAGACTACAAATATTATTGTATTTTAAAGATATCACTCGTAGTTTTCAAGATCTTGGATTCGAAAATCAATTAGTTTCTTTTCTAGGAATAAGAAAAAAATCTTCGGAAATCATTACATAGATATATAAATCAAAGCGGAATATTCAATACCATTTAAAAATTGAACGTTTGTATGGTCTCCTATTCGAAAGTACTCAAGGTCCAAAAATTAAATATCGGAAGTCCATTACATCTGAATAAGTATAAGAGAACTTCATTTTTAGTTCATAATATTATCAGAGCAAATCAGTAGGTTTCATTGCTGAAAATCAGATTTAGTCATTTAGCTGATGTGAACTTACTAGTTCATACGCAACCACTTAAATGTTGGTATTTTAAAGATGTAACTCGTAGTTTACAAGATGTTGGAATCAATTATCATTTAGTTTGTGCTCCTGGATATGTGAAAAGAATACTTTATGAAATCATTACATTGATTTATAAATCCAACCGGAATATTGAATACCATTTATCAACTGAACTGACTGTTATATGGTTGATTTATCGACAGTATTCACGGTCCAGAAGTTAAATACCAGTAATCTTTTGCATTTGAATACGTATAAAAGAACTTCGACTTTTAGTTCATAATATTATCACAGCAAATCCGTACGTTTCTTCTTGAAAATCAAACTTAGTTATTTAGCTAACATGAACTTGCTAGTTAACTATTGAATACAATGATATTTGTAATTTAATGATGTTACTCTTCGTTTTTTAGATCTTGGAATCAAATATCGTTAAATATGTGATCCTTGGATGTGAACTTGCTAACTTATACCAGACCACAATTATACTTGTAATTTAATGATGTTATAACTGTTTCTTTGAATATGATAAAGCTACTTTATGAAATGAAGACATTAAATTATAAATCAAATCGTAATTTTAAATACCATTTAAAGATTGAACTGTAAAATAGTTATATATTCAAAAGTGTTCAAGGTCCAGAAACTAATTATCAGTATTCTATTGCATTTGGATACGTATAAGAGTACTTCATTTTTTAATTCATAATATTATCAGAGCAAATGTGTTGGTTTCAGTATGAAAATCAAATTTAGTAATTTATATGTTGTGAACTTTCTAACCGATACCAGACCACAATAGATTTGTGATTAAATAATGAATTGCGTATTTTTCAAGATCTAGGAAATTCTGTTTATTTGAATGTGATTAAGCTACTTTGTGAAATGAAGACATTGATTTATAAATCCAATTGGCATATTAAATACCATTTACAGATTGAACCGTACAGTGGTTACTTATTCTACAGTATCCAACTCAAGAAACTAATTATCAGTAATCTATTGCATTTGGGTATATATAAGAGGTACTTCATTTTTTAGGTCATAATATTGTCTTAGCAAATCAGAAGATCTCAGTACTAAAAATCAAATTTAATAATTTATCTAACATGAACTTGTTAGTTAACTCTTGAACACAATGATATTTGTAATTTAATGATTTATTGCGTAGTTTTCACGATCATCGGATCATTCCATGATATTCAAAACTACACAATACATCATCTAATTACAAATATATTTGTGGTCAAGTGTGCTTTGGTATCAAACAGCAAGTTCACATTTGCTAAATGACTAAATTTGATGTTCATACTGAAACCTACAGTTTTGCTCTGGAAATATTATGCACTAAAAAATGAAGTACTTTTATACGTATCCAAATGCAATAGATTACTGATATTTAATTTCTGGACCTTGAACACTTTTGAATAAGGGACCATATTACAGTTCAATTTTTATATGGTATTAATATTCCCATTCGATTTATAAATCAATGGGTTTATTTCATTAAGTAGATTTTTTACATTCCAAGAAACAGAAACTATATGATATTTGATTCCAAGATTTTGAAAACTACGCAATACATAATTTAATTACAAATATACTTGTGGTCTGGTATCAGTTATCAAGGTCACATAAGCTAAATTACTAAATATAATTTTGAGTACTGAAGCTTACTGATTTGCTCTGATAATATCATTAGTTAAAAATTAAAGAACTCTTTTTCTGCCAAATAAGGCACTGTACAGGTAAACTTAGGGGAAGGGATTCAATCTTAACTTAATGGTAGATATTGGAACATTTTGTTATCCTCACCAAAGTCTAGAAATAAATATCAACAGACTATAACTAACTCTGGTTTCAGCAGGGCCAGTATCCAAGTAAAATCACTAGGGGGGAGGAGGTATCTAAAAATTCCATGTGGGCACTTGTTCACCAAGTTAATTTATTATATATTTTACTTAAAGTATAAAAGGTTTGGTGAGCACAGCGAAATGTTCCGTTTCCAAATTTTTTAATTTTGCTGTTTTTGATTGTATACTTTGTATAGATTTCGACCCACTTTTGAGTTAGAAAAAAAATTCAGTTACTGCACAAAAATAGACACATTCTTTGTAAAATTTTCATTTATTTTCAAATGTGTGCTAATATTTCATGTAAGATCATCCTGAGAAAATACAAAATTGAGATCAAAATATTATATTTTTTTAATGGTTTTGTTTGTTTTATAAATTAAAAGAATTTATTTGCAACATGAACAATTGGTCTTTTATTTACACAAGGAAACTCACACACAATGCATTATTATCATCGTAATTTTATAAAGACATTTCATATTATAATCTTCAAATTTACACAACTTTCGTTATTAAAGGGAGAAGGTTTTGGGTGCACAAACGTTTCTTGTTTATCGAATGAAATAAGAAAGTTAAATAAAAATAAATTAACACTTTTGACACCAGTCATTAAATGCTATAAATTCCTTGTAGAAACAAGCAACATCTGTAGTCACACAATCTTCTATGAAAATTACACAGATCATAATACGTAGAGCCCTTACATAATTTAGTCTAAATAACTACGTGTGCACCCATTTTAGGACTGAATGATTATAATTATCAAGATATACAGAATTTCCTTGTACTTTCTTCTCATTTATGTATTGAAGGTAATTATTAGTGATATCTTGAAAATGATGTCTAAACAACAACAACAACTACTACTACTACAATCACTCATAGTGGATACTATTTTTACTATGATGGAAATATATGCGAAACATATTGTTTTCATTCCTCGATTAGTTTCATTATATACCTAAGAGATAAATACCAGAGTAGATATTATTCATTATTGGTATATTTTGTGTAATTTGGTCTCCTTTAATATCGTAGATAATCATGATAATATATAAATGAAAATTTTGAAATTGATGTTGTGATTGCAATAGACTATTTGATTTATTTTATATATTATATATATATACATATATATGTAATATGATGTTTATCATTTACTTATTGAATTGAAATTGATGAAGAAATATTTTATAATTTCATATTTGCAAACATAAATAATTAATTAGTTAAATGTACGCTCATTCAAATAAAAATTATTTAAAAAATGGCTGAATTATAAAAAAATAAATTATTGTATCTCAATTGAAAAATACTTCTAACTCAATTTGATTCTCACATAATTTGGTGAAACTTTATATTATTATGTGTACTTTTAAATTTTTATCCATTATAAAATAAACATACATAATTAATCGCATAATTAGTCTAAAGATTGAAACTGCTATGTTTTGTAGTTATATGTTCTTAACAAATTGTCAAATGCAAGCAAATAAAGTATTTTTAGGTAAATAGAAAGTAAAAATGTGTAGAATTCTATTATTAAATATGCTATTTTATACAAACTCGTTTTCAAATTAACCTTTGACCATGAAGATGAAAATTAATACTACTCAAAATGAATTCATATTTTATCTTTATATGTTGGCTAAAATGAATACAAAATTGTGAATGTAATTTTTTTTGTAATTTTCTTATATGAATTCAACAAATACACTTTTCAACAAGTAAAACTCGTCGATATTCAATTTTAAAGATCAATCATAATTTTGATTAAACTTCATAACAAGGCTATTTGACTAAAATAAACAAAGGTTAAAAAAAAGATGAGTTTAACTCGTTCAAATCTGTATATGAGATCTTATTCTATTCAATATGAATTTTAATTTTAGTTTTTTATGTTAACTACTACAATATATAGGTAAATAAAAATGTGTCAGTCAATTTCTTGTTGTTGACTATTTCAAATCCAAAATTCCAAACTCTAAATTATCATATACATATTAAAGTCTATGTTCCTTCTAGACATCAAAATTTATACCGAAAAAAATGGTTCTTTATGATGATGTACTTACTAACAATTGTTTTTTTATGCTTTTACTTTACAAAGATACTATATTTGTTTAGATTTATGATTCAAAGGATATAATTATTTGAAAGTCCATATCTTAAGGACCAAACCTCCGGTTGAAAAAGTATTTTAGATTTTGAGTTTAGAAGTAAATTTAACCACTTTAGTTATAAAGTGGGCCAAGAGTCCTTTATTTTGACAATTTGATGTTTAATAATTTTGAAAAAAAGAAGTGGAATCATAGTAATTGAATAATATACGAATTGAAAACCATTACAACAAAATGACAAGAAAACAATCTTTTAACACCTTAAAACGATTGCTTTAAATTATGTTCTCTTCTTTAAAAAATAACCAATGCATTAAATTCTTCTCTAAGTCAATTCTATAAACAAGTTTATTAATTATAGGGACACTAGCTGCGCTTTATTGTCTTTTTCTATTTAATAATTACTTTGGCGTTCAGAGTATGAAGGAAAACAGTGAAATCATCATTAAAGAGGTGAATTAATATTTACTTGAAATGCTGTTAGTCAACAATTTTGTTCATAGAGGTTATTCATTTATTATAAAGATAGGTCAAAGTTTTGGTATTTTATTTTAAGCCATATTTCAGTAAGTAAAATGATTTAATTATTTCAATCACTTCTATATAATTATATTTGACGAGTTTATAAAATAGAAAATTAAAGAAACAATATAACGAGATTTTAATGTCTCGATATGAATTAAAATTAATACAAACTATAATTCGAAATTTAGTGCCAAGTTGGGAGTACATTGGTTCAAACAAACTCAAATGGACATTAAGGTAATGTTTAAAATTTAATTTTTAATTTCTTTGCAATATATATTTACGTATGTACAAGCTGAACCGCCGACTTCGCTCGTCAAATATTAGATTAATTAACTAAATTATCAAAAAAAAATATATAATATCATTAGATTATATTTTTCTGCCCTAAACCAAAGCACTTGGGAGTGTCTGTAAATTCAATGAACTGTTGTACAACTTTTATGTTTTGAAAAAAAAATTATGGTCATAAAAAAATCACTATCCTTTGCCGTATCATATTATACAGATTGCTCAACTTTTATTTTTTTCATACAAATCTTTATCTTGCTTTGTTTTGACGTGAATCCTTGCCCAAAAAGGTTGCATAAATGATTTTATTATTTACATTGTAACACCTAGGTACCTAATTTTTTCAAGCTAGACAACTAAAAGTTCAGACAAGAGCCTAATCTATGAGCAATTTTTTTCTCCTATGAATTAATTTTTTACAGAAATTCCAAGTGTACCATATAGTATAACATGAAACAAAAACTAAATTTACGCTTGTGGTAGAAAAAAGTAGTCTTTTTTTTTTTTAATGCAGTGTTGCAAGGGGTCACATGTCAAAAATCCAATCCATCATCTAGCTTTGGTGTTTATACATTGCAGACATACATAAGTCTACATATATATAAATATAAGAAAGGCTTTTAATTACGGAATCAAATAACATAAACATCAAATTCAATCGGTGTATAAACGTACATTTAGAATTTTGCTACTTTTAAAAAGACTATTTGACCTTATCCTTACAGAAGATGTAGGATCCAGTATAATTTAGCTATTTAATTTCGAGGATTTATAATTAGATAGACAACATTTTTTCTTACAAAATCATTACTCATACTTCTATTCAGAAGTTACGTGTATTATGAACTTAAAGTTGCAGAGAACAGACTATGAGGCTCAATGTAAGACATAGGAATGCTTATATCGAACCATAGAACTATAATGCTGATAAAATAATCAATTTTTAGGTTGAATAACTTTTTTATCTTAGAAATTTTAAGATTCACAATTACAGCTATTTTAGCCTACGTCAAAGTTCTTTCTTTTCTCATGTGTGGAAGGCATAATACCTCTTTTTAATTTTAGAGACCAATTAATTCAAATTACATGCTTTGGGGTAAATACATGTATGTATGAGTGAAAAATTGTTTTTTTTTGCTAGGCTTAATGTAAAATACATCAAAGAAACTATAATTAAGTTAATGGTTATAACCTAAAAGACAATAATTGATTAATAATTTATACACTTCAAGAATGAATATCATACAAATGAATAAAAAGATGAAATACTTAAATGCAACTTTCATACTTTATTTGTTTCAATACTGATTAGTTATAATTTTGGTATAGAATATATATTATTAGGGAATACCCAGATTTTTCTTAGCAGTTTCGTTTCCTCAGTTTTTGGCCATGCAAAACATTCATTATTTGAAATAGTAACATAAATATGTATACAACTTCATGTATATAATTATTATTTCCTATCAACATGCTCTCTGTATGACAGAAGAACATAAAATTAATATTAATATCTATCGTATAATCGTTGAAAAAGCGCTTAGAAGTTGAATGAAAAACAAAAATACATATACCAACATACATTACTAATAGTGTTGAGATTCGGTCCGGGACCGTTTTTTTTCGGTCTTGTGTTAATTGATTTTTTCTAAACTGATGTTAATATTTATGCTCATAAGCCATAAATCGATACTTATTATTTTATGTTCATCAACAATCATAGGGATCAATGAACCCTTAAAAGTAATAAATTCATATTTGAATCGATCTTATTATTCACCTTAGGTATGAATTTTCCGGTAAGTCTTCCTAATTGTATTTGTACGCTGAAAAAAAGTGAGATTTTTTACTCTTTGGACAGTTGATGTAGAACATAAAAAACCAATATTTTTGGATGACAATTGTTTTTGGTTTCAGTTTTTTTTATCAGAGTAATAATTAGTATCACTCTGAATCTCATATTACTACAATTCTTCAAACTACTATTAATTCAATAGTAATTTTGTAAAATAACAAAAATATAATTTGTTCTATTACATTTGTGTATATACTTAGATGTGAAGGAGCCTTGCACCATTTTTGAAGGTGAGATTGCCAGTATCTGAAAAAAAATCTTCTAGGTTAGCTAATGGGATTCTAGGAAAATTTGTCCTAAAGATTTTAAAATAAATACATCTATTTTAAGAACTTTATTATTGAGCATGTCTAGATCATGTTACTATTCATTGATTTGAATATTTTCATATGCTAATATTTATAAACTGAGGGAATTATTTTATATATTAGAATAATACAATAAACAAATTGGTACACCCTGGATTATATTTTTTAAAAATAACAATCTCGAATATGAAAGTTTCAATACACTGCAGGTTTTCAACTTCTGGGTTATTAAATAGATGTTTGCATGATCACATCATATCTGCATTTCGGAAAAAATAGGTCACTCCTATTGTCTTAATAATATAAATGATTCCCTACGATCCAAAATTATTAGTATATTAAGATATTTCAATCAAAGTAATAGATTTGGAAATGCTCAACAATAAGGTTATCAAAATAAATGTATTTATTTTAAAATCCTTGCAGCTAAGAATGATTGCTTTGCTATAGTAATGAATAAGGAAAATTATACTGGGGTCAGTTCTTGGTTTTTTGTATGATTATTTTTTTACTGTATTTTCAAGAGCTCATTTAAAAAAGAAATCTGCCGATTAATTTTTTTTCTTCTTCTCAAATGATTGGTATCGGCATAAAAAAATCCATGTTGTCGGACCCTACTTCTTAGTTTTAATAATATTTGTTAATTTCAAATTTCTTTTAAACTTTTAAAAAGTGTGGGGCCATGGACCCTCTGGCCTCCCCTGTTGTGTGGATATACTTATACAAATTAAATATTTATCAATGCACCCTGTAAATTTTTCTTGGTCACATTTTTGCTTTGTGTAAAAGGTTACGATTTTATATGATTATTTGAGCAAAGATAACATGTGTATGTATTAATATAGCCACGTTGGTAAAAACCGGAATATAGGTATCATTTGAAGTCCCAAAACTTTTGGAACCATTTTCATACTCCCTATAGTCTAGATTTTACGTTTCCAGATGGAACACTTTTTTTAATGTAAAGTTTTTGAGGAAATTTGGTTTTTTTTTGGTTTTTTTGTTAACGTTAAGAAAAAGTTCAAGGATGAATTACGGTATTAAATAGGGACTTGACAATTTATTTTATAAAAACATATATGACAGATATAAATCTTAGCTATTTAGTTGGTAAAGTTATTTTTTGAAAATACTGAAAATTAAAGAAGTTTCAGTTAACTTTGTGACTTCTCCCGAGAGAAAATTGAAAATTGTAGTTAAAGAAGTATGTTTTGTATAAGGAGTCAAAAAAAAATTCAAATTATTTTGTTACACTAAAATGTAACAAAGTAATATCTACAAAAAATGTTTTATAGTTTGTCCGTAAAAATAAATATTTCATCCTTGAAAATGGAAATAAATATACTGGAAGGGAGGAAATGTATCGCTAATAACGCGCATAAAACATTTATTTATTTGCCAATTTCCTTTAAAAACTGATGTTTATAGTCTTACAATGCATTATTCAACAATTGATAACTAACATGTAGGATGTTGAACATATATTTTACCTAAATTGGATAATATTTATTTATACTTTTTTGAGAAATCAATGTAAAATTACTTGAATTTACTAAATTAGCTAATAAAATTCGACTCAATACCCTGTTTTACATTAATGAAAGTTTGAACTTTTCTTTTATACATCTAAATTTATATTTTTCAAGAATAAAGTATTACCTAATATTATTAAAATATGATAGATAAATGATTTGTATTATAAATATTTAAGGATCTTAAAAAATGATGCTCTTTATTTTTAGATAGTTTGGTATATTAATTAAACTTTGAAAGTCTTTCTAGTTTTTATGTGATGACTGATGTTTGTTCGTAATTTAAACCAAAAACCTCTATATTTATAATTGGATTCTTAACATATGATTAGTTATAATGTGACTTATTGGTGTTACAGTAATTCCTAAATTTAAATATGTGTTGTAAATAAACCTCATAATACTCTCCTCATAACCAATAACTATCCTTTAATTCCATAGAAGAAAATTTTAGTTCTTCTAATACTGTTTTATAAAGAACCACGAGGAAAAGTCATTTTCGGTAAAATACTTTTTTAATCATTAAGTCTGTTTAAAAGTCTCTTGCATTAATTTCCGTCAGATTTTTCTTCTCTCCATGCAGTCATAACAATGTTATTGAACTTTAGCCAGTTTTTAAACCCACCTCATATACATGGTTTACAAATGCTTTTTCTGACTTTATCAACAATATTTACTATCATTGGTACTATAGATGATTGCAATGATCCACATAATAAATGTATTGTTACCTGGAGTTTATGATCCATTCTTTTTCTCGTATAAGACAAGTAATTCAGTTGGCCATTTTCCATAATTCTTAATACTCCTGTATAATTCAATTCGTCTAAATATACATCACACATATAACAATGATTATTGGATAATGTACATTTTATTCCAGTCAAAATATTTGATGTTTTATAGTCAACTGTCCATGTATACTCGATGCTTAGAGTATTGATTTTTAACAAATCTAATATATATATTTTAATATTTCTCTACTACCTTAGACTCTGATACAAATATGAATTATGTATTTTTTTTTTTACAAAATCTATAAATCTGGATCTTCGTTGTGATTTCACAAAGTTATTTTTATTTGATATTGAATCTAGTGTTCCTTTAACACTGTTCTATATTTATCTATGCCTCAATGTGTTTTTATGAATTAAATTAAATTTTGAACATCAGAGCTATAAACAACACAATACTTCCTTATAATCATTAAATTTATTCTGGTTTTATCGAAAATATTAGTCAAGAATGCGCCACTTTTTTACATGTTCTAAAAGAAAAAGTCAGAACCAATTTCTTTTTTCCTTTTAGTAATTGTACTCAAATGATTGGCAAGCATTTTAATTTTCTTGTTGGATAACTCATAACATGTTTTAATATTCAACAATTGTTGATGACTGCTACTTGGTAATTTGTTAGGCTTAGATTTAAGATTAAGTAACATTTTTGTTGTAAGGTTTAATTTGTATCTAGTAATGATCTTAATATATTCGTGAAAAGAGTTAATATAAATAAAGAATTCATAATGATAAAAGGGGTGATGATTTTCTTACTTGATGCTACTTTCCCTCTTTTTTAGGGTCTAAAGTATGCTATTTTTAATAATTATCTTTCAAGGTTTTCCTCACAACATTTATGCTCCTTTTCCTGGAGTAGTTAAGCAAGGCATTTCTTACACCAATAATCTTGTACTATACTACAATTAACATCCTTTTTAATTTTGTGTTTATTTAAGTCTGTAGAGCAGTTTTACAAACAATGTTTAGAAGACCTAACTTTTTTTTTAAACTGTCCATGTAAATGTGTAAATTTTCATCCAATTTTGAGCAAAAATCCACTAGAAATCAGAGACACACGGTAGAGCTATTAAAGTTGTAGCGTGCAGAAGGACCACAAAATCAGCTGAAATTATTCTATTTTAGTCTATTGCACTTGTTTTTATTAAGTCTACTGTGAGTCCTTGATTTCTTGCAAATTTTTGCTTGTAATTTGATGAAAATTTAGATATTTAGATGAACGATTTCTTCTTAGCTTAGAATTCTTATAGAACGCATGACATCTCGTTTGAATGCTGTGGGTCTCAGATGTTGAATGCATCCCTTATTAATCCATTTCATGTCATATCTAATGAAATATTTAATTACAAGCTTTTGGTTAGCTTTTGGGACTACTCTAGCCGCATACGCCCCCAGGACTGCCTTTAGATCATAACAAAGACTGGAAATGGAATTTGCATTACATGTCTTTATTTAATACCGTAATTCATCCTTGAACTATTTCTTAACGTTAATAAAAAAACACGATGGATCAAGATAAAATCCTAATTTTCTTAAAAAATGGACATTATAAAAAAATTGTCCATCTTGAAATGCAAGATCTAGACTATAGCAAGTTTAAAAATGGTTTCAAAAGTTTTGGGACCTGAAATGAAATCTATAACCCAGATCTTACCACCATGTAGGTATCCATATTTTCACCCATTGTATATTTAGGTATAAAATGAATCCGTGTTTATTTTTTTAAAGTTGCACTGTGTACAAGAAAATATCATCTTCAAGCCGTAAAAGTTTCTTCATGCTCACATACATTGCCAGGTATTACCAAAGGTTAAAGATATAATTTAAAAAAATCTATATTTAAGGACTCTAAAAAAGAAAATCACTTTGATCCATTTGACGTGAAATTCTCAGAACTCTTGCTCTTTCTTGGCACATACATATGTGATTTCTACCTACCAACTAGACATATAGAACATACTTTTCAAAAAATCATCATAAAGCACCATGAACATGCATACCATATCCTCTTGTAAAGAGGAATACGTCTATACACAGTGGGAAAAAAATATCAAGATTCCACACTCTCTCTCTGTTGACGACGATGTATAATGGTATATAAATTGAATACCTATGAATTTAGAAAATTCATTCGAGATTTTTTGTGTCCAACTCTGAGTAGAATATAAATAGTGAATCCTTTTTCCATCAAGTGAATTCTATTTTCAACTGCTACTTCAAGTTTTTTAATTGTAAGTATATGCCATTTAGTTAATGGTCATGAATTTTTATGTAGTATATCATTCTGACTAGATATTTCCTGGTTTTGTAAATTAATATGGTTTGTACATAGAAAATGACATTTCTCACATATTATGCGACAATACAATATCGTAACTTATATAAAAAGAGCATATGTAGTATGTTTTTATACGAATTATTACCAAATTAATGTACTTGCATATAGATAATGATTTAATAGCACTTCTATATTCTTTTAATCATCGTAATAGTTAGTATTGTGGGTCCTCATGTCAATTTGCGACTACACTAATTCCATGTTTCCTTGTCATGGTAAATACCAAAGCAACTGTATAGATTAAAATTTTCATTTTCTTTAAAAAACGAAAGATCAATTTTCCCCTTTTCCTTACTTGGTCTAGTTTTCTATTGTCTTGATCGTTGATGAAGTGGTCTTAATCACAACACTACTTAGTTAGTAGTCAAAACCAATAAAAAAACTTAATTAACTATTAATATGTTAATTCAAATTCAAGTGCTCGCCCTTTGAAAAGTAAATTAAAGTTTTTTAGATCAAGATACAATAATAAACTATGATTCATGAAATAGAAACAATTCATTACATAAAATCAACACCAATTCACAAAACCTCTCACTCATCCTCAACCTATGTACATTATATGTATTTTCTATGTATATAAAACTACAATGCTCACTTTGGTAAATTAACTTTTAGGCCATTTTATCCTTTTTGATAATGATATATCTTCATATATAAACGACCATAACGGGAATTATTTAATAATATATTTAAAGGCTCTGATGGAGATTTTGCTATTTTGACTGGGATAAAGGAAATAATTGAGAATACAATTTGTTTAATTGTATCAAGATAGATGTATAATGTAATATATATACATTCATTCTGGATATTAAATTTGATTGCAAATAAGAATAAGTTTTTTTTCCCCCTCATATTCAACAATATTGCCTTAATATGATAGTACAATATATAACTTATATGTTTTAATTATGTTTGAACATACATAAGTAGAACCAATATGATAATAATATTACAATATTCGAATAAAAAAATAGTTGAATACAAATGCCAGATCCTGATAAAATTTGTTTTTGTAGAGGATCGCTCTTGTACCAATGTAATTGAAGTTCAACATCTTTTTCAGTATTACTTTGAATAAACATAAATTGCATTTGTCATTATAGATATATATATTTCCAGATTATCATGCAAATAAGCATTCATACATTTTGAACAAGATACATATGTTATAGTTACTTTCACAATTAAATCAGTCGAGCAGAAAAAAACGACCTTTTGTTATACAAACTAGAAAATTTGTCCTTCTATTTGTTGGTGGCTATAAATATTAATGATTTAATGAAATTCTCCAAATTTTATATGTACCTACTTGTAAAGAGAAGTATTTGACACAAGAATATACATAGAATATGTAACGGTGAAATCTACATGAGAAGAGACGAAAAATAATGTTATATTTCACTTTCACTTTGAAAATAACAATATAAGGCCACTTTTTCTTATTTACCTTTAAGACGAGGAAAAAGAAAACTATTGTCCTATTTGTACTCAATGTAATCAATTCTTTGACTGGAAGGAACGCACATATTATCATATACATGATTCATAATGAATATAAATTGAATGTTTTGTAGGTATTTGAATGCATAGATCCCTCTTCTATGCCCATTATTTCTAAAAATTAAAACAAATGTTTTTTTATAAGTACATAGTATGTATAGTGAAAAAATAGAACAATTTCACTTTTTCATGGAATTTGTATAAGTATTATTATATTCTAAATCCTCCAGCAAAAAATATTAAAAAAATCTAATTCATCAATTGTTAAAAAAAGCTTCATCATAGTTCATTAACCCTTTGCAAATGTTTTTATGAACATTTGTTACTACTATCTGTGTTTTCTAAATTATAGTTCTTTTTATGTTCTACAAAATAATAAAAATATAATGAGGAAAAAAGAAATCAATTATAATTTATTGTTTCTGAATTGTGTAATTTAAAGTGATTTTACATAATATATGTAAAGTTTTGACATTTTTGGAACCCTTTAATGGAATAAATTGATACATACCTATTTAAATAAATGCATTTATCATGAATAAACTTTCCATATATAAAGTTGATATCTTTATTATTTTATTTAATAAAATATTTAGTCATTTTTCAGTTATTTTTTTTAATGTAACTAATCTTTGTTTTCAATATAAAAAATAAGCAGGTGATTTTTTTTTGTAGAATAATCTTTATAGTGAACAGTTATCGTGAAGGTTTTTTTTTAATTGATGAATTCTTTATATTGTTACTTCCAATTTTCTTGAGCATGAAAAAAAATATCTATAATTGTATTTATGATTATTATTATCTAGTGTATAAAAGTATCGTATACTATGTACAACATTAAGCAAGTAAGCCAATTATATCATTTGAAGTGGGGTCGTTAAAGATGTAAAAATATGATTGGTGTTTGCACTGTATAATTGGCATCTAGCTTCTCTAGACACAACATCTACATTATTAAAAGTTATATACATATAAGTTAAAAAACTCCCTCGACACTTTCAATTTATTTTTACTTTATAATATAAATATTGAATTTACTTCGAGTTTATATTATGTATGTATAAGTACATTTAATCATTAAATACACCATTTCTTTATCTTTGCAGAAGCTAGTACAATGAATGTAAAAGCCAGAATTGCCACCCTTTTACTCCTTTGCTCCTTTTCATTCCGTGAAGCATTCTCAAAGTCCATCAACTTCAAATCAGCCTCTTGCTCCAAATGCAAAACACCCCGATTTCAAGGACGGAATTTTTATCTTCCCTTTTGTGCAGACGGTCAGACAGATTACTCAGATATTTGTGGAGCAATTTGTGATTCATCATCTCGTCGGGTTTCTAAAGGCTCCTGCTCAGGTTGTGAAAAATCCTGTTCTCCTATATTTTTCCCCGTTTGTTCTCCAGCTCAAGATGTTTTATATGCCAATAAATGCCATGCTAAATGTGCTGGAGTAGCTGTGACCGTAGATTGTCATGGACTTACATCCATTCTTACAGGAAAGTCCCCTCTTCCCATTGACAAGATTCCTAAAAAAGTGAACATTGCACCGAGTTCCGAACTTCAGAGTCTTGAGGAGGAGGAAGAAAGTATTTAAATATGATATTTTTGAAATTTTTATAAATAAATATATTTATCAGTATTTAGAAGATAACAATTTATGTTGCGATTTAGGTGTATATACATATGTGCTTTAGTATTGGTTTAATCCTGTGACTTAATTATTAGTAAATTTATAATGATTAATAAAATAAAGATGTCATCATCATTGTATCTCGATTATTATGATTTGTATTCATCCCATATTGATTATATAACATATCACATTCATTAATTGTTTCATCAACAAGTGTGTATTTTTTCTTAAATAACCATTAAACTATTAATATCTATTCAAGAAAATCTATACTTTAAGTGAATACATGCCTACAAAAATTAATTTTACATCAAAGATTCATTATTTAAGAGTAATAGTCTTAAATCTGATTGGTTGTTTAGGCTTATCCGGTACTCGAATTCATGAGTAATTCATATGTTTGTCCTTTTTTATAAAACGAAAACAAGTTTTGGTGATATAAGAGCCCTTGTAATGTAAGGTTAATAATAATAATCATTAATAGATATATCCTTATTTAATTCATAAAACAAAAATTTACTTTTGAACTTTACTGAGCTATCTTAACTTATTTAATTCATTAATTGTTTACAAATGTTTAGAATGTCTACCTCTAACTGCAATACAATGACAACATTTTTTGGCAACACTGTGACATAATTTATAGCAAGTGTTCTCTATAATCAGGTGGTGACAGATTCGGGGATCTAACAGGCCATTGGATTAGTTCTTGGTGTAGTGCACAGGTGTACCATCTTATTGAAAGTTATGATAACGGAAATAGGGGAACTCACTAATAATAGGAAGCACTTTGACATACTTTCTGGCGAGGGTCCTCTGACTAAAGTGTATTGCAGTACGAGGTTGACATTTTGAACATTTGTAAACAATTAACACGCCTATTAAATTTGTTGTTTCTGATTAATAATTTTTATTAAAGTTGGCGGTTCGGTTACTTTTGGGACTCCCTGTATTACTCTAAATATGCATTACACTGTTTAATTTAACATTTTTACATAGAACCCGTATTTGAAGCGATTCATTGAGCGATGTGTATAACCGACTTAAAGCTTTTTCTGCTATTTAAAAACCCTTAATTTTTTGCTTTATTTATGTAATCAGATATGTGCTAAATTGTCATGCTACTGACTATAAAATATTTGACACATTAGTAGCTTTAAAATACAAAAATCAGTGTTGTATGTTCAATGAGAGTGAAAATTATAGCTAAATGCTATAACTACTTCAAGTTAGTAAGTTTTTTTTGTATGTGTTTTTTCTTCTTTTCTTTTCTTTTTTTGCAAAACAAAAACAAAGAACAGACCGTAAAATATATTTAAATGCGATTTTTCTTAATGTAAAATCATTCAAGTACAATACTTTTTGCTATACAATATATTTATCAAACAATCATTTTATTGCTACTCACAGGTGTTTATTTTTATTCAATTTGACTTCATCTATTGCTAGAACAAGCTTATCCTAATAATTATAATTTCGATAAAAAAATTATTCATTTTTTCTTTTTCTCTTTTTTTTGTGTTCAAAAACTAAAGTATTAATTATATTTTAACACTACTTTTTTCTCAGGTTTACATATATGTATCAAATCTCAATGAAAGTTCAATAGGGCCTTAAGCACGTAAATATATATTGTATGTATGTAGTAGTTAAAAAATCATGTGCATTAAATTGTCTAAAAAATGCATCTTTTAGGATGATTAAGGATATTAAACGCCATAAATTTGCTCTTTGCAAAGAAAATTTATTAACGACATTTTTATCTTATGTAAGTATGTATTATACATACTTACATATGTCTGTATGTAATATAGACTCTGTGCATGAGACCTTAATTTATTCATGAAGGTAATGAAAACTCTCGTTATTCAATTATTGTTAGACTTGTAATTGCCTTTGTGTAACTGCAATTGACAATGAAGGGAATAAAGCAAATCATTAAATTTTTTTAAATTTTTTTTGTTGAGCGTGAAGAAAGGTAAAAATCAAACTCTACATAATTTGAAGGTACATTAAAGGTCCAAATTTGTAATTTATGTATACATATATTATGTACTATATATTTATGAACATGCAACCTTTTTTTTCGAACGTTAATAATAATTTACAATCACTAAATATATTGAAGGATTTAATGGTATTTCTGAAATCAATTTATTATTTTTTATACTCTCTATATCATATTACATATCTAGAGGTGTATACCTACATATAATAAAAGATATAAGTATTTAATAACAGATAATATATTCATATTTATCCAATTTCTTCTGTTTTAACCATTCTATCTCCATATCTTTCACGCTCATCAAACTTACATATTGTATGTAGGTCTATACAATAATATACACACACACATATATATATATATATATACAAAAACCCTGCTCAACAACATTGTACTAAAAAAAGGAGAAGTAACATACAAAATGCTTATTTTATTTATATTATAAATATGTGTATGTGTATAGTAGGTAATATATATTCATAGATCGGTAGGTATGTGCCTATACCAAAATATCTTTTATTAAAAATAAAATGAAAATATTGAAAAATGTTAATGAAATAATCTATCAATTAGGAATTGTATGAACAAAAAAAGAAAGGAAAAAAAAATCCCTATAGTACTAAAAAAGATAAGTGAATAGCGCTCATGAATCAACAGATGAATGAAATCAAAGTGTGTAATAATTTTTGTATCTACATAGTTAGATACGTTATATGAGTTGTTCAAAAATATTTGTAATAAAAAAAGAAAACAAAATAAAGTATGTATTGTCTAAAATAATCATAATAATGGAAAAAAACCAGTGTTCTTTAAAAAAATTGTATGATTTTTAAACCATGAAATTGAACTCTACTAATGATTGCTTCATTTCACACTTATTGTGAAATGTGAACATCATTTGTAAATATCATCAATTCATGGGTGCACATAAATGTACATGAAGATAATTTTATTAGAGCTGTGAAGTCCTAATCAAGTTATGATAAACTATGTTAAAAAAAGAAAAAGAAAAATAGATGAATTCATTACCCTTTTCACCCCAAGAAAACCAGTCTATAATTTATTTTGTAAGCCTTTTTCATGATTTTTTCTATACCCATTACCTAAGTACATACTTTGGTATATTTTGACGAACTCAATTTCTAAATAGTTGACCTTAATTAAGAAAGTGCACCACATGTAAAAGTAAAAGTACACATAACTTTTTTTTTGTCTTTTTGTAAATTTTTACATGACTTGTTGGAATGTAACTTTCTACTTTATGTACGTATGTATTGTACAATCATCAGTCCTCAAGGTGGCTTAATACATACATTCACAACTGTATTTTTGGATGTATGCAGTGGATGACTACGTTTTTATAGTCTAGTTTATAGTATTGTGAGCTCTCAAAAAGTCCAAGACAAAATGCTAATGAAAATGACTCAAATAGGGGTTTTTTTTGTAGAAGACATGTTTCTCCAGGGTGAAAACATATTTTGATTAGGGAAAAGTATAATTATTTGATATCAAAATGAATTA
Source organism: Lepeophtheirus nordmannii (assembly GCA_963680855.1). Classification (NCBI taxonomy): domain Eukaryota; kingdom Metazoa; phylum Arthropoda; class Copepoda; order Siphonostomatoida; family Caligidae; genus Lepeophtheirus; species Lepeophtheirus nordmannii. The sequence goes on along the minus strand of OY804523.1, from coordinate 35,938,963 downwards.
TAATGGACAGTGAGTAAGGAACTTAAGCTCAAAATTCATCATACTTGATAGATACTTATCTAAATTTCTTTCTTTCTTTTATAAATTTATTACAAAAGACAAGAGGATTACGTTCTTGAGATGCAAATAAAATAATTATTTAATGACTTTTTTTAAATTTTAACTTCGGATATCTAAGTACAAATCAAACTAGGTATATATTTTTTGTCAAGACGTCATGGATACAATGAATAGAAAATGAAAATTCTGAGTTTTTTTTTCTTTATATGTATATAGCAAAAATCGTATTTTTGTAAACAATCACATTTACCTTTTTGTGGAATAAATCTTCAGCGTTCAATTTCAAAAATGTACATATTCGATGAGTAAAAGTTTAGTTTCAATAATAATATGAATAAAAATGGGGATATTGAGCACATTTGAAGTTCATTTGATCAATAAAATATGCAAAAGTCTGACGAGTATTGTGATAATGTCAGTCAAGATGGTTAATGAAAGTATTACTGCGGATAGAGATTTGGTTTGAAATTCAAATATTCGTTCGATAAATTGTAAAAATACTGGTTGTATTGAAATTCTGCTTATTGTCAAAACAATAGGATCCCAATAGAACCAGGCTCAAAGTTATGAAATATAGAGATAGAAACCCCCCTTGGTTAAGGAAGACATACTGTTTTAAGAATGAGTGAAGTTATGCACAAAATACATGTAAGTACATTAACAATTAATTAATGCATTTCTGTGTCTTCGTATGCAAGGTATTTAACTTCTTATCAAAGTATTTTATAAACATAAACATTTTGATAAAAATCAAATTGAGCCCATAGTCCTTATTTCTACTTAACTTAAAGGTACTTTCGTTTTTTTATAAATATAGTTACATATCCATATTTAAAAAAGATAAAATAATAAAAACTTGTTGTACAACATTAAATATAGATACAAGGATTCGGAAACTTTTGTTTGCAAAAATAATGTTCACAACGTTGCAAGATGATGCAGAGGCGTTTGTATACATCCATCTTTCTATGTATATATCTATATTTAAAGCATTAAAAAATATCTTTAAATACACTTATATAAGCATTCATACAATTATGTAGATGTAGATCTTTTTTTAAAATAATAATAAAAAGAAGTGGCGATGCATTTTAAAATTTTGAACCTTCATTTTCTATATGTGTACAGACATATGTATGTATAATTAAGTAGAAAATCTTATAATTAATTGAAGGGAAATCAATTAGTAATATATCAGAATTCACCTCAAATTTAGATATACTAATTTATATATCATTTATATGCAATCAATTAGATTGAAGCAATAGACATGACAATCTTGATTAAAATCTGTGCATATAGATTTAAGTCACATTATGTCTTGGTTCTTTATACCAATCTACATGTCAGTTAAATTTTTGGGTAGCTGAATGTATGGTTTGAAATTTGTCTCATTTTGGACTTGTTACATATTTATATACATAAATTAATTATCTTTCTAAATAATCGAATCGAGATTTTGTGTGATAGATTTGGTTAAATCGAATGAAAATCGTCATAGCCCAGTAATATCCTATGTCTTGTTAGGTGTCTTCAAAATAGTCTGTAAATTATACCAACCAAAAGTTAAAATAATTATTACCAATCTAATTAAATTGATCCAGTTTTAAATAACATGGGTTAAGTACTTAGGATTGCAACGGTCTGTTTTTAGTCTACAACGACATTTTTTAAGACCAACACAATAATATTCTAGATATAAATTACAAAAATGAGTAAAGAACTTTCTATGTGTGAGACATTGCTGATATTTTGAAACTAACTCAAAAAAGCTTTTTCCAGTTTATTTAATTTAAAATCCACATTTTAAACATCTAAGTAATGAGTAAGGACACCTATGAATCTTAAGGGTAACAAATTTAGCTCCATTTCGTATTTAAAATGTATAAAGTTAATGCCAAAGGGAATTAATGATTTTAAACCCCTTGTATGAGAAATAGTATGTGGTAACACACAATACTACATTATAGAGAGAAAAATACAGTAGTCTTTTAACGTAATACCAATTTGGTGTATCGACTGTTAGTAACACCGTTGGTATTCTGTACTCATACTATATATTATTCTCAATTTTTGGAACAATCTTTTTCTTTTTCTATATTTTTTTTCTTCAAAGTATAAAATACATTATTGTAATAATTAATGAAAGGCTTGCATTCCCTTAAATAAATAAAATTACTATTGATTTTATTTGAAAAAGGAGATATAAAAAGACTTTAGCAACAGTATTATAAGATAATACAAAAGCTTCAAGTATTTAGATCAATTAATATAAATAGTCCAATGAACAGACTTATTTATTAAATAATTAATAGAACCAAAATAAAGAAAGAAAATTTATTACTTTTACGAAGGAAAATCATGGACTAATTAGAAAGTATAACTTACCTTGACCTTTTGACTTTTCTCTTTCTATTCCTATTATTCTCTTTTAACATTTGCCTTTAATTACTCATTTGATATTTTTTAATAAACCATATAAGAAATTGAGGCTAATAGTTCAGATCTTAGATATTTCGTAATACTTTGACGGTATTATGAAACATTAATATGTACAAATTATAAGTCACTGTTATCATGTTGTTTCTTTTCAATGGAATTGAGTTGTGAAATTGGATCAAATTTAGAAATTACTTGTATATGTACGTATAAAGTTTGCTTTCATGATAAATTAACAGTCACGGTCGTTCAATGAATACTCAAGTATCATATTTTCATTGCAATGAAAATAATTTATCCAAGCTTGTGGATAAAAAAAAGAAATATCCAAGCATTTTGATTTTGATTCAAATGCCAAGCAGGAGTCATTGAACACTATAGTTCTTTTTAATTTGTTAATTGAGCTTTTGATATAAATAAATAAATTGATAAAAAATTATTAAAACAAAATGATGAAAAAATAAATTTTTGTGAGTACTCCTTTCTCAAAGTTTCAAATAAATATTTTCTTGATCTCTAAATATCTATTTATGTTAATAATATATTTTTCAGCCTTTTCATTTCGTAACATATTTCTTGAGAGACACTGGTATTGATTCGCCTACTATTTGTTTTAAACAAATAGTAGAAGCTAAAAATAAATTCATCGTACTTGATACTGTTGCTTGAGCCAAATGGCTTCATTATGGTAACTCTTGTATCACCTTCTGTCAAACAAAAATATTGTTCCTCATTGTCACCAAAAAACATATAATACTCAAATATTTTTTTAAAAACGGCTTGACTATTTGACAAGGAAGTAATTCGAGTCATCTTAATCAGTGATTTGATTCGTGTCATGGTTCTGTAGGCCTGGATTGAGTTTTATAATTCGAGTTTTTGTGACTAAAATCCACATCTCAGGTTGAAAAACAATATAACTACATACATATATTAATTGAGAAACATTTTTTCTAAATACTAATAATAGAAATATGTTATCACCTAAGATTTTTGTTACATTTGTGAACTTATAATTAATGTACATTGAACATATAGATAAATTAACAATACTTTTATCCCTAAGTATTTTAAGCCTTTGTTTATAGTTGACATTATTCTTTGTTAGTTTATATAAGTACACGGTGGTAAAAACTAGTGTTTGTGTTTTCTCGTGACTCTTTTTTCAGCTACCTTTATCACTCGGACTAGCATCGGCTTAGACTTAAGCACTGTTCTCGAGATCTTCTGATTCCTTGGATAATGAAATAAGTCCTCCTTTCTTATTACGTCAATTTCTTTTTCTGTGGTCTACTTGTCAAAATACGTATATTCATCAAGTTGATTGCTTCTACGCCCACTGAGGTGAATGGTTTTTTTAGCCCCTTTAAACACGACTTAGACACACTCCCCCCCCCCCCCCTCCCACCTTGAGTGTTCTTTTTATTCTTTATTGACACTGTATTAAGATATCTGATGATCCAAGTGATAAGCCTCCTTATAAGGTTAACAATATTGATTCTTCTGACCCCTCTTTAAATATGCAAGGATCCTCTTCAATTGTTTCCGAGAATACGGTTTTTCTCGGATCAAGCAATAGTAATTCTAGAGTCAGCAACTTGGACACGGTTTTCCATGAAACTTCTCAAACATTTATCAGGTTAAGTAGAAACTACATACAAATATAGAGGCCTTCAATTGTGAAACATTTTTTCTAAAAACTAATAATAGAAATATGTTCTCACCTAAGATTTTTGTTTCATTTGTGAACTAATAATTAATGTACAGTAAGTATGAATCTAACAAAATGCTGAATTAACATTAACAACTAAATAGCTGAGATTTATATCTGTCATATTGTTTTTAATAAAATAAATTGTCAAGTCCCTATTTAATACCGTAATTCATCCTTGAACTTTTTCTTAACGTTAACAAAAAAACAACAACGATGGATCAAGATAAAACCCAAATTTTCTCAAAAACTGTTCATTAAAAAATGTGCCACTCTGGAAACCTAAAATCTGGACTATAGGTGGAATGAAAATGGTTTCAAAAGTTTTGGGACGTAATAAGTACGTTTTGCTTAGCTATATACATACATAGATAAAATAATTCTATGTTCAAAAATATATAAGTACATGTATTATGTATAAAAAGCATGGGAATTGTTAATATCTTTGCACTTATTTTGAAACTGTATGAGTCGTTAAAATAATGAGTAAATGAGAAGGGGGAGGAGAAGGCTGTTGAGAAAATGATTTTGGTATTTGTTGGAGTTAAATGGTTCTATAAAAAATAGTAAAAAAAGAGCTGTGATCAGGATCCTCTTGCAACTCTCATTATTCCACTAAATGGTAAAAAATTGTATTAATGTATCTAATTACGGTTTTTTGTTGTTGTTATTTTTGTTCATTATTTTATTTTATTTAGATAACTTTTTAGTGATGTAATTCTTATTTTTCAATGTGTATTAAGCTGTAAACTATAATTGAGAATTTAATTTTTTGGTAGAAATGATCATTTGTTTTCAACAAGGAGTTACTCTGCAATTTTTTCTCCTTAAGTATTAAATATAAATGTTTAATTACGATGGAAATTGTATGCCTGCATAATAGATGCATATTACATGTGACACCCAGGATTGATCTTGGGTGTCGAAGTCATCCATACAAATATACCTTTTTTATCTTTGTCTCCAATTGTCTCTTGAGTGGTCATATCCAGTTTCATAATTGTAAACAAATGGATACATACTATATATTATATTACCCCTGAGAATCCAATATAATACTACATATTATATACCTATATGTTGATAATAAAAATCATATTTTTTGCTAGAAAGGTTATATTACTATTATGAGTACGTCATTGTAATTAGTTCGTTTTGATGAGAAAATATCATTACTTTTACTATGTAGGACAATTTTGCAATTAGACTATGTAATTGAATAACAAACATGTGGAGATTATAGTTTAAAGTAAATAAGATTATACCCCCCCCCCCCCCTCAGTTGAGTAACTTTTTATTGTGAACTATTTGAAATGCATGACATTAGAAATATGTTTAATTAAGTTAGAGGATTCAAGTCACTGGACTTGAGTCGGACTTACAACTTGTGATCCGAATCATTTTTTAGTCAGACTCAGAAATGTTTTGCTTTATTTGACTCAATAGAACTTGAGAATGACTTGGTAGTGATTAGTTTCGAGAGAATTTGAGTCACCTCAATCAAGTCATTTGAATTGAGTTATGAGTTGTAAATCCGACTCAAGTACGAATCTCTACAAACAATAGAACATTCCACTGAACATCCCAATTAGTCAATTACACTGTCATGAAGGTTAAATATTTGGGAATTTTTCATCATTGTGAAAAATCAAATCAATTGGTTATACACCAAGGTACATTGTCGCGCTAGTCTTAAGCAAAGGTATGTACATATATTAAAATAAACCCTTTTATGGAATGTAATCAAATCTGTAAGAGGGATTTGCCAAAACATGTATTACTTTTTTATAAAAGATATTGTTGAAATTATTTTTTAGAGAAAATTATTAAGGATTGAGTTTGTACAATTGTTGTTTAATTCGATTTTTTGGACAACTTACATATTTTTACCTGAAATTAGAGACCCCAAAATATATTAAATTAATAAAATTAAACGTTATATGATGTTATTTGATTTTTTATTTAAATTGAACAAAATAATTTCATTTTATCATAACGTCATCGCAAAATGTCAAAATTCATTTATAATTTATCATTTAAAAATAAACGAATTTAAATTTGCATTTTTAACAAATTAGATCAATGAATCATTTATATAACAAAATATGATCAAACACATATCTATATGCTATTATGTAGGTAGTTTTAACAACTTCATTGTACTTTATTGATACAATTAAAAAATATTAAATAAATAATTTATCAACTAATTGATTATCTCCAAAAGCAAATATTAATATGATAAACTTTCATAAAATCCAATAAAGTTCTAATCTGGTTAGTATTCAAATTATAATGGTTATTTGATTTTGAATTAAAAAAATAAAATATGTAACAGTTTGCATAATAAAAAGAAAGCTTAGCCATGTTGGAGGCATTGTTTTTTAATATATTCATTAAGAAATGGATATTTTTATTATTTAAATCTTAAGAAAATTTCATCTTATGCCTTTACAAATGAAATAAACAAAGAGGCTAAATTGTCATATACGAGAAATGATTTTTATCATTATAAATTTAGTTGTTACTCAACTCCAAGATGGTTGACTCCCCAAATAATTAAATGAAATAAAGATTTTAGCTAAGAAATTAAGTTTTTAGAAGCAATGAATGACTGATTCTGCATTGAAAATGCCTATGTCTTATCATTTGTCACAAATCCTGATTTTGTTACTTCACCCTCAAATAAGTGTAAGAAAATGGTAGGCAGTAGGGATGTGGTTCTTGAAATCAGTCTTTGTCTTGGCCACAAGACAACGACCAAATTTAGCTGCTTGATAAAAAATTTCTTTTCTAAAAATCTCTTTTTCTTGTAGTCTCGACTTGATATCGGCTTCCCAAGTCTTGATCTTAGTTAAAGTGATCTTGGTTACAACACTAAAATGCAATTACGTTAGAATATGTCGCTACATTTACTTCTATGTAATATCATAATAACCAAATAGGTATATGTAATATGATATCCTATTTTTGTATCTACATTCATTAGTTTTAAACAAAAATTTCTTCTTTATTTACGCAACAGGAAATCACCAAATGAATAAGTGATTATTTTATTCATTTTTGCCGAATCTTATTAAATAATTAAGCGATCTTTTTTTGTAAGGAATAAATTATCCTCAATATTTGGAGTTCCTTAAATACTTAGCCTGGATAATTATTTCAAAATAATATGCAATGTCGTAATTATTGTTATACATTATTCTCATTGGTGCAATGCAACCATTATTATTATCAATTTTTTTTAAATTTTGAAACATATAAAATTTCCAAGCAACTAATTATTATCTTTTATATAGGAATTTATGTTGAAAAATATTAGCTGTCAATCAAATTGACTCTAGTTACACTTTATTTTACACCATTAATAATAATTAACATAATTACTATGTATAAACAGCATTATTTTGATTTTAATGCTAAGTTTTAATGGCTAGGAAAATAACTTAACCTAAATATATATATTCATACATAAATTCACAAGCAATCTTTTTTGTTTAAATCTATGTACAATGTATGTGTAACATAATATTTAAGAGAGTTTATTTATTTATTAGAAAACATTTATGAAAATGAATATAATGAAAAATTAGTGAAAATATTCGATGGAAGCCCTATTGTATGTGTAAAAATTACTCAAATCGCACATGTTAGAGCTCCTTGTTTATAACTTTATAGCTCAAAAGCTAAGGTATCTTACTTTTCCATATTTATTGAACAGGTCAATGAAACAATATTTTGAGGACTGAATCTTAACAAAATAAGAACTTAAAACCTTTTTGTTATGAACTTTATTCATGTGATTAAATGAATTATGATGCTATCTATGAATTATCTATTATTATTTAAAAATTCAATATTAAAACAATCGATGTTAACATACTATGCTTCTATTCTGAGTATGTATTGTACATTATCTTCTTAAATCTCATCCAAAACTTACTTTCGGGCCAAATATTTAAATTTTTTGCTAATCAAATATATTTGATAATTTTTAAATTTTCTAACAAATAAGTTTGATGAAGTACATACCTGTATTTTATCCTGATACATTACGTGATTTCAAAATAGATAAGTTAAAAAATGATACCTCTATGATAATGAACACTTGGCTCTATATGAAAAGAGTTGATCTTTAATTAGTATTTGATAAGATCTACAGGAAGTAATAAAATGACTTATATATTCCGAAGTATCCTTGGTAAAAGAACCTTATGGAATAGTTAATTCATATATATGAGGACCAGAAAAAGAATAAATATGGATCAAAGAGATCTTCATGGTTTGAGATCAAGTATTGATCCCAAAAATCCAAAAAAAGGAATAACTGCAATAATTACGTAATAAAACATGGAATGCCTTTTCTCTCTAATTACATAATAATAGTTATATTATGTAGATAAAGGTAAAGGCCATAACGTTGATAACTAAAGCAACTATATTGAAAAAAATGTAATAGCATAATTATACTTTTTCATTATTGGACGTATCACTGAGGAACTCTGACAACAGTAACATCATGATATAAGAAATAAGAAGATTTTATAAACTTGTTTTACAATAATATAATTATTTCTGGTTAATTTAAGAGTCAAAACATTGTTAATTGTTTTAGTATTCTTTAAGATATTAGCATATGAAGTCAAAGAATTACTTAAGGGCTTGTTGATTCTAGCGTGTATACTGGGGTAAATGTTCAGTAAATAATATTAACAAAATATTTTCCTCTTTTTTCCTACTTGTAGTTTTTTTAAAATAAGTTATAAGTTTTGTATATTAGTTCATTATCTGTTACACCTCCGAGTTAAACAGATATTTTAAAAACCTAATTATTGAGCATTTCTAATTCATAGTATAATTTCTTGATTTGAACATACTGATAAGCTAATACATAATTGGGATCTAAGAGAATAGTTACCAAGAAGTTTCATAAAAAGACAACACTAGCTAACAGATTTCAAGTCAAGTACGAAGATCATGCTAGTTTTTATGTTTATATTGATGTTTGGTATGCTAAAAAGCAAATTACTCTAAAGTGTCCAATCTTATCTCCTCTTTCGATTTATCTTCAGAGAGACTGTCATTTTTTACGTAGATATAACATAAATAATTGGTCTATTCTTACTTTAGTTTTCCTACAGCGAGTTTTCAAGGAACATGCACCTATGTATGACAATGCGATAAAGTTTTTGATTTATTAGATACAGGGATTAAATCAGAGTTTTGCTGTCCAAAATGTTATATTCAAGCCATTTTGAATTAAAAAACGAAGTACTTAATGTAATATGAACTGCAAAAATTAAAACCTTAATATGACAATTTTTTGATATTTTTTGTTTTTATTTTGAATCAATAGTTTTTTAATTTTGTTTTTCTTTAGAAAACTTTTTTTTTTCAGGGAGCCACAAGATCTAAATGTTTAAAGATGCACGTAAGACTCTTAAGCCCCAAGTTACCAACCAATACCATATTTTAAAACTAGATTCAACATGTTCATAGAGTTAGCTAAAGCCTTAAAGTTCAAAAATTGGCCAAATGAAGATATTAAAATTGTTGAAATCATTCATGTTTATTTTTGAGTTGCCTAATTTCAACCTGTGGAAACAAGTATTTATGTAAATATCTATAGGAAATTGTGATGTACTCAAAAAAATTTGAAAGTAAATAATACCTTTTCCAAATAATACTTGGATACAAATATAGGTAGACTAAGAAAATATGTCTGAAAAGGGATAATTTATATAAGGTTTTGACCATAACGAACATTCTAGCATTCCATCTATAACTCATGCAGAAAAAAACCTGGATAATAATTGAATCACCTATTTAAATATATTTGTAGATATTTTGTTCACAGACCTGTAGCGAGACGGTTTTGACTGTTGAACAAAAATATAGTTTAAGTATCTTTATTTTATATAAAAAATTAATATCCATATCAGGACAAAGTAATTAATTCATTTTAAAATTCGGCAGTTGTACATAGTAGTAATGCAAAATAGATATTTTCAATATCCAGTTGAATAAAACGTAATTTTCAAATTGGGATAACAACAAGGTATCTCAAATTAAACCCAAAGACTAGAAGAAAAAAAACTATCAGTGATATCCTAAAAATATATTTTGACTTATATCTTGATCTCACCACAAGTTAGACTGAGGCAAAATTGCTTTGTTAATCCATCACTATACATTATCTTTATATAATCGATATCGATATATTAAAGGTTTATGAAATGAGTATCGAACTTTGATTTTGAGATGTAATTGTATCGACCCTTTCGACTAAATAGTTATTAATCTTGTCAAATCTAATTGTTCATATGTGCTATAAAAATTGTATAGAGCATAGACTTACTAAAGATCAATATTGACTTTGGTCTAAAACTGGAACGAGCTCTGTTGCCGTTTCGGTTTATTTTTCTGCTTTTATTTCGAACTCGGCAAAGAAACATTCATTTTATCACAAATTCTCTCCTAACCTGTACTGTCTATTCTTTATATAAGTTGCTTATGTCATTAAAAACTTTGAGAACTTTTAAGAACATTAAGAACTCTGCAGAACTTTGATAGTATAAAAAAATATGGGTATCTAAACAATATCCAATAATAAGTTTATTAATATAAGTAATCTTTTCATAAATATGTAAATCCTATTTATACATCATAGCCTTTTTCTTACGCATATTATAACCGCTTTTTTGAATGATTGGTTGAAAGTGAAATCAACCTACGACATAAAATTGAAAATACTAATACTTAATATTTTTGTAAATATATGTATTACGTTAAAGAAAGGGCTAATTTAATAAAAAAATCATATCTTTTTTACAAATTTAGTAGAATTTTTGCTCCACAAATTAATTTAATCTTGGGAGAAAATAGAGTTCACTGTTTGTCTGTCACATACAAATATACATATATTTAAATACAGCATGTCAACACATACATACAGTAGACATATGTATACATATTATTTATATTTAAAACTAGATTTTCAAAATATTTGGTTTGTACATGACCTAGGTACTAAAGAGTGGCTTTAATATAAAAATGCTTTAGTGTACTGCTAATCCCACTCATATTATACATGGCGACATTTTTTTTCCAAGCATTGTGCTTAATGAATTTATTTAAATAGATTTTTATTTATTTTTTATTGTTAATTTTTAAATCTGGTCTTAGTTTATTTTAGCAAGCTCTAATTCTTTAGATATTTGAGGTTTTTTTAGATAACTACCATAATACAATCTTTACTTAAACTTTGGTTGGATTTTTTTTTTTGAATAATAATATCTCTCGAAGAGATAATTTTGACAAAAAAATATATAATGTTAGTAAAAGAAATTGTTTTTTTCTTAATTCAATTTATCACTCGAATTATTTAATCCCGAAAATAAAAAGAATGTAATAAACACTCATAAAGTGGTTTGTTTGGACATTTTTTATCAGTGTTTAGCCATTTTCTTGTGTTCAATACAAGAAAGATAAATTACAAATATGTTATCATTTTCAAAGGTGAAAATTACGTTCAAATTACGTTGGCACTTTGGGTAAATTAACAGTTATTAAAATAGGGCAATTATTTAAAAAACTAGAGCTAGTAGAAAAAACTAAGACCAAAATCAAATTTAACATAATAATATAGGTATAAAAGTAATTTGATATAAACAAGAGATAGTCATGACACCCACTATTTCAGATTTTGATCTAACTGCCTGTCCTTCCCAAGCATAAAAGAACTCAAACTTTCCTGTGGGTTATTTATAAATATTAGACTTCTTGTATGAAAGAAATTTCAATGGCACTCGAATCAAGAGTTTTACTCATTTGAAAAGTGACAGTTTTTAAGTTTTTTTAAATGTAGGGGAGTTGAGGACTGTTGAAACGCGTTATACGCTCTAATACAAATCGTAAACAAAGTGTTTTTAGTTATATTATGTATGCTGTGATTAACAAAATGTAAGTCTGATAAATAAAAGTTTAGTCAAGTTTTTACTCTGAATTTGGTCTCCCCTACTTTATTATAGAGAACTAATACAGTAGAGTACCTAAAAAAAATGAAATACTTGACTTTTTACTCAATTACTCAAATATGATTCAGTTTAAGAATACAAATTTTTTATGCAACAAATTTACCTTTTTTAAATGAAAGTTATATTTATTAAGACACTTTTTTGTATTTTGCATTTTAGTGTGTAACGTGTTTCAACTACCCCTGACTCCATTGCGTTTATTTTTCAAATATATAAAAATCTTGATTCGAGTTTTACTGAGATTTTTCTCATACAAAAAATATGTATATATGATCCACAAAAAAGTTTGAATTATTTTACACTTGGGTAGGCCTGACAATTGAATATTTTTTCTTTAGCGATTACATGTTTTCAATGCAATTTTGAATTTAACTATTTAAAGTATGTCAGCATTCCAATTTTCATTTAGATTGGTCAAGTAGTTAGAAAATTATATCTGATAATATCTTTCTAAAATTTCCGTTATGTGGGCTATACAATAAAAAAAATGTAATTTGGAGCAATCTTCAAACCCTCATAACTTTTGAAGGACTTGAAATTTCACATTTACATATTCCTATTCTGTATATTTTGTAAATAAAAACCTTTCATTTAAATCTGGTTAGAATTTGAGGTAGTAGGTGTCATGAGTTTATTCCCTTGTTTATATGGAATGACTCATAATCAAGTTTTTGCATTAATTCAACAAATTTTTGTCGCCCAATGTCATTTTTATGATAGAAAAAATTAATTAAATATATACACTATTATAGCCTTGTGTAATTGAAATGGTAAAAAAATGTAATATTTTTGAACTGTATGTCCAAAGAGTACAACCAATTATTTTTATAAGGAAAGGAATGGTCTATACGGATTTGTATGCATAATCTAAAAAATAACTTTTTAAGAATAAGGAAGACCCATGCAATCGAACATTTGAACTAAATTAATTACATTAATATTAAAGCAAAGAATGAAAGTACTGCATTTATGCTTGAACATTGTTATAGCCTGATATAATTTAATTATTTGCACATATTAATTCATTTTCAGGAATGAGCACGTACAAATAAATATTTATAGTAGCAATATATTTGTGAAATCAATTGTTTTCATAACATAGATTAAGTGCCACACTACCAGAGCCCATTTTAAATAATTAACAATGGAGGCAAGTACTCCAGGCCCTCGATGAAGTGCAAAAATTTACAAAGGGAAAATAAGTATTTAAATATATATATTACCAACCCCTGACATATTCTATCCCAAAACTACCGTTCAAAATTATAATAAAATAAATAATCAGTTCCTAGTCATAATCATTATCCAAGTTGAATGATGTCTTTTACAGAGTCCTTACTAATAATAATAAATATATGTACACAACAACCCCTTTCGTAATTGGCGTAAATTAATTAATATTAACACTTAAAGATTCGTATTTCTAAAGTATTTTTTTGTTTTGTTTAAATTTTAAATTTTTTATTATACAAAAAACTTTAAATGCCTAATTGTTATAAAAGGATTATAAAATAAGATAACTAAATATAAATTTGAGTTTAAAGTTCATGTTATATATAGTATGCTCAAATGTTATTTTTTCATATTAAATATTTGAAAGTAGTGTCCTTAATTAGACCTAATCATAAAGCAAATATTTCAAAAATTGAAAAATTTATAACTAATATAGAGATGAAAGCAAAATGCTTTTATAAATTAAAGGAATTGGCTTGACAACGTAACATTATCATTTCAAAGATAATTATTTAAAGTTAAACTTCCTTTAACTCTTATGCTACCTACCTAAGTTTAATAGTTACGATTCGTATTTTGAATTCATAATTTATCATATTAAATAATAGTATCAAATATGTAATTAATTTTCTAAGTATACGATTGGATCTAACAAAAGGAAATAATAAAATGGGTTGTTATTATAGTATTGAGATTTTTTAAAGTTTTTTTTTTTTTTTTTTTTTCAATAATCATTTAAATTTTATTCGGAAAAATAAAAATAACAATTAATTGTAAGACATATATTATATATTGTGAACTGAAACCTTTGGGTTCTCATTTTCTTCAATTTAGAATAGACCAAGCAGGAAAATGTTAAGTTGATCTCCATGATGATATCTCTGAACCTTCTTCACTTCATCCACACTCACACACATATTTGCTATAGTTACGAAACCACTCATCTATACTAAATATAGCATATATATCTTCAAAACAGTCGTCTATGGTTTTCCAAAGTCGTTTATGGGGGGGGGGGGCAAAGTGCTGTTGTTTTTTCCCCCCCAAGCATAAACGCCGCAATCCAAATTTAATTCGAAGATCTTCCTCCGCTGGAAACGGAGTCCAGGACATCGATTTGCGTTGTGATAAAGTCACGAAGCCCATGAGGAATCACTTCCGAGTCTTGTTTGACCGCATATATTATTTGTTGGATTTTGGATATGATATATTCAACTTTGAATCGCTCTTCATACAGCGAGGACGTCACGACGAGCCAATCTCGACGAGTAATCTTCGTTCCAAAACGACCAAGTATTACTTCTTCGACCATTCTAAGCAAAGGGGCGACCTTTGTACAATCGTAAAAAAGGTGGAAAGATGTTTCTATTGCTGTTCCACAGAAAGTACAGGTCCTATTTATAGGCTCAGCTTTGGATTTATTAGTGAACAGAGAAGACGTCGACAGTCTGTATCTCAACCACTTTTGATGATTATCTGTAAATGGGTTTTTTAAAATCATCCTGGGATCCATGTTCCCAAGCTCTGTGTTCAATCCAAGTCTTTCGAGTCTTTTGGCTACTAGTTCCGACGGAGACTTAGCATTTTGGGTTGTCGATAAAGCATTTCTGATGCTCTTGTTTGTTATAGTTTCCAGTGCGATGTACATTGGGGTTGGGGGGCCTATTAGTTCATTATCAATTTGTTTGACAGGAAATATTCTCGTAGTTCTTAGCATGAGTATAAAATTATCAATTAATATTCTCTTTGTTGAGTAAAATTGACCTACTGACGTGATACTGCAGTTCCTGAGAAACTCATCCCCACTTCTTATTCGGTTATTAAAGTTAAGGGGTTCGTTATTCCCCAAAAGTGGAAGTATACGCTCTATGATAGAGTCCCATGATAAGCACATCTGTTTCCAGTATTTTCCACACTTTTGAATGCTTTTGAACAATTCAATAGGTCCCATATGTATTCTCTCAATAAAGACGTATCCAGTTTTAGTAAAAAATTCGTTTTTAATCATAGCTGCCCAAAAGTCGTCGCTTTTTCTCAACCTTTTGAGCCACGAGAGGTTCAAAATTTTCCAAGTCACTTCGATATTGATGGATCCAAGACCCCATTGTAAAATTGGAGCATCTATCCGGTGTCTTGCTATGTAAGGTCGAGCTTGACCCCACACAAAATCTTCTCTAATTTTGTATATGTTCTCACATACTTTTTCAGAGTATGGTGTGAACCTCATGATGTGAAAAACTTTTGGAAGAATATTCCTATCCCAGGCTAAAAGACGTTCATATCGGATAAGAGGCGTGTTTTTGTAAAATTGAACAGTTTTTTGTATTTTTTCTAAAATCTGCAATTCATTTTTTTCTGTTGCGTCCTTTCCACACGTTGAAACAGTCAATCCTAAGAGTGATGTGGATTTCACGAATTCGAAGCAACTAAAATGTGCTTTTAAGTCCTCTACACAGTTGGTTAAAATCTGTGTTTTGTTTAAATTAATCGAAAGACCAGACATTTTGCCAAACTTTTTCACACGTTCCATGGCTATTCCTATGGACTCAAGTAGCTCTGCCTTGGATCCCTTGCAAAACAAGGTGAGGTCATCGGCGTACATCATACATTTTAGAAGGACATTTCCATTTTTCGCTCCTCTAATTCTTGACTCAGTATGAATTTTTTCGTATAAGCCATTTATTGCTATGATAAATAGGGATGGTGATAAAAGATCTCCTTGCCGTGCTCCTCGCTGTATATAAAACTTGTTATGGGATCCAGACATATCAATTCTGGACGATGAGTTCCTTAAAATGGCTGAAACTTTCTCTATGAATTTCTCGGGCAGTCCGTATATATATAGTTGTTCAATCAAAAATTTGTGTGAGACAGTATCGAATGCCTTCTCAAAGTCAATTAAAAGGGCGGCAAAATTGTCATCCGAACAGCAGTCGATGGCGTCTTGTATTGATCGAGGGATATCCTCCAGAAGGCGTGACTTCATGAAACCTTTCTGATCCTTAGAAATAATATTCGGAAGGATTCTTTGGATTCTTTTATTCAATATACCGGTCAGTATTTTGTACGACGTGTTTAGAAGAGAAATTGGACGATAATTTTTTATATCTAATTTAGATCGGTTTTTCTTTAGAATTAAAGACAAGGCAATACTCATGAAGTCTGGGACAAAACCTCTATGAAATATGTCATTGAATACTGCTTCAAGAATAGGGGCAAGATGTACGTCAAATGATTTATAACATTCAAACGGCAATCCTGAGGGGCCTGGAGATTTAAATTTTTTATCATAACTGCGTATGAAATTCAAGATTTCCTTGCATGTTATTGACGCATCTAGACCACGAAAGTCGTCTGACTTATAGCTTGTTAGGATAGTTTTTCTTTTTCTTTTCGGCATATATGAGGAAAATAATGTTGACTTCCATCTAGAGGCGTCCTTAGTAAGTCTCCAGTGGTAGCAAAAGTCACAAAGCGAGTTAGGTTGGCAGTCAGAGCATTTGTACAAGTTGGAATAAAAGTTGCATGCCTCTTCAGCAACTTTCATAGGGTTGTTTGAAATTTCACCTGTTGATAACCTCAGGGATGACATTTTCGTCGTATGGTACGAGTCTTCTATGCATTTGAAAGAAGGTCCCCCTTTGACATTTATCTTTAATAAATCACTTTTACTTCGGATCAGAGTGCCTTTTTTTTCATAATCCAAAAGTTCTTCTAGCATCATCTTTGACTGAGGAGTGTTGTTGTTCAGCTCTTCAATTTGTTTAAATATTTTGTTTCGTTCCTTCGCTCTCTCGATTCCTTTTCGGATAAATATGCATTTGGACTTGGCCTCAATATTTTTCAATGCGTCCCACGAAGAAATCTCCCCAGAGTCCATTTTGCATTTTATTTTTTTTATAAATTTTATTATATCCTTACTGGTCTCCTCCGAGTCTAGCAGAGATATATTGAGCTTCCAGAATGACTTTGTTGGCTTAGAAGGCGTCATGAAAGTTGTTAGTAGTGGGTGATGGTCTGAGATGTATGATGGCAGTATCTTAAAATCTTTTACAAGGTGAGTAGTGCGTGCGGATGCAAAAATATAATCTAATCTTCCCTTAATTTCAGATCCATTTTTTGTCTTTCCATTATATGACATTTGTGGAGAGATATTGTCAAAGAGGAGTCCCAAATCGAACAAGTTTAGATCGCCTATCACTTGTTCGAGGTCTTTGGCATTTTTGACATTGTTGGATCCTTTGTACCCGTGGGCGTCCCTTCTTGGGTTTCTTGTAATATTAAGATCGCCGGCCATTAAGCATTGATTACCAATCAAAGGGGGATATCTCTCAACAATGTTGGAAAACCATGAAACAGTGTCAAAGTTTGGGCCATATATTGCGTATAACGTAGTCTTCATTTCTAAAAATACCAGGTCAATTACAATATAGTTTCCATTCGGATCAGAAAACCTCTCCTGGGGGTTGAGTGAACTTTTAATGAGGACCAGAATGCCTCTCGATGGATGAGTCGATTTTTTGTTTGCTCTAGCAAAAAAATGCGAGTATGACTTGGGGAAGAGTTCTACAATATCGCTCACTCTCTCTAGTCTCGTGTCAATTAAAACAACAATATCAGGGAAAGAGATTACCTTTAAGTAATTGAAGATTTTCGATGCCCTTCCCTTGGACGATATTGAATTTACATTAAAGGTTAATAATGTTCTGGTCATGGAGATTAATGTAATTTTTTTACTTTTTTACCAGGCAGAGAATTTCTTCTCAGCGGAGTGTTGCTAACTTTTAGTGCAGGGGGAGCTTTTAAGACCTCGTTCACAGTTCTTTGCTTTACTGAGCCGGTGAAAGGACTATTTGATGTAATAAGAGGGTTACTTTTGTTGGTGGGTGTGGAGGGCATTTTCGAATCACCAGAAGAATTAATGGGATTTTGTGAGACAGAGTCGGAAGATCTTCTCCTTTTTTTATCCCCTTTAAATGATAACCTATTTTCTTCCAGATCCAAAGCTGAGTTTAGGAAGCACTGTGATTGTTTAAGAGTATTTTCTGAGGAAGCTTTGGCGTTCACATTTACAGACTTTTCTGTGTTATATATTTCTTCATTATCTGAACCAGATGGAGTTCCTGAACATTCTATGTTAAAAGCCGAGGAGACTCCCTGGTCCAGCCTATCTCCAATCTGGAGAGCTCCAGTGGCAGAGCTAGAGGGGTCTAAGTTCACATCCGTGGAATATTCGGCTGCGTTTAAAATCGAAAAGGACGAAAGTTCTTCCGCCCTGGGATCATCTTCAGTCTGGACAGCGCCAGAAACTGAGCTGAGACTGTCTAAACTATCATGAGACGAGGGTCTTTCAACAGGGGTTGTTATCTCCGATTTTTCTTTGGGGGAATTTGTTTCTTCTGAAGTACTTTCCACTAATTTGTTTGTATTCTTCTTTTGCTTTAATTGATTGAATAAATACTCTCTATAGTCCTTTATTTTGACCTTTTCAGAGGTGCACTGTTTTGTTGAGTGCTTGAACCTGAAACAGTTCGAACATTGCTTCTTAGCTCTGTCGTAGCTGAGCTTGATTATTTGTCCGCGAACAGGCAGCAGAGGGGGCAGGTATGAAGAGTCTCCCTTAACGTCGAACTCGATAGTTCCCGAACCAACAGGGACTTTCAAGCCCTTAAGAGCTGGGTGTTCAGCTAAACTGTTTTTATTTTTTAAAGTTTATATTATGTAAAATTCTTATTTGACCCTGTTATGATTTACATTATAAATTTTTATAGGTAGAGGAATATTTTGTATAAGGCTTAGAACCATCTTCGTTTTCAAGTTTAACTATTTCCATGCATCATTTAAGAAACTATAATAATTAAGATCTATCACTTAGATAATGGAGGAGGACCATTTCAGTGAAACATATTAAAAATTATGAAGAATATCTTCATTTTATAGCTCTTATAGCAAAGAAATCAATCAATTTCAATACAAAATTGATTTGCAATATCTTTGATCAAAAAAACCCTTTTTTCAATACCATCAAATCACACCCACAAATACTCATAAAATGAAGAATTGGGTATTAATATTCTTGTTAAATCATCTAAATTATGTTAGCTAAAATTTTGAATGTTTTATTTGCAACAATAAATGTAAACTCCGGGGGTATTACTAACTTTCTAAAGTTTCTATCTTCAATTGCTTCGAATTTTAAGAAGATTATAATTTCAAATGCCATTATAGTTCCAAACTATTGGCCTTTGTTCTTGTAAATTGACTCAATTCTTAAGACCTTTATTTTTTTATAATATTGAACGTCCAAAGAAAACTTATAATAAAAAGTCATTTGCATGAACAAGAACTACTTATTCAAATAATTATTTTTGAAAATTAAATGTAATAAGTCAGGTGACTTATAATAATGTATTTGGGTCCCTAAGATTGAGATAAAAAAAATTAGCTACTGGTGTTTTTTTTTTCAAAAAAGTTTGTAAATACCTTTAATTGGCTCGTATAAGACTTTTAATTTTTTTTACTTTTCATTGATTTAATAATTGATTTTTTAATAATATAAGGAGCATTTAAAATATTAAGTCACAGACGCCAGGGCAAAATAACTTTATGAATCCACAAGGTCATTTTTAGACTTATATTATTCATTACTCATTAGACTCTACCTATTATTTGAAGATTATTGATTCAATTATTTGCTTAACATGGTATTATGTCACAAATGAGAAAATTTAAGAGATGATTAGGAATGTAAATAATATGCAAAATACCGCGTGCGAGATTTTGTGGAGTTGGCTCTTCGAACAGTACTTTTTGTTTTCCAAAGCTGCTGTCATTTTTCCTTTATTACTGAGGGGAGAACATCTACCTGATAGTAAAGATATCGCATGAAGGAATACATGTATTAAGGTTAATAAAGCAAATAAAATGTAAACAAAAAGGGCTCAAGTCCTCGTATAATTATTATTAGTTAAAAATATATAATTTCCTGACATAAATTTCAGTTAATTGGATTTTGAATATGAACCCCTTTTCATTCGATTATCATTATCCTAGTGTCATATCACAAATTAGAAGTTAATTGGTATATATCTTCTATCAATGTCCTCTGATATTTAATTGCTAGCCATTTTAAAGTCAAATAGCCAAGAAAATTGCTTCCAATGGAAGCTATTATGTACTCGTGTTATAAATATATATGACATCCAAATCTTGTGTTCTTTTATCATGATCTCGGTCTTGGTAGTGTCTTGGCCTTAGTTAAGTCTGTCTTAAGCACATCACTAGAATCAAGAATGAATGATATTTATGAAATCAATTCATATTTGAATTCACCCTTAGTCTTCATCGGTAGCGTAACCAGCTTTGCTGATTAGGGTGGAAGCAATTACATAATATACTAACTTCCCGGTTGAATTAATCTGCTTATCGTCCAGCAGTAACAAAATTATACTGAAATCAATACAGAAGGAGATTAAAGGTTTAACTAAATATAAATGTATACATTTACCATTTAATCAAGGAGGCAGACAGCACTGCTTTTCAACACCTTGTACTTACATGAACAATATTATCTGATTTTACACTCTTAACTCGTTCATTAATAGTTATTAAATATTATTTTAATTGAATATGAGTTGAAAATTTGCGTATTGCTCTATAAAACATATTTTGAGGAAAAAAATCCCATAGACTGGTGTTCATCATAGGATAAATATTAATGAATAGTGCTTGTTCTTGTTGATGGTCCTATTTTCATTAAAATAACTATACTAATATCTACGATCTTCTAATGAGAAAGATAAACATTTATCCTCTCTCCACTCCCTTATTTTTTTTTGGCATAGCAATTTGTCATTAAATCAGATATCCTCATGCAATCATTGTCATAACAACAACAAACATGACTAGAACATTACTAACTTCCTTTTTTTTACCTGTACATAATTTATCAAATAATAATAGACTTATGATATATCAGTTAATGATTGATGAAAGGATAATATGTATATAATCTAATAAATAATAAATAAGAGGGACTACAAATCTCTCTTCTACAAGTCATAAGTACAAATGTATAAATGTACACATTACTTAACCAATAGGAAAGAAGCCAATAAGCATGAAAATTTTTGTGACAAATTACTTACAATAATCTTTTCTTCATAAAAACTCCTCTTGAACATCATTGCAGTTCTTAAGAGCAGTTATAGAATTATTATACAATATTATATTATAATATTAATTATACACACACTTTAATACAAATAAATGTGCAATACTCATTAAAAACAAAGATTTCCTAAGTAGATTAAAAAAAAATACTACAAAGTCATTCTATTTTAATGTTTATAATAACTAAAGCAATGTATAACAAAAAAATAAAAATAAAAAACGAACAAAATAATTATTTGTAACTATCATTAAAGGTTTTATAAATAAAAATGAAAAACTGAGTAATTAAGATATGGCCTTAACATTAGTTTGAGAGTTTAATTTTTTTGCCTATTATATATACATATATATATATGCAAATACATAAGTCAATGCTTTGAATTAATGACCCTTCTCAAAACTAGAAAGACAAAAGAAAAAATCCTTGAGTATCTATGGTTTTGAATTTTGACTCTTATGTGTTAAAAAAAATCTGAAATGTATTTTTGACTAATATGTAGAAGCATTTTTAGTAATAATTTTTTTAATAAAACTATGGCAAAGATGGGAAGGGGATTGGCTCACTTTTCAATTACTTCTATTGAAGTAACTTTATTCATGTATTTAAGTCTTGTTCTAGCATTTAACTTCCGAAAATATGTCCTTGCTCTTTAATCATCATGATTTATTGACAATTAAAGTAAATATTTGAATTTCAAACAACATTTAAACGACATTTAACTTGGGAAACCTCACTTTTAATTCGATTATTATCAGTATTTACCTTGACACCAGCACATAGTTGGGCCCATTTTCTTTTATTGGAATTTAATTGAGTTTAATATTGTGGTGTTTTATAGGTAAATACTATGGCAAATTAATGACTTTGAAGCGAAGTGTTTGAAGCATTAGTATCTTTAAATGTTGTTCGAGATTATAGTATTTACTCTACATTGTTTAAATATATTCAGCCACGCTATATTCGAAATTGACTTCTCAAGTCATTTTTGAGCAAACCATTTTTTCTATAAATTATTCATGTTATGAATATTGGTGTAAAATATGAGGATAATATGAAAATCAAAATGATTAAACACCTTACTTTTGGGCTTATAAAAAATAATTATCTATGAAAAGTCGAAAATGATACCTTGCTGTCATTATAGCGTTAGATAGTATAATGTTCATAAATACCTTATCCTTAGTGTTTATAGATCGAATGTTATTTCAACATATTAATAAAAAAGAAATTAATCTAACATTTTTGTTTCCTGATAATTAATGAAACCAATTTCATAATGGATTAACGAACTACAATCATAGATTAATTTACCGACTTTACGAATTGTTAAATCGCATAAATGTTTAATTTACGTCATAAGTAAAAAATACATATTTATACTACTATGGGCAAAAAATATCCGGAATTTGTTTATAAGTCAAAAAATCTTCATTTAATCATAATTTCAACCCTCCTAGTAGTCCTCTCTCCCAATCCAATTCTCATGGGCTAACGTTTTGTACAATTTTACACAAAAAAAGTTTTCAAATCCATTCAATAGTTTATGGTTAGAACTAGGACGGTATCTGATCACCTTCGAACCTCAAACCTGGAAGCACCGATGGGATTTGAAAACTTTTTTAAAAAATATTACTCATTGACATAACATCTACAACTTTTATGCCAATGAATTTTCGCAAGGTTTAATATTTGCAATTTTTAATCAGACATTCTAAAAAGCGAAAAATTCGATTTTAGCTGCTCACAAAAGGTGCACTAATCAATATTTTGATGTGTAGTTTGGCACAAATGTCAGTGATAGTAGTGGCAATTTAAAAACAAAAGCATTTATCCCTATCGGAATCCCAAAAATATTAAATTCAAATTTCCCAGTATTTTTTTCTCATAGTATATTAATCAGATGTATTAAGTTTCAGGAACAAATATGAAGCTTAAATAATTCTCATATGGCACAATGACCCTAAAATTCAGATTATCTTATTTATATTTTAATTTGGTTAAAATATCTCCACTTCTGATGTAATTGCCAAATGACGTACTTTGTAGGAGAATGAATGTGTTAAATACACAACGGTACTCCTCAAGTATCAATAACTCTCATTAATTTTTGTCAGCTATTGATCTATCTATGTAGTCATTTCCCTTATTAGTCATCTGAGCGTTGATATGCTCAAGTTACGCAGTAAATATCTCTTCTATAAACACAACGTTATTTTTATTATTTTCTACAACCTTAAGTTCATAAAAATAAAGAAAAAAAGACCCAAATTAATTAGTTAGCTAATTATATCATTCTTCAACACTAATGGGCTACTCTCTATTTAGTTGTAAAAAATTGATCAAAGCTTAAAAAGAGCTAATTCAAGTTCAACAAATCAACATTTAAAACACAGGTAAAGCGAGGAAAAACTACAGAGTAAATTTTGATGATAGTGGTAAAACGCTGTGATAAATAGAGCAGTTGGAGAGAGCAATGAAAATTACTGCGTGGCACAAAGCTATTCCCAAAACATTATCAACAATTTTACTATATTTATTGTCAGCTGTCTATTTTTTTCTTCTCTTGTTATATACTAGAGTTATGAATGTTGATGGATTGAATTTGAATTAATGATTGTTGTACTTGGAAAAATTCCTCTCCATGGAATAATGAAAAGCTCTACAGTTGATATGAATCAGCTAAATATCAATTGATGTGGGCCTTTATTTCTTTTTCTTTTTGAATGAAAGGTTGAGAGATGCAATACAGACTGTGTAATGTGGTGAGGAAACAAACGACATAGATTACTTATTTGTACACTTTTATCCAAATTTAGTGAATATGTTTGTAAAAGCAATTTGAAAATTATATTAATACGTAAAATTTGATCAAATCTGAATGCAACTGATTTTTTGATCAATAATTAAAAGCAAGGATTAAGTCAAGTGAAATAAACATATATATATATATATAAAGTGGTTTCAAATATAATAATAAAAGTTCATTCCTTTCATGATAATATCATCGGTATTTGTAAGCTCGAAAAAGTATTTTTTATTTGAATTTGTTTGTATGTAATAACATAGGAACGGTGATGTTTTCATGTGTACATATAATGTAGGTCAATATTATCCCACGAATCTGATAGTATTTTTTTTAATGTTCACATCATTCAATCTCAGTTCTTTCCTATTCCGAATCAATTTCAATATCTCATTTTTTTTAGATCTTGAATTTATCCCAAATAGTGTTAGTAAATAATACCTAAATATCAATAATAATCATGTCAAATGATTTCCCCCTCTGTTTTGTTTTAAATAGTACACATACACCAATGCAATACAAACCGGCGATAGTTATATTTTATTGCTTAATCTTATTCATAAAAACATTGCAATATGCATTTGAGGGGTCAGAAGATATAAAAATATTCTACATGTACAAATATGTATTTGGCAATGTTATTCTGAATATGTACATATTTTTGTCCTGAAATTGTATATTTCGTTTTGATTAGTATTCCATATAATGAAAATATTTTTATTATGAACTTTTGGAATTTAATTACATCATTAATTATTTGCTTTTACAAAAAAGTTAAATAATGATTGAAATAGTTCTATTACGTCCTAAGAGCAATTCTATTTTAACAAAATAAATAAAAAGCATCAGTTGTATTTTTAAAATAACTTGTACTCGTAAAAAATCTCTTTGATAACTTTGAAGGGTTCATAATATAATGCAAAGAAATGATCAATAATGCATTAATTTTAATGAGTGCAAACACGTATACGTAACTCACATTTAAACTGTTTGTCAACACAAACAAAAAATCAACAAGGTTTTAAATTAGTGTTATGTAGACTCGAACTGAGTCTTTAGTAGATTGACTCTTTTCGATAAAATATAATAGGGTTAATATTAAACAGCAGCATTTAATAGCATAAACAGCCAATTTAATAGTTTGAAAATAATATAAATATGTAGTGTGATGTCAGGACAACTACCTCCCAGTCAACCATCTCCCTAGGACAATTACCTCTCATATAATTTTATAAAGTTACTTTATTCTTCAATACAATAGCTGCTCAAGCTAATGCAATTATGATCATAATTATAATATTTTTTTTACTTTGTCTTCTATATTTTATGTGATCAACGCAATAATAATTCAAACTTGAGTTGATCAATATGGAATGTTATTACTTCTACTCGTGGTGGTAAAAAGTTGCTAACCAGGGACTTACATATGTCAAGCAGATAAACTTTGCCTGTAGTGTGGAATCATATGAGTATGATATTTGATGCAACCTCTAGCAATGAAAGGTTAGGATCCGTGTTAACTGAGACCAAGTCGTTGGTTAGTCCGATGAGACACTCATACATTAGATATTGGACAACCAAAGGCCTTGAAGATATGGCAGTCTATCATACGTCGTGCTGTTGATAGATCTTATAAAATCTTATCTTAAGGTCTCATTGATCACATAAAACATAGAAGACAAAGTAAAAAAAAAAAACAATTATTGAAGCTATTGCATTGAAGAATAAAGTAACTTTATAAAATTACAATGGGGGGGGGGGGAGGTATTGTCCTAGGGGTATAGTTGTCCAGGGTGTGAATGCCCGGAGGGTAAATGTCCTTGAGCCATATAGTGTATACTCTGATCCTAAAGTGGAATTATCTATTATGAAGAATTAGATTTTAAAAGGGTCACTTTCCTCAAAGTCTTGTCATATATTCTTAAACTTTATTATTATAGGATAATAATATTATAAATAAAATATGAACGATAATCTAGGAACTATGGTCCATAAAACTTACTATGGCTATGTTGCAAAAGAATAACACTTGA
This sequence comes from Lepeophtheirus nordmannii, assembly GCA_963680855.1. NCBI lineage: Eukaryota > Metazoa > Arthropoda > Copepoda > Siphonostomatoida > Caligidae > Lepeophtheirus > Lepeophtheirus nordmannii. Next base: position 35,912,475 of record OY804523.1, on the reverse strand, counting down.
CGGCCCTAATGATCTCACTAACGCATATAATCCTTTATTGTATTTAATGTACATGGAATAAATGAAAAACAAAAATACAAGGAAAAATATTAATAATAATTTAAATGGTCACAATTTTCACAAAAATAAATGAGATCTGATTTGGGTATTAAATGATTTATTCAGGATCATAAAATAAAATATTGAAGTGATTTTGAAGCCAACATTTTTAAACTTATAATGAGTTATTATTATAATTTGTTGAGATTGAATTGTTCAAAAACGAGTTGACATGAGTTGACTAATCATAATTTGAGTCGAGTCGAACCCAATCGATAATATACAATATGTAAAAGGGTTTTCAATCGTTGTTTTAATCTGAAAGTTTATAATGTATATAATAAGATGGGTTTATATCTTTACACTCGAGATTTAAAGATTAGCACACATTTCTAAAACCAAACCATGTTGAATATCCCCATCTAAATTTTCAAAGGTTTTTCTTTATCTTACTTTCTAATTCACTAATAAAAAAATGTTCATTTACTGATAACAACCAAATTGCTTTTATTGATCAATATTTGTTTATATGTGTCTTTCTCTTTCTATATATTCTTGAATGTTTCTTGTAATTTCCCTGGAAAATGACGTTGAAGAATACATATGTACATAGGTTTATATAAATATAAATTGAGATTGCTTCAATTCCAATCTAATGCATAGAATGAAAAGAAAAGTAGGAAACGTTAAAATAATAATAATAATAAAGACACATCAAAGAAACAGAATTGCAGAAAGTAATAAAAACAATTAATTCCTATTTAATAAAAAAGAGTGAAGACAGCATTATCCATTTTTCAATTAACCTTACTATCAACTAAATTAGCATTCATTTTACCTTATTAAGTGAATATTTTTTATAAATACTAAAATTCTTATTTTTCGTAAATAAATAGTGATAAATTTTGCTAATACTTTTTGCAAAAAATAAATATAAAACTTTCATGGTAAACAAATAAGGTCGTGGTTTTCTTGTTTACTGCCTTTTTTATGACAAAAAACCATTTTATGTGTCTATTAAAATTGAAAGATATATTTGAAAAGTTGATAGTAATTTATGTTCCCAGATACAAAAAAATTATTTTTTTACAAGTAAATGTGTACATGTTAATAAAAACTAGCAGAAATTTATTTAAACTGTTAATATAATAATGAAGATACAGTACTATACTATAATTCATTTTTTTAAATTACGTCTATTATTAAACTGATAAATAACGAGAGTAAAGATACTTGAAAGATCATATTTGAAGATTAGAAAAATATTTCGTATTATGAAATTCAGCCCAGGTACCTGTGTATATGATAGTTATAGGAAAAAGCAGTTATAGGAAAAAAGAGCCAATTCCAAAAACTTGCCCAAGATGATGTCATAAAAATATGGTACCCTTGAGTAATAATATTGACAAGGACTGTATATAGATCAAAATATGAACTTCCACATTCAGAAGAAAATGCCTGATAATCCATAGCTCTACTTATTTCAATATACGGTCGTTTTGTTTTAAATTTTGCATAAATGAAAACATCAAATATTGTATATACAACATTTTCATATCTAGAGGGGCGACTCGTTTCTCTCCCATGTTCTGAGTGTTTTTTATTGGTTAAATTTGAAAATATAATAGTAATGCAGTTATTTTAATTACTAATTTTAACTATTTTTGTTTGAGTTAAATTGTTACCAACAATTTATAGTAATACTAATGCCCTTTGAACGGCTTCTTTCTAATGTTTAAAATTCAAACTTTCGATAAAAATGAGCTTTAATTAATTAATTTATTTAATTTGACATTTTACAGAAAACTTAAGAATATTTGTAAACATGAAAAATCTATAAAATACATATAAAAAACAATTTTATCATTAAAGTTTTGATATTAAATTCAATTAAAAATTTCTTAATCTATTATTGAATTAACAAATTCTCAAAAAAAAAAAAATTTGATAAATCCAGAACTGCTTTTTCACCAAATGTTTCTTATTCACTTTTGCTTTTTTTAGTAGTTATATTGATTTAAATACTACTCAAGTTTTGCATATATCACTAATATGTATTTTAAATGACGAAGCAAAAGCATAAATATAATGTATATAGAACAAATATAATGGGGTCAACTATAAAATTATTTTTATAATGCAGCTTAAAATAATTTAAATCATAAAAAATGGTAATAAATTTATATATTTTCTACATCATTATAACCTTAAAAACAAGGGTATTTTAGGCATAATCTGAGTATTTGCTGATTCGATATGAGTTATTCTATATTAAACACAAAAAATGTAATTGAAATTTTTTTTTGATGTGTGTTATTAATTTATAGAAAATAATAAATAGAAATATTTAACAACTTTTGTGATCAATTAGAAAATTAAATCAGATTCCAAGTTGCTAAATTTGTTCAAAATAGGGTACATATTTTAACAGTCGACTTTCTAAACCTCCACACAATAAGTAAGTACTTTATTTAATATGGAGTAGTTCAAAATAATTAGGAACTAGAAAGAGATTGAAAATTAATTTGGTAAGTATAAATCGAAAAATAGGTATTTTCTGAAAGTCTTAGAACGATAAATTAGAACATTTATTCATTGAAAATATTTTTTAATTTCCAAGAGTTGTTTTAGTTTATCAATCAAAATGATAACCCCATCAATACACAAAAAGTTCAAAAATATGCTACATTTATTTTTTCAAATTAGATACATACATAAGTCAATAAATAATAATTTTAGGTTAGATACTTAATTCATTAATGCTTGATTTAGTCTGTTTAGAAGTTAAATAAACTCTTTCAAAGTTTGAATTACCCTATAATTTACTTAATTCGAGGTTAAGTGGTGAAAGTTTTGAAATTCCGCTGAAATGAAATATATTGCATTAATAAAAATAAATATATAAACGTAAATAGGTAAATTATGGAATTTTCAAACATTATTTTGATGAAACCTTGAGTGATTTGCCTCTAAATATAGCTTATATAAATTATATCAGTAGTATTGCTAAACAAGACCGTATACAAGCATATACTTTATAAAAATGAAATATCACTTATGTATTCACGCTTCAAATGAGTTTCCTTTCTCTCTTTCAGAGATGAAAAACATAGATGTTCCTTTCTTTGGAATACAGTCATAAAGAAATATGATTTTCGCCCTTAATGTTACTCATTCTAAGAATTCAGGGACTTCAAATTAGGTAAGTATAAATATATATTTACAATTAACATTTAATTTAGCGGAAAATAAGTTTACTTTCAATTTATTCTGTTATTTTTTCTTGCTCAAAGTTTGTGTCAAACATAAAGAAGGTGTAATTTTGTGGAATTGTACTATTGATGCACATATTTAGACAACATTAAAATATACTACAATGGGAAAAAATTTTGAAAATTAAAAAATCTTTATTTAATCATCAAAATTCATTTCATTCCCATCAAAAGTAATTCCCCCCCCCCCCCATGTAATGCACATGTGCCAACGTTTTTTCCAATTTTCTAAACATCTACAAAAATTTTACTAAGTCAATAATTACAAAACAGTAACTGCTGAAATCTGCTATTAAATTGAAAAATTGGAGGGCCAGTTTCTACAGTAATATGTTATGTATCTTTAGAAATAAACCACGGATTCTCAAAGTTTCAAAAGAATACAGTCCGGAATATTCATTTAAAGCTTTTTGGTTTCAGGTCATCATCTTTCAGACATTTTAAAAACTAAAAAATCGATATTAGCAGTTCACAAAAGGAGAAGTATCTCAAACCCTAATGAACATTTTGATGCATAATTTTACACAAATGTCAATGATAGCTTTGCCAACTTAAAAACAAAACCAATTATCTCTATTGGAATCCCAATAAAATTAAATTCAAATTGTTTGGTATTTTTTTACTCTTAGTAATAGTTTACTCTACTCTATATTTTGTGTATTATATGTAATAAATTACATGTTACTCTATACATAGTACATATAATTTAATTTTATTGATAATATTTAGATTTTTTGTTGAAAAAATAGAGCAATTTCTCGTAGCGTCATCAATATGAAAGTTGGCTTTCTTGGAGAAATAAACTACCAAATTTTATAATAATGTAACTCCTTGCTTTCATAAAACAGTTTATTTATTTATTTAATTATTAATATTCCTTTTGCATATTTTCTTGGAATTCAGCCATTTTTTTAACAACTATCAATATCAATGATTATTTGTAATATGGTGTAACTTTCAGTTTATATATATATATATATGCAATCTGTGAGGTCAATAAAAATGCTCTATATTTCATTCAACTTAAACAAATAAAATAAAAAATTAAGAACGATCTTGAATAAAAAGATGATATTTTCAATGCATTAGTTTTGTTGCATATTACTTGCAAATTACTCGACCTTATATAAAAAAATTATACTCTATGTTTGCCCATACCTAGGCAAATGTGACCCCCAGAAGCCTTCAAATTATTGACTTTTTACCCAAATTTTTTTTAAACAAATTATACACATTTATTATGCCTCTCTGGAAATTCTCTATAGACTAAAATTTCTTTTTATAACAAATAATAAAAAATAAGTGAATGCAGAAATAACACTTATTTGCATTAAAATATTATTGCCCTCCAGATCATTCGAAAATGTTTTTTTTTAAATGAAAAATAAATGTTTACATATATAGTCCTTTAATGCTTTTTAGCTTAATTAAAAATGAAATAAAGTCGAACATTATTGTATTCATACTTTTTTTTTTAGCTTTTACCTCAAATAAAGTTAACAAATGAATGTAGGTACAAAAAAAAACTATGTTCATTATGATTCCATTCTTCATTTTTTTTTATTTTAAAAAAAAAAGTTGTGCAACGATGGAATGTTTACATCCAATTAATTTTTTGCTTAATGCACATAAAGTTGAGAATTATTGTCAATATTTTTTTACATTGCTTTTAATTTATTATAAATGTAATAGGAGATATTACAAAAATAATTTGGGAAATACCACTAGAAAATCTTAGGGAGTAGAGCAGAGTGGATCGGATATTAGAAAAACCAATAATATTGGCAAAAATCATGTTCAACTTTTTATTGTAGGTGTGTTTTAAAATAATCAATTTCTTTAGAGCATGATTATTGGAAACTTTTGTCATTGATGACCTAAAATAAAACAATTTTGTTAAATTTCAATTAAAAAATACATCAATAGAATTGATTTATTAAATAATATTTAATCATAGTTGTATGTCTCTTTTCCATTTCCAGTCTTCAGATTTAAATATCAAAATAAATTATCAAACATATGAATTGGAGAAGCAAGAAAAAATGCAATTAGAAAACTTTAATTATTGTACAGTTTTACTCATCTAATATGATGTGCCCAGGCCAGATAACTATAATATTTTATTGGATACCAGTTCATCGATGTCTAATCTCAGCTGGGGAAAACCTCAGCATAAACCAAAGGTGTTCATCAGTCAGTCAGCTTTTGTGAAATATTTTGTTCATCTTCACCGAAGAAAAAAGGATTGCTTACATAGATAGTCTAGTTGCAGAACTGAAACTTTGTGTCAGGAATCACCTATGAAAACTGGAGTTCAATAAGTTCCACTTGAAGGTTGGTTGGTTGATAATATTTCTACATCAACTGTGGAAGGATTACTTAGAAGTTAAAATATACCTTTTTGGGTATCAGAGTTGACAAATCGCCGGCTAAACTCAGTGCTGAGTACTTTGAGTTTTCGAAAAGTACTGGGGGGTACGGGAATCTGTGATATTATGGTTTGACTACAGGAATCTTTATCCCTTCCAGTAACTGACACCTTTTCTGCAAATAATATTTGTAATCACAATCAAAAAAACACTTGTTTTATATTGTTTTGTTTTTGCACTTTTCCCCATTTTTTTTTTGATATACAGAGTAAAAATATCATTATATTCGGTTTAATGTTTTCTAAAACCCTCTCTCAGGAGCCCTTAAGATTTTAAGATGTCTATTTTGAGTTTATTTCAAAGTTTTTAGATAAAAATATTTGATAGTTGACATCATGTGTATCGATCATAATCGTAACTATGTTATATCAAAAATAATTACCTATGTATTCATAGCCAGCTTTTTTTTGAGATCTTATTAGTTTGTTGAGCTTTGATCAGATAAACTCTTACATAGTTTTAAGCTAAGAATATACCCCTAATTTTAAATATACATTCTGACTACAATTAGTTTTGTATAGACTTGAGTTGAGTCTACTTCCAATTTAATACTTAGAAAACAATATAAATATTAAGTGAGTACCTTGATTCCAAGTATGAATTATGTTTAAATTCATAAAGGAGTTTGATTTTGGAGACTCCTCAGAGTCTCTCCATCTGTTCTTATACTTTTTATTTAATTATTAATACAAATAAAAGATTATTCATAGTTTAGCAACAATAGCTTGTTAAACTTGTTCGAAATTGCTTTGATTATGATGCCAAATACTTACATATGAAAGTCCCAATGATCTCGCTAAAGCATATTAGCATTTATTGCATTATATGTAAATTGTAAATGTATTATATAAACAGCAAAAATAAGTGAAGAAATACTAATAATTTAAAATTTATAGTTTTAACAAAAGAAATGAGATTTTATTTGAATGTAAAATGGTTTTTAAAGGTTCATAAAATAAAATATTGAAAGGGTTTTGAAGGAAAATTTTTGTACTTGGTTATAGTTTGTTGAGATTGTTGAGTGATTCAAAATCGAAAAAAATATTGAGCCTAATCATGGTTTTTTAAATTTAAAAATCAACTCATAATTTAAATTATGTCAAAAAATTAATGGATTCAAGATAATTTATCGAGCCATTGAAGTATAACAACTGCAAAGAATTTCAGCTAGTTTTCATATTAACTACTTTAAAATCCACCTTTGAAGCTTTTAGCTATAATTTCAAATTAATTAAAGAAATACGCATTTACACATCTTTTTAAAATAGGCTTTCATTTTTTTACGGATAACCAATAATAAGTATGTTTAGCAATTTATTGAAAATCGAAATACCTTGATTATATTTACACATATTAAGATGATTTTGGACGTTTAAAGAGCTATTGAGAAAAAAAAATTATAAAAAAACCAATTATTTTGAAACTATATTATATATAGTATAAAGTAAAATGAAAGAATTAAAGAAAAATAATGTTCAATTTCTTAAATTTATTTAGGAAAATACAATTATTATTTTAAAATAATGGGGATGTCATACAATTTAGCTTCATGATATCATCAGTTTTGTTAAATTGGAAAAAAACACTTTATAGAAACATACCTGCTGAATGGTCAAACAATATTTAGGAAGATAAAGTAAGTGCTTTCAACCGATTTTAATCTGAGTAACTCCCTATAACATTTAGATACTCTCCTATCAAATGATTATGCCACTCCCGAAGTACAAGAATCCTATAATTTCTATGTTTGATCCAAAAGTACTACATAGATATGTACAATTATCTTTTAATATATCGTATAAGCATCAAGGTCATAAATAAAAAAATCAAACTATAATAGAATGTTATTTCAAAAAACTTCACTGAAAAACTCAATTTTATAAGGGAAAAAATTGGGAGTTCAAAATATATGTACATTTTTTGTTGAAATAATAACTACATTCTTTCCATTCAAAAGGATTTCAATTTGAAGGCTTTGAAAATATTGTAGAATTCCATATTTAATACTTGATTGTTTTTCGATTTCCAGAATCTTCTATACTAATGTTTTGACTATTATTATCTATGACATTTCGCTTTGCTATGAAAGATGAATAAGTTGTAAGCGGATAAAGTAGAAAGTCGTTTTCTACATTTTTCAGTCTTAAAAAAGAACGGGATACAGAAACAATAAAACATTTTTTAAATCATTAAGCACTTCTAAATAAAGATTTTTAAATTTTTGAATATCTTAGACTTTAAAAATGACATTGAATAGTGTTAATTACAAATTACTCCAAATTCATATAGCACGGAATCAGCTCAGTTTAATACTGAAAAGGTGACAAATTGCAGGACAACCGTATAAAAGATACATGAATCCTTTACTTTTAGCACAATAGATAGTGGTTAACCAAGACATAAAACAGAACTCAAGAGATCTTAGGGTATTTGTCAAATGAAAGGGATTGCTATATGACGAAGCAAGACGAATTGAAAAATTCTGACAAAATTTACACTGTTAAGCCTCCGAAACAAAAAGTATTAAATTTTATTCAATTAGACAGAAGATGAATACATTATTAAAATGTATTTAGATTCTTTAAACATGAGACTGTGAGGCATATTAAACCATTTATTCCTATACACAACTCTGAGCGTAAAAAATGCATCAAATCTTACATATACCAAAACTTGAAAAATCTGAACCTCATAGAAAGAACTAAGGCCATATATGGAACTAAAAGATTCATTTCTACTAAATTCATCCAATTTCTAGCTCAAGATATTACACTGTTGAACAGTGTATCAAATCTGATTTGTAAGCATTTTCATTTTCGATTTTCTTGTCCTTTTTAGTGTACAATGGAATTGTAAATTTAGAACTATTTTATTTTTGGCTGACAAAAATTAAGAAATGTACTTATAAATCTATCAACTTATTTTCTAATGAAATGCATTGCTAATTCCAAATATGTCTCTATGCTTAAGTGAAAAAATATCTTTTTGTAAAGATTTTATATTTGGGATGAATAGCAGCACTGTTTTTAATCTCTTCCTAGGTTAATTTTGTCAGCCAGGACTAAGCAAAATGTACTTGTCAATGAATAATTTTTTATATGACGTTATAAAGACAAAACAAAACATTTTTTTTGAGTGCTTCTTCTTACTAATACAAGACGAATTGAAAAGTTCTGACAAAATTAACACTGTTGTTATGAACAAATTGTTCATTTAAAAAAAAAAAATTAAAACTTATTTTAAAAAGGAGCCGTTAATACTATTATTACTTTTTGACGAAATACCAATAGACGGGACGAAATGTGACGAAGAAGTAACGATTTAAAAAATTGCTAACAAAATTAGTGTTCATTTTTTCTTGAACAAAAGGATTTTATCTAACTTTTAATGATAAATGAATAAATTTATTGAAAAAGTTAACTACATTTTTTTACAATAGCTATAGACGTATCTAAGATATCTATTTTTACATTTTTAAATTCATATCTAAATATCTAAACATTTAATAAATAACTTTTATTTCATGTTCAAGTGTATGATATAGAGTTTATAATCTGTAGAAAAATTTCCTCAAAAACAGCAATAGTAGCATTGAATATTGTTCTTCCCACTAATGAAGAAGTAATAATGCAATTAAAACTCAAGTGACCTCCTAAATAAGGCTTTCGAATGAGCTTCAAATATCGAGTTTTATATATATGGAATAGCCATCATACAAATAAAAAAAAATATACACAATATGTATGTAGGTACCTACGACCTACCAGCCACAATTGTGAAACCCTTTTTCCAAATTTTAAATTTAATATAAAAAACTTAATAACATATGTACATGCAACCTTGCAAAATATATTGTAAGAGACTATCTTAGAAATTGGGTGTGAAAAATTAAAAACATGTCTAGAGGTGCCATAAAGTGATTAAAGTTCGAAGCGATGACATGAATAAGATTATAAATATTATATGTTATTTATATGTAAACTAAGATATAAATAAAAATAAACAGTCAAACATAAAATTTTATCTCTAGACAAATCAAAACTTATTGTACTATTGAATGAATACTCTTGCTAATATCACCCAGAACCCTGTTCAAGCTATTATTAAACCTACATATTATACATATATGCTTTATTATAATGAAGCTTAAATACAAATATTTTAAAATAATATAGAATAAAAAACTAGACAGGGACAATTGTAACACTTGCTTTTTTTGCTTTTTGCTTTTTTGTTCGTGCAAATGTTGCAATATCTCAAATTTGTCCTCTACATCAACTGAAAGCAAAAAAAATAAATAATTCAAATGATATAAGTTACAGCAATAACAATGGAAAAATGACTTCATTCTTACAAAAATATTACTTCTCCAAAAAATTACTTTGTCCCCTCAAAATATGTGTTTATACAATATCCAAAAGGAAAGTTGACAAATAAGTTGATTTTTTTGTGTCAATCATTCTCATTGTACTATAAAATTGTGGTGTGAATTTTATGACTATAGCTTTTTTGATATTCGAGAAAATGGCTTGTCACAATCGTTCATTTTTGTAACTTTTACCAGTCGGATATTTCTTGCTTATATTCTGATTAAAACTTTATTGCTAATATGTTTCTTAATTTCATTGCTCTTATATACTATAAATCACGTATTATGTAGGTTCTACATAATACATTGTATAAATATATTTACTAAATCATTTGTCCTTCTTCAAAGATTATTTGATATTTTACATTCACGTTTCATTTTTTTTACACCATTCATCACTCAGGTTATCCTTTTTTATTATTATTTCATTCAAATCCTTTTGTCTTTTAAAGATTTATTCCATTTAAAGCACTTATTATATTATATGTACATTTAAATACATATGTGTAGATATACAACTACAAAATTAATGAAGTATTTAAAGACGTATTTGCATATTGTTTTGGAAAAAAAATTGTAGTTGGATGTACATTGTATATAGATACCAGTCGTAAACATTTTAAAACTCTCATTTCAAAATGAATTATTGCTAAAAGAAATGAAATGAAATTAAACTAAATGAAAAAGATTAAACGCATTAGATATTTTTGTATAAATGGATATTCAAATTGAAAAAGATAGGTACAGTGTAGTTTGCAATTCTAAGTAGATCTTTTTAATTAAAGTACTCGAATAAACCAAATTCTGCAGATATACTAGACTGTATGAGCCACAAGTCTAAAATCAAATGGTGCATTTTATCAAAAAGTTTTTGAAACAGTAGGGGAGGGAACGGGCTAATTTAACCACTTTTTAATTTTCTAGCAAGTTTAACGAGTTGTGATTTCATCACTTTCCTGGAATAACAACCAATTAGTGATACATTAGCTGTAAATATTTTAAATTGATGAGTATATCAAGTCCTGAGTTGTGAAATGTTTTCTGAATTTACACTCAATGTATTAACATTTATCTCATGTTCATTAATTTTCTTCTGAAACTCAAGTATAAAGTTTATATTCTTCAAGCCTTCTTATTTTATGAAAATATAATTATATATGGGTAACTTAAGAGTTAAATTGCTAATATTAAGTATATCTATTAGTGTTGGAAGTTAAAGAGTTACTTAAAGGCATGTTGACACCCGTTGGACTGGAAAAATTGATCACAAAAAAGGAAAAGAAAAGGAAAGAAGTAGAAGATTTTATTTTTTTTAGTTATGTTTGATATATATTAATGAATTATTTACTCATATATAGGTATGTTTATTTTATTATCTGAAATATATGTATATTTAAATTTTGTTTATTATTACACTATAATTATAACACTAGCGATTTTGATATAGTCCCTGAACATGGTGTTCCACTCCTGGTCGACAAAGACCTTCAGAGCCTCGGCATTCAGAAGTCATAAGTGGTAGGTCTTTCCCTTTAGATATGTGTGTATGGGAAGGGGGGCAGATCCGAGCTGTAAAGCGGCCATTTGTCGGGATAGAACTGTAAATTATCCCTGTGTAAAGTCTAAAGTATTTACTAAATGTTTAAAAGATGACAAAGAAATTAAAAGTGCAGTATTTTGGGCCAACATAATGTCATATTTGAATGATCTCAATGCCTGGCAAGTTGAAAAACATACCATTCTTAATTTTGTCTCATTAACTTGAGTTTTCCACAAACAAATGAAAAAACCATTCGGCAGGAGGATATTTTTTTATTAAAGTTTGTAGGAGACTGCTCACGACTTAGAAGAGTACAAAGACATGTTTTAATCAACATTATAATTCTTTATGGCTAAAGGACGATATTCAGAGTCAACATATTTATTTTCCAAGCCTTTCGGAGAACATAACCATGAAACAAATACTAGTTTAAGATATGTGTTATTTACAAAATTTATAAATTTTGATTTCTACGCTTTGTAAGTTCGTATAAATAAAACAAACAGTGGAAATCAAATGAATAACAATCACTTGGGTTCCCTAATTTGTTGTTTTATTTACATGATTTCATGTAATAGAAATTTCTAGGTCTATGAGCAAATTAAAACTTATTTGACAAAATATTTACTCATAATTGTTGAGTAGTATTGATTTGGATCAATAAATGGCTACGTAATTATTAATAATTAAGAAATGTAACTATTCCAAATTTAACTCAAAAAATATACTTTCTTTTTTTTGACAAATTAGTTGTCAAATAAAATTTAATTTGTAAGATAGTGCATCACAGTGCAGGAGTATTTTTATAAAAATATTGACTAAACACTAGCAAATCTTGCAAAATGTCAAGAGTTCCATTATGTATTAACCTTAGGAAAAAAATCATATAAGGAGCAAGTTTGTGGAGTTAAAATGCATCTTTCAACTTTTCCTTTAAAATGAATGAAGGAAGGCTCAAACTAATATAGCCATTATTTAATGGAATTGATTTAATTCCTGACAACACGAAAAATTTCCTGCTCAGCAAATCAAAATGAAAAAAAAATACTAAATAAAAATATAAGATAAATTCACATCTAATATTTTTTTCAATCATTTTCATATCAAAGGGATAGTTAATTAACTATAACTGAACCTCCAACTCTTCTTTAAAAGTCTCAAGTTTTTGATCTCTTATTGAAATTCAATTTCAAATTATCATGAATAGAAATACAGTAATGCTACAGATTATGATTAAATTATATTTGGAGGATTTTGGATGATAACGAGTGATGTCTTGGATTGGTAAATCCTTTCATCACCTCAATAAAGCCAATTTATCTCACTCTAGGGCATTGAAGTGATAAACATTCAGCTTCTTGTGATTATATAGAATATAATAATTGCCATCGATTGGTTGCACATTTATAATATCAACCTACCAGTAAAAATTAGCTTACATAGATGTATCTCTTAATCCAGGGTTAGGCAATATAATTCCTATATAGTACTCATTCATACAAAAGAAAATGTTTCATTAGTAAGTGAAGCTCTTTCTTTGAACTACTTTAAATATTTGAAATAATATATTAAATGTAGTTCATATTTTGTAGTTTCAACAACCTCAAATAAAATTGCTTTTCACCTTCAAAGGAATAGCACAACCATCCATGTTTGGTTGTTGTTGTTGTTTTTTTTTTCCTTGTCGTCCTCTCCATGTGTCACAAACTCTCTTCTTCTTTTGATTAAAATCTGAGACAAATCCATGAGATTGGGGAGAGATTAGTATTACAAATACATTTATGAAAGTTTTTTTTGTAGCATCTGGACTTGAAAAACAATGTTAGACATATAATAGTAGATAAGGAGATCCTTTCCACAAAGAGAGACTTTGTTCATTTTGTTTATGTAACATACTTATGTACATGGTAGGAGAGAATGGAGACAGTTGCAACACTTTTTGCTTTTGATTCTATTACTGGGAGCCATTTTTAGTTAGACGTACCAAAATTTAACACAATGTACTTACATCTTCTGTTATTGATTGAATGTATTTATAGGGTATAGATTAATTAGTTTTTTTCACAAATTGTATTTGTGAAATCTGTTAAATATGGAAACTGTCTCTGTAGCCAGGGACAATATCAACATTAAAAAATATAATTTGAGTAATAAATTAAGAAAATTAGATTAAATAATATTTTTTGAGTAATAAATAAATTAACTTTTAAAGGTGTTTGATCGATTTTTACTAATCATAACTGATAAAAATTATTGATTGGAGAACTTAACCCTACTTCAATGAGTGCAAACACTCTTACACTTACCCTATTTAAAGCTCTGTAGATATAAAATAATCCAGAAGAATAAACAATACATGGACAACTACAACTGATCCCTTCGTACCGAACGCTACATTTTCACAAATATATCCTCAAGGGGCGAGCTTTGAAAAGTGATAGAAAAAAGGATAAATACTACAAATGTTAGAGCAAAAATCAATGAAAATTGACTTCAGTATTACAAAAATATTGCTCCACCAAATATTACTTTCAGATCTCACAACCAGTTTTATAAATATCTCAAAGAAAAATTGACCAAAATGTTTAAATGATTATATTTTAATATTATATAGTATAATACTTGTGTGAGTTTCAAATTATAGATTTTTATATGTTGGATAAAAATGACTCACCTACACATATACCAGTAGTTATAATATGTACATACATATATGACTAAGAGGCGATGTTTAATCATGCTAATGACACTTTCTTAATTTTCATCAGTTGAGCATATGTATAAACTGTGTGATTAGCCGTAATTAATTTCTGTAGTAAAATATATGTACCAAATTTTTTGATATTATAACCTATTTTACTTCTTTGCATTTTAGGGTGTGAACCGTGAGTTCCAAACTGCTGTTCGTTTTACGACACAGTACGAACAGCAGTTTGGAACTCACGGTTCAGTACACGTACATATATATAAATTGAAAAAGAGGGGATCTTAGAAACTTGATTACTATTTTTTGTTAAAAAAAGAAGAAGATAACTCTTTGTATAAATATAAAGCTTTGAATCCTTTAAAGAAATTATTAAGACTTTGCCAATAAGAAAAATAACTAAAAGGATTACCAGGCTCTGTACTTCATTTTTGAAAGTTGAGGAGCCGGTAATGGTAATAAAAAATAAGTATCAATAATTAATACTCCTATTATACTAATCATATACAACAACGACAAAATATTATTGATGTATAATTGTAGAAACGTCAAATTAAATCGGTAACAAGAAGTTTTCATCAAAAATGATGTTATTCACTACAATGGGTTGCGTGAAGTTGTTGCCCCTCCAGATGTAATATAATTAACGATGTGAAAAAAGAGCCCAACAGCAAGGCACGCCCGAGACGATGTCATAAAAGATATGGTACCCTTGAAGTAAGACAGAATTTCAGCCGATTAGATTTGAAGGGACGGAATGCAACTTATTATTTTGGCATTTTACTTAAGAATAGATTGCTATTATTTAGTGGCATTAAAATTTTGTAAAGGATAAAACCCTAAATTTATAGCAACTAATGCCATAGCATGAGATCTGAGTCATTTTTGCATGGACTAGTTCTATACTCGAAAATTAATTGATATTAAATCAATACTAATGGAATATAACCCTTAATATATCTGTTGGAATTGTACCTCAAAATTACTACACTTTTACAATTAAGTGAATCCTATAATTCATATTACGTATTTAAGAAACACATATTAATTAAATATAAGGATTTTATCTAACCATCTAGTGGTTACTTTTTTTATTCAGCAATTTAATTATCATTTAAAACTATTATAAAAACTTCAAACAGCCAAAAGTAACACATTTTGTAATCACATAAATTTTTCCATAAAAAAACAAAATAGGATGAAATTTCATAATGGTTGTCTCAATTATATTTATATATATATATATATATATATATATATATATATATATATGTATATGTATGATTCTAATTTAAGTTTTCATAATCAAACCCAAAAAATTTAATCAAATTGATAATACGATGAAAATGTACGTTATAATTACAACTTTAAATATTTCAGATATAATTTAAAAGGAAAAAAGTAATAATTATCAGGAAATTAATTTCATGGAAATCGATAAACTGAGTACTATAACAAGTCACTGAATCAACTGCATATGTTCTAAAAAAATAGAAACATAAAAAACAAATAAATGAAAAAATATTACATAAAAATGGAATAATAAAGTTCATGAAGATCAATACACACGAGATGAGCAGAACTTTTATTATGACATTATATAAAAGTACAACCCCTCTGAGAATCACAATTGACACATTTTAGTACAAGCAAAAATTCTTTAAGTCACTGCTTATCACGGAAACAATATTCTTCAACTGGGTGTATCAGGCATTCTTTATACTATCTACTTTTGAATGGTTCAAGTGGAATATCTTTTCGACTATTGTCACACAAATAAGTAGAGGCATTCTTTCTCGTAAGGCTTGTATTGATTGCAAAATCCGATGAGTATACAATAATTCAATGAATGGTTTAGCTATTTAAATTCTTCTTCTTCACCTTTAAAATAGTAGAACTACATGATATAAAGCCTGTTTTTATCACAGTTCCCCAAACGTACAATAATTAGTTCAGGTGTAAAGGGAACTCACAAGGCAAAAACGTCCATGGAAATGCCAATCCAGTGGGCCAATTATAGATTGATCCTTGAAGTCCTTAGTCTCGTCCATTGTAATAAATCTATACTTTTCGTCAACTTCCCGTTTTATTTTGAAAATTCTGACTCGACTTAAGAGCTCCAATGATTGGGTTACAGGAAAACAGGAAGAGACAGATTTCTCCATAAATTGGATGAAATTTTGATGTCCTCCGACAGAAAGTGGGATATTACATGATACAAGGAATTACGTTGGGTCAGGCGTGAAATCTGAATTACCAGAGTCGTTACTATGTTTATTATATGGATCCGGATTTCAGCGATTTGAAAGTCTCAAGATCAGAAATTTCTTCATTATAGAAGTCGAGAAATGGCATGGCCGGAATGCCATAACATGAGTATCCTTGACAAATTTTCAAGCGTTGCCACCTCCATTGTTGGCGACCCAAGTTCCTGAATCGAATCCTCAGGCGTTTTTAAACTTAATTTAAAAATGACACTTGTTGTTTTTGAATTGAATAGAACTGAATCTGAAAGAAGAAGAGAAAAGAAGATGTTTGAAAAGACAAATGTTACCAACAATCGTCCTTTAGGTGCCTTGCAGCTGGGCTCTTTTTTCACATCAATAAATGTAACTCATTGACTTATGTTACATACCTAGTTATTTACAATAATAAATAATCAAACATAAATATATCGGAACATTTTTCAACTCATTTGCACTCAACCTGTATTCATAAAATTGATTTGTTAATATTGATGGCATCTCCAAAACATCAACAACTCGTTAGTATTTTTTTCCTCAGTTGTAACTTTTCTACTTTTCTTGCCTTTTATTCGTGTTTTGAACATTAATGAGTTCAATTTGAATTATTTATAGCTTAACAGTAAACAATTCATTGCAATTAAATGAAGAATAGTCTCATAGTTGGGAACAATTGGCTCAATACACTATAACTTGGGCCTTTTTTTTGGAAGAAAAGTTGAGAGACGTTATGAAAATTGTTTTGTATTATTTATTTTAGTATAAACTTGGATTCAGAAATTTTTTTTTGAGTCCAACGTTAATAATAATGGAGAAACATTTTTTTTAGTTATGATTTTTGATATATTACTCTAATTTATCTCTAAACAGACTAAGAAATTTGATTTATTTCCTGACGAAATACAATAGATTATGATTTATAAAAACCTTTGCATATTTAGTCGCTATAGTTAATTTTTCTACACAAAGATAATATTGTAACTACTTCGACATTAACAGTTAATTATCTAATCCAATGGATGTGGCGTTATTCCCAATATAATGAATGAAGAAGTGTAATAATTTTTGATATTTTATTTCAATATCTCTCTTATTAAAAAGATAATTTCAAAGTCCCAAAAGGATAATCCTTTTTTAAAAGCTTTTTATACTTATATTTTCACAGTATTCATATTTGATGTGTAATATCAAAATCCTTTTTGAAAATTAAATATGGAAATGTAGCAACTCTTACTGTATAAGCTATAGCGGTTTTGAGTTAAATAACTTTATTAATTCCATTAGCAATCTTACAAGAGTTCAAATGAACATATCTATCTATACATTCTATCATTTATATGTCATGAAACGGATGAAAATACTTTGGTTCTATCACTTGAAATTCAAGCTAAAACACTAAACCTCAACTCAAGATGTGAAGAAATAGAAAAATATTTCTTTGTTATAATGTATATTGAAGAAAGAAGATCAGAAAGAGAAATCAAATTTTGCAATTTCTAATTAAGCCTTTTAAGAATTTAAATAATTAGAAAATTTTTTCATTAATTAGTTTAAGTAAAATATAATTATAAAATGTATAATTGATTCCTCCATTAGATACTTCCTTAATAATAAATTCCAAATTTATATTATTAGTAATATTATACACAATACATATAAAGATGATCCAATTAGTTCACAAAGAAGACATACAAATGAGTCTGGAGTGTTTAATATTCTTATTAATTTACTCTCCCTCTCCCCCCCCCCCTCCTTTTTTTTTTCAAGGATCGATCATTAATTACTTCACATACATATATAACATAAATATATACATATATATATATATGAGACTAGCCAGTCATTAATTAACAATAAGATCTTCATGAAAATAATGAATCAACAAAATATCATACATAAATATGTGTACATTTATGTACTCGTGTCCAAATGTTGATGAGACTATCGGCTTAATACGGATATAAGTGAAAGAGAGTGAGACAAGGAAGGAAATAATAAACTTTTTTTTTTTTTTGTGAACTGAGGGTGTCCTCTAATCCCAACTAAATCTTTAAGAAACAATAATAATAATAATAAAATGAGGGTGAAGTTGTGTCTACGTGAAACCTTAATAATAAAAGTTATTCAGACTCCAGTATGTAACCCCCTGAAGTAGTCAAGTTGGAGAACAAAGAATTGAAATATAGGATCTATAAAATCCCAGCTTATAGTGTCCTGTTATAGTTACTGGTCCTCAACTTTTTTTGAAGAGTTATTACTTTTAGTGCACAATATCTACATTTTCCAAAATAAATGTTAAAAAGGGTTCAGAAAACTAACAAAACATTCATAGCTACAAGATGGTGCAGATTTATGAAGTTATAGATAACAACAAATAGAAAAAGTAACTAACGGTTACGCCCTATTGATAAATGCTTAATCCAATCCTTCACAAGGTTTTTGACTTCTCCACCCTTTCTAACAGTATTTGATCATTCTAACAGAGATAATTTTGAGTATATATATATGTATATAAATTAGAGTGGCCATATTTTGGTTCCCATAAAAATGACACTCGGTCCACGGAGTATTGGTTTTAGGGGTCGTGGGTTAATATTTTGACATTTAAGTATAAAATATTAATAAATAGAAGAAATTTTCATTTTTGTGTTTTCGAACATTATACTCTTTTTATTCTTGACCAAATGTACACATAGTACATATGTCCGGCAGAATTAAGAAATTAAAGACTTTAATAAAAATATACTTCCATAACACGAATATTTATAAATAATAGGACAAGAGTTGAAAAGAATAAATGAAATTATTGATAAGACAGCATTGGTATGTGTTCAATGTTGCACCTATAAATCAATTCAACAAAATAACTACTTTTTTATACATTCATATTCCTAACTCGATATAACTTAATTTAAAATGATCATATAGGTATAAAAAAACGGTTTGACTTTTAGATTTTATAGTCTTGTAAAATAACTAAAGTCTTATATTTAAAAAATGTTTATTAAATATACAGTAAAGTTGTGCATAAAGAATATAGGCTTACTAACAAAAGATTGCTAGAAAATCAGGAAGTAATTCACGTTGATCAAGACTATGGCAAATTAACTAGCTGCAATTAATCTATACCAAGCGATATACCAAGAGCAAAATTAATTAGTTATTCGTAAAAGTAACAGTCTGTTAATTTAATACGTGTTATTTTACTTTTTACTCAATAAGAAGCAAAGTAAAAAATAAAAATAAGTCTGAATCTGTCTAAATTAAAATAAGATAAATTTAAAGTTTTAGTAATTACAGAAAAAGCATATTGGTTAATTTATGACAATCAGAAATAAGACGGATGACATTATTTTTAAAATTTAACGCCATTACTCTCTAACGCTGTTATTTTTATTTCTGTCTCAATTTATATAGTGTATTTAATACAAATGTTAAAAGTTAAAGTTATACATTTAATTATTAATTCAAAGAATAAATAATCATGAAGAGCCACTAATCATAACAAGAAATAAAAAAATAATAAGCTATATATCGACTATACATATATGAAAGCTACAAAAAACATAATTTATACCATAATGCATAATTACAGCATAATTATTCGTAAAGTAACCTTTTTAAGTCATTTTTCTTTAACTGAATACATGTAGTACTTCTATAAAAATTTAATGAAATTTTGTACTTAATTCAACTAATGTTTATTAACAAGGTATGATTAAAAATCTTTTGATATTTATATTCATTAAATAGAAATCATTTATGTTCACAATATCAAAGTTATGTATATTTGCAAAAACTAGTCATTTAAACATTAAAAAAGGGTATTTTAGACCAAAATTGACCATACTTAATTAATGGTTTGTACTGTTTCAAATTTACTATTAAAAAATCTTAATCTACACTTTCCTTTAAAACTCTCAAGTATATCTTAAGTGTTTTGAATATAGTGTTTTTGTATTAGCTCAAACTATAGAAATAAAACTACATAGTTTGATATATATATATATATACGTAATATTTAAAAACAATTTAAGCCATTTCATTGATATATGCAGATTTACATATAAGAAAGTTTATTCTTAGAAAGTATGTCAAACATTTTATGAATCAAATTTGTTGTAATTTCATTTATTCTCTTCAACTCTTGTCGTATTATTTATAGATAATCGTGTTATGGAAGTATATTTATAAGCGGGTCAATCCGTATAAACTCTTTAATTTCTTAATTCTGCCGGACATGTCCTCTGTGTACATTTTGTCAGGAATAAAAAGAGCATGTTTGATAATAAATAGCAAATACGTAATTAATAATAAAGATTATTTTGATATGACAAAAATACAACTTAATTGTATTTAGTGAATGAGTTATTTTGAGTTTATTTTTTAAAAATATTTTGACTATCGTTAAATAATAGTATTATGATCAATATAAACTAAACATGAACAGTTGTCAATCTAATGAAGTTATAAGTAGCTTTTGCTCATGGTTTATAAGTAGTAACAAAGAATAATAATGTAAATAAATTTAAGGATATCATGCTTATCTCTAATGTAGTTTACAAAATTTTAAGCTGATATAGGTACGTAGTAACAAACCTTTATTTTTTGTATATAGGATTTTTTTCTCCAATTTCCCTCCCCTTTAAGTAAAACACTTTTTTCAAGATTTAGAAATTTCATTTGTCAAATTAAGTCTATACATCACTTGAAAAGTCTTGGGATTATACATACCTAAATATTGTATTAGAGGAACCAGTGCTCCTTGTATCTTAAATATTTCATTTTCAATGCATTTGGAGAATAAAAAAATTTATATTTATTTTAGTTTATTTTCCTTATGATCTGAAGCAAATATGTCTGCCTATCTATCAGAAAATGATCAAATGGTCATAACTGAACATCAAAATACATCAAAATAACCAGCCAGTGGAATTATTTTGGAATATGGTATTTATCAATTTTTGAAATTGATAACATATATTTTATAACATTAAATTTAGGAAATGTACTTGCTATTTGATTAAAGTGTATCATTAAGGGTGAGATTTTTTGTCATTTTAAAATAAAGTAAAATAACAATTATTTCACATGACAATTTTGAACTTCCTCTTCTAACCAATATTAATTAAAGTCACAATACACAATATAAAAAGATTAAAGGTCATATAATGATAAATAAAAGATATAAACTAGTGTTTCTTAGTTTTGTAATTTGAAGCAAAAGAAGAATAAGTAAAACAGGTTTCGGTGAGTATTTTTTAGATATTTAAAAAAAAATATACTTTTATAATTTTTTGATTTTTAAAAATTTGGAACATTTTCTATCTAATGATTCTCATGAATACATAGGTCTATACAATCTTTCAATGGGGATATTTTAATCACAGAAATCACTGAATTGCTTTTTGAACCAGTGTGTTACTCGAGATGAGAGTCATTAAAATCAACGAAACTACATAACCCTTCGCTAGTTAACTGGAATTTTCTAGATCCTTAATTTTATTAAGCTACTTCTAATTTTATTTCATCACCTTCACTTTTTAGTATACCCTTAAAACGTCCAGTCAGAATATATATCATATTATTATTTTAATGATGTGGTAATTTTTTTTCTAGGAATTATCCATATATTTTGCATCTTTTTATCAAGATTTGATGAATATAATTTATTTGTTCCATTTTAAGTAATTCTTCTCATATGTTTTTATCCTTACTTGTCAAATTCTTCTTCGTCTTTTTTTCAATGTGAGATTCAATTATATTGATCTATCATAAGGTGTTATTTTATATATTACACGCAACCTCATCAAAAGTGATGAAAATTTATTAGATCACCAAAATGAATAAATAATATAAATTTATTCGAAATTAAAAATTTAATGTTTTATCTTTACTAACAACTAATTATATGTTATTGAAACCTCAAACTAATTTTGTTAAGAGTAACTTGAAAAAAAGATGTATTTTTTTTAATGACTTATATCACAGTCTTAACAATCAATTAATATATACGAGTGCAAAATGGATGACATACTTAAAAGTATGTTTCAACGAATAAATTATGTTTTTATTAGTATTTTGAACTGTGTATTACGTACTTAAATATCCCAGTTCCCTAATCACGTTAAAAAAAAAGATGTTAACTTACTAAGGGTTAAAACAATCACTCAAAGACATCAACAATCTGAGATATCACTTTATTTTTCTTTACACAAAAACTTTAATTGAAAATGAGAAGTAAATAATTTTTATAGTAAATATAATCATTTTCATTCTAATATACTTTATTTCATTTTTTATAAACAATCCCAAATTTTTGTTTTAATAAACGAGATCATTAATTGAATATTGTTCAACTTTTAATAAAATATGCTTAACATACTGCGACATATTCCAAAGAATCTGTGTTTATTTTGAATTCCCTTTTATATTTAATCAATGGAAAAACCCAGACATTGGTCAAAGCTATATTATTTTTAAAATACTTTTTGAACTCCAACTTGTATCAAAAACAATAAAAAATAAACGCAATCATTTTTATTTAATAAACAGCTATACCTTACGTGCTGTTGTTACATTTTATTTTTTATTGTTACACTATTACTAGATACAATTCAACTTCAAAATACATAAAAATAAAAAACAATAAAAAACCTCGTCTGTTTTCTGACAATATTTCTTGTACTGTTTTACAACACAGTCCAAAGTTTTTAGTATCTGATTGATTTTGAAGGATAATAATTAATTAAACTGGATACATAATCTGGGAAGAATCCTGAAGTTTGGTGATCCATAAGGAAAGAGAAATATATTAATACTAATATTCCTCACAGTTCATGACTTCTCATTATTTTTTTCTCTACTAATTTCTTCGCTATCAATACTTAGTAACTACTTATCACTGCTTTAATAGCCTTTTCTTCAGCAGAACTGGTATTACGCTTTGTTGGAATACCAAACAGTAAAATTGCTGTCATGTATACCATATCCAAATCCTCCAAAAGCGATAATCAATGAACAGATACGTAATTCAATTGCAGCCACAAATAAATGAGGACAAACAGGACATCTTTGAGTGAAGCTCTTCCTTAGCTATATTATAGTGACACTCTGCATTACATCAACGACAAACATTTGCTCCAACCTTTTTTCTCCGTCTCATGCAATCGATTGCTGCCTGAATATTTCCAAAAATACCAACAATATGCCTGTTTTTCAGAAATCCCTCTAGCACTATATCTATATAAATTAATGTTTAACAGCATGGATTTTTTTATTTGGAATATGTTGGATTGTCTTCCATGATGATTTCTAATAACTATTTTAACTATCAGGTAAAGTTTTATTCAATAGAGGCATAAAATATGGACCTATGTAGATTTGAGTCCAATATTTTGAAAAGTATATAAAAAAATACCAGTACGCAGAGAAAACAACAGTTCTACATACTAATTCTGGAGATACCATTGTGACCTATGTAGTTCATTTAAAAATTAATAAGCAATGAATGAAGAAATTACAAAAAAATATATAGTTTTGCTAATAACTTATGGAGCAACTGAGACAAGTACTCTTTAAACAGAGTGCCTTTTATGTTAATATCTATATTTTTTTATTCATAAACAATTTATCTCAAGGCCCAAGAAGGGCATATATTTGGCTTTGTTTAAGGAATTTACGTGTCTGAAAAAGTGTACGTGTACTAGGAACTTTTTCTTGTTCAATACTGATTAATATATTTTATGCTGCATTGTGATCTAACATAAACTCAGAGATGCAAATTTCTTATCCTCACAAAATAATTGGAATATAGACGTCTGTAAAAAATTTCTGTAATATTTTATTTTGTACTTTTTCCATGTTTTTTTTAAGTTGATATAGGTTCGAGGACAATCATCAGTTTTTTAACAAACGAACTTCGAAACTTTTCTGCATGAAAAATGATCAAATTACTTTTCTTAACAGATTTGTGATAGCAAAATGAGAAATTATTTTCTTGATCTATTTCCATACTCTCAGAACAGTATTGTTTCATGGATTCTTTTACCTTATCAAATTTACAAAAAAAAAAAAAAAAAATACAACAAATACATATAAAAAATTCTACTTCGTCTTCATAAATTATTTATATATAAACAAAATGATTCATAAATGTGTATTTGTAGTAAGAATGAAATTTACCTGAAATATCAATACCACACAATTGTTTAAGAATGCGACTGACAGACAAATATTTAGTACATATATATGTATTTTCATATTGATTGTTTTTATATAGAGTGTATTTTTATACATTTGTATATATTTTCCTTGTATAAGTATCTAAGATTCGTATTTATATATAAAACTTAATTATATTTACAAGTTTTAACTGTATCTTTCTACAAAAAATGAATCCTTTAGAAACTAAAGAAGTCTATTTTAATCATAATTTTAATACACAAAAGCGTATTTAAACTTATCTGTTGTAATTAAAAATTGGACTTTTTATCCAATTTCTTAACACTTAAAAAAGTATCCAAAATTCTTCTTTATAGCAAAATGCAATTTATGACTGGGTGATAATTTTTAAAGTAGAGAGCAGGGGCAATTATAACCTTCTTGTTTTGGATTCGAATACTTGGAGCTGTTTGGACTTGACAAAATTTAACAATCTACATATTATGGCAAATGTCTACATATGCCCTGTTATTTAGTAAACCTAGTGGTTTCGGGATTATATGTACAAGTCAGATTATTTTCAAATGTTGCAACTGTCCCCAGTTAATTTTGAGAGAAATTAAGAAAGTTAGACTAAAATATATTGCTGAGGAATATTTCTGATCTAATGTACTTGTATAAAATTTTTAATATTTTTTTTTTGTATTCAAAGAAAGATTAAGCTTTTAAAAAAATCCTGAATGAAATATGCTTTTTATAATCTGATAATCAGAATTGTCTTCCTAAGTTAACGTATAAGTCTATCAAATGACGACTTCCTTTCCAACTCAATTCCAAATCCACCAAATTTAATTATCACCTTTGAGACGAATTCCTAAATAGCAGCAATGAGCAGGGGGGATGTGCAATCTTACTTGCAACTCTTCCATCAGATAATTGCCTTTCCTTCACATCCATTTATTGATATTCTATATGCATCATTAAAAAGTACTACAAGAATAAGGTTGAAACATTTTCTTGGAGGAAATCTTCCACTATCCTGGAAGATTTGAAAATCGAATTGAAATCCTTGGAGAAGTCAATTGAAACTATTGTCATTTTTTTCCTTCTTTTTATATGGATTTATAAGACACTTGAATCTTATAAGAGGTATCAGATATTGCTGAGCTAAATTACCAGATAAAATTCGGTATGATCCATTTGATAAAGTATTGGGTCTTCAATGGCTAAAATATGAACAATCCCTTTTGTTGGAATCTTACCCTTCCTTTGAGCAGCTTGTCTAATTTTTAAAAGAAATGGAACAGTTTGATTAAAAAAAAGAGCGCAAACTTTTCTAAAAATATTGTCGGGGCCACAGGCTTAATCGTAGTTAAATTTTCTCTTTATGTAGCAAAAGATACCTGTCGAATAAATGATATCATTTTCGAGATAATAAATTCTTCTTTTCTGTCTTTTAAAGTAGTCTTCGCTGTTTCCAACCATAAATTGGAAACCAAAATTAAATAACTCAAAATATTGGATGTTTTGGATTGCACTTTATCATCATGAATAGTTTTTTTAACAGTGGGAGTTGAAAAGAATCATTTTTTTGAATGTGACCCTCCATTTCTGTTGTAGCAAATTCTGCAATTCTAAAGAAATTTACTGAGTCAGTCATAAAAGTGTGTCGAAATGATCTAGAGGAATGATATCTTTAAAAACAAAAATCAAAGACAGAACATTTACTAAATACATCATTGATGTGGTTCTGATACTTCTTTGTTTCAATCCTTCTTTTAGTCATAAAACCAGAATGGTTTTTGTAAGTATAATTACAAACTGATTGGAGATGTGACAACTTTCATTTCTTTTTTCTTGGTTTATTTTTGGACCATTTTTATACTTCCCATCTGCATCTATCTTAGAACCTTAAAATAGTTATCTTGAGGTCAATACTATAACTTCAGCTCTATTAATCTCGACAGAGGGTTCAGGGCTATAAAAAGCTTTTTTAATGTTACATATTAGAGTTTAATTTCACAAATCATATAAACTGAAATCAAAATGAATATAGTTAGACATATGTATATTAGTTACAATAAAAAACAATGAAAAACAAACTGCATTATAATAAAAATTATTATTCCCCAAAAATTACTTTCACATCTCAAAATCATTTTTTATTCAATATCTCCCAAGAAAAGTTGACAAATATTTTTAACAATAATGCATAATTGGGATTTAAATTGTGTGATCATAGCTTTTTTTATGTCTTAAAAAAGGGCCTGATGCAATGGTTGAGTATTATAGATATCTCCAATCTCCCTTATTATTATCTTTTATTTTTATTTATCGAACTTTTGTAAAGATCCATAATTACAAAGTAATTTTTTTTAAATGTACTACGTAATTAAAAACATAACTTTTGTTTTCATAAATTCTTATAATGAATTAATATCAGACGGACTATTAAACTGACAAATTATTTTTAAATTACCTTAAACACCCATTAGACCAAGTATGTCTGAATTGCTTTTGAATAAATTAATGAAACATCAATGTTTGCTGCATTTATGACATCCCATGGGAAAGAAAATCATTAAACAAAAAAATTATACAAACTTTATTTAAAAAATGGATCATTATTACTCATGTAGTTTTAAGTCATATTAAACCCATTGTAATGAAGCAAGATGCAAAATGTAGAAGAAACGAAACAAAAGTTTTAAAGTATCCAATGACATTTAAGCAACCAATATAAATTTTCTGTTCAAGGAAAATAAAACTTTTTGATCAACTACTAAAGTATTAAATATTAAATCATGTGTTGACCATTGGATTTTGGTCTCAGAAGCAACAATAAAACGCAATTGTTTATATCCTTTAATTAGTGTTGCTTAGTAAAAAAATTGAAATAACTTGATATTCAAATATATGTATATATAATATATACATTTTTAAAGTACTATGAAACCAAAATTGCTATAAAAACTTACGTTAAGTAATTAACAAATATTTTTTTTGTAAATTATGTAGCACAATTTTTTTTAACTCACTTTTATATACAGTTAACTATAATTTTAATAACAACTCAATGTAATATAAAAACTTAATCTAATAATTATAAGCCCCAAGTGGTCCTGCGTATTTATTTAACTTTTAAATGTAATTAACATACATATATGTATATATATAGCAATATTTAAATAATACTGTCGTTATAATTAGTAAAAAGCTATGTCGAGTCTAAAAGCTCTATATACTGCAATTTACTTTGATAATATTGCTACAGATATTTGCATCTTTTTATGAAGTTATATTAATCATGCTATAATGGAGTGAATCGGGATTTAAAATGAAGTGGAAATAATTGGTTTAAAATGAAAGATGCAAATGTTTATCAAATTAGAACGCATCCTCAATATATAATCATCTTATACATAACGTTATCATCTTTTCTCCCTTGATGCGTCATTTCTAAATACAGTGATACCTCAGAAAGCCGAATTACTTGGTTGGCAAGAGTTTGGAAATTAAGTTTTATATTTTCTATTCGAGTATTGAGTGTTGTCACTGATGATAGCAATTTTTGTTGCTTTAGTCACTCAAAAAAGATCATTTCATATCATTACAGAAGACAATGATTATGACAAAACCCTCTATCCACCATTTTTTTAACTGGACACATTGATATAATTATTAATTAATGGTAGAAATTTCTTTTTAATAGAAGCAGTATAGTACTCAAATTTGGTTTTTGAGTATTTTCGATTTCGATAACACATTTCTTTGCGATTGGGTTATGATAATAATATAAGTCATTATGTTAAATCAGCAGGGGGGACTGAAGGCTCCAAAATAGATTCCTCACAAGGTAAAAAAATCATAATTAATATAATGTGTTTGATCTAAAACTACACTTTTTATAAATTCACGGTTACAATATTAAAAAAATAACCGTGGATCTGTCAATTTTTATCATGATTCGTTAAGATGTCAAATTAATGAAAGTAAATATATCAAGCATAAGAGTTATTAATGACCTTTATTTAAAATAAAATACATTTAAAAAAAAAAATCAAACCATGTCTGCTCTGTATATTTCTTTTGCAAGGGGTCCTTGAGGCTAGAATAAATTGAAAACCCTGTCCTAGAAGAAATGATCTCACATAAATTCTAATTAAAATTTCATTAAATAGTGAATATACATACATATAATATGTATGTATGTTACTATATAATCAGTGGATACAAAGACACATTTTTCTTTATGAATTACTACATTTATGAATGTTTGTATGACAAAAAACTTGTTATTCGAGTTTCTGCATCTCTTATATATATCTATACAAACAAGGATACGACACACAAACATGTTATATTCCTTTTGAAATACATTTTTCCAAAGATAAATTTCAAAGATATTTCACATGGATATAATTCAATTTAGATATGTTTATTTACTACTTCAAATCATTTGTTGGATAAGGGAAACAGTGTCTGGTTGTTGTAATGACAACTATTGGTGTGATGGAGATCCTAGCTTCAAGTTAACGCCCTCTGTAACCCAAGCGCAAACTGATAATTTTGTTTTAATTCGATGGAGTTCCTCTTATTTGAATCTTTCCAAGTGTGTCGACTATTTCTTTATTGAATACTTTGAAGTACTTGCTGGGAGGAATAAAAGTCGAAGGATCTCACCAGTCAATGTCGAGAAAAATAAATTCCTGAATGACTGGAAAGCAGTCATTGAAGATGATTTGGATATTAATTACAAGGCCAACATCAGTGTCAAACCCAATGCACAGTATGTATTCACGGTAAGTTCTTTCAAAATAATTCTTTTATGTTTAATGAAGTAGACACTTTTGTTTTAAGGTTTTTGCCATTGATAAAGGGGCTGGTTGGGGGGAATTAGAGGGGACTGCTCGTGTCTCTTCGGATCCTATACGATTCACAACAAATTTAAATGCCCACGCAACAACCTCTATTATAAATAAATCAGATTCAAAGTTGAAAAATTCAATACAACAATGGGCTTTTCATAAAATTCAAAAGCGATTATGGAACTCCAATGATAATAACAACTATGAGTTTTCCCCTGATATTTGGATAAAAAATGGCGATCGGGTTCAAAGATATGAGGAAGGAAAACTATTTGGTTTGAATAAGTATGATTCCTCTTTTTCTTTAAAAAAATATATTTAGACACGAACCAATGTATTCATTGCAGTCCCACATTTGAGGTATCAATATTGTCAAATAACAATGAATTTATCAGTGTGAACATTACCTTAATGTTTCCATATCTACGGACAACATATGTTTGGAGGTCTTTTTTTACTGTCGGAGATATCACACTTTATCATACATGTGGAAAAAAACTCCCAATGGGATCCTTTCTTGAAGTAAAGTCTTTTCTTTTACTTAATACATCTTATTTCATAATCTTTTGGGGTTTTTTATTATAGAGCCGTAAATTAAAAGAAGTGAAGAGAATTCTAAAACAAACTCAATGCCAATCCTTACCAGCCACGATATCACTTCGTATCCCTCAAAATCTAACATCTCAATCAAGATATCTACAATTGGAGAAGTATGATGTTTTAAATTACAACTTTCATATTTCGAAAGATGAATTTACATTCGATGTTCCTTGGTTTTTTTCAAATTTTCATAATCTCTCCTCTCTATGGAATCAACAAAAAGTGATTCTAAAAAATAAGATCCTAACACAACTCGAGAAAGTATTTTGAATGTGAGATGGAAAAAAATATACATCAATGAATCAAAACCTGAAAACAAGAAAATATCACTGTTAACAAAATGAATACATACATAGATAGATGGATAGAATGTATGGCCTTGGCAATCATAGAAACAAAAGAAAAGCAATTTGAAGGAACTGGTACATGAAGATGGAGGTACAAAAGAATGATTTGTTCCCAAAAACCCAATAATTTCATCTCACAAAATTATAAATGATATATATTATTATTTTAAAGACTAATCAAAAATTGTTTATCTATTTATAACATACCTTGGATCTTTTGACAGAAGAGTGTCATTGTTAATAAGTAAATAATAGGAAGCCTTAGACGTATACAGAAATATATTGGAAAATAATAAGTGCCTATTACTAAGCAGTTAATAAATAGGTATTTTATATCAACGTGGACTGATGATATGTTAACAGTATATTTATCAATTTCTTATTGAGTTAATTTATTTTTGTAATACTCTAATTGTCTATTGGTGATAAAGCTGCTGTCGATAAATGCCTAGTCAAATATATCTTTTCTATTTACACATTTTTCTTTTATATTTATACTTAATGATCATTTCACCTCAAATTGGTACCTAGAAAGACAATTCTAAATAACTCAACATCTATTAATTTGATAAACTTTATTATAAATATTGTATATGCTTACAATATTTACCTTGAAACACTAACTATACTTTGTTTAACTAATCATCCAATTGGATGATTAGTTACTGAGAAAATGAGTTCTCCATTTTTGGTAATTTTGGTCAAGATAGTGATGCATATCAATTTGAAATCCCCTGATCTAGAAATCATATTTGAACGTAAATATGTAAATAAAGGCTTTTTAACAAGACAATAATTATTATTAGTAGGATAAATAAATAACTTGTAAGATGAATATTTAGATTAAAACGAATATGACATGGATCTTTTTTTTTACAACAGTGTTTTGAATAATTTTGAGTGGTGCAAAGTATTCAATATTACACTTATAATGGTAAAAATTATCATTAATTCATGAGAAAGTGACGTGTATGTAAGCTATTAAATAACTATATCAGGGGTGTCAAACATACGGCCCAAGGGCCGGAACCAGCCCGCAAAGAGGTTTAATCAGGCCTGCAGGATAATTTGAAAGTGGAAAAAATACATACAAGACATGGATTAAATTTTTTATGAATTTAAATGTAATTCATGAATTAGCCGCTATGGGCGCATGTTAGTCTTTCTTTATATTCTCATGTAAAGTTCATATTATAACTTTCGATATCAGTTACTTAAAGTTTGTGCAATTTTGTGAAATATTTTGTAAAAATATTGCCCAATAAATTTTTAGTTAAATTTATTAATGTCCTTGTTCTCCTTTAAATAAAAAAAAAAGGGAAGATATGGTATTTGGGTTATTTATAGCTAGCTATGCTACAACTTTAATAGTCCGGCCCAAGACGTCAATGGCCTGCAATTTAAAATGAGTTTGACACCCCTAAACTATATGAAGAAGAATGACCCTGCTTAATACAAATATTGTGAAGTAAATATATAAATACATATATATGTACGACTAACTTATTTCAATAATAAAAGAATAAACTATGAGTATGAATCAAATGAGATAAGAGAGGTGTAGTATTCAAATCAGGTCTATGAACTATAACTTTTTCATTATAGATAGGTTGTTGTTATTGTTTTTGCAACATTTTGATTTACACTTTTCTTTCACAAAGGGAACTATGTTCAATATTTTTCCTTTCTATTATTTTTCTATTCTTTTGTATTTCTCATTGTTAGCCTTTGATAAAAAATTAGTCTATAATTTTTTGTTCCATCTTCTAATGTAAGAAAAAACAAGAATATAAGGCTATTCGTCATCTCTTCATGTACATATTATAGTAAATGCATGTAAATGTATCTTTAATAACAATATTCATATGTTATATAATACATTTTATCTCTGAGAAATACAAAAAACAAAATTCTAGACCTGTTGTCTCATATTTTATATTTTTGAGATAAAAATTGCTTTCTATGAAAATCCATATTGTACAAATCATGCAATTAGTTTTTTAATGAATAGTATTATCATAATAAATTCACATTTATAAATCATAATTAGTAATAATTCGATTTTGTAGCGTAAGGGTATTAAAAGTAGAAATGTACTATTTTTAAAGTCTGTTTGATTTTAAAAATGATCAGAGTTTCTACAAACAGAAATTATGAGTACAAATAAACCAATGTTCTTTACAAATTACACTGGTCAACAGTCAAAAATCCTAGGGTGTTAGAGTATGATAAACGTTATTAAGTTTTGCACATTGATTTCAAATCCGTGATTTTTTTTTTCAAGAGTCCGACGGTTTTTTGAGAAATCGAACCCTTTCATTTAATTTTGAGCAAAAATCCACAATTAATTAAAGACTCACGGTAGAGCTAAAAAAGTTAGTATCCCGCACAAGAATTATAAAATCCGCTGAAATCCATCTGAGCTCTACTACTTCAGTCTATTACAGTTGTTTTTTAGTAGCTCTATCATGAGTCTTTGATTTCTAGTGAATCTTGCTCAAATTTGGATGAAATTCACATATTTAAATGGACGATTTCTCTTTAGTTAAGGATTCATATCGGGCGCTTGACATCTCGTTTGAAAGCTGTGAGTCTCATCTTTTGAATACTTTTGTAAATAAAAGATCGAAGATAAATATATGATGATATGATGTGCTCTTGATCATTGTGTTAATTATTTTGAAAGTAGCAGCTACTACGAAATTACATCGTAT
This sequence comes from Lepeophtheirus nordmannii, assembly GCA_963680855.1. Classification (NCBI taxonomy): domain Eukaryota; kingdom Metazoa; phylum Arthropoda; class Copepoda; order Siphonostomatoida; family Caligidae; genus Lepeophtheirus; species Lepeophtheirus nordmannii. The sequence goes on along the minus strand of OY804523.1, from coordinate 35,879,187 downwards.
TTTGCACAACACTTGCTATAAAGAAATATTTATTGTGAAGCAAGTAATTAAATTAACGGATGTTTATTTTAGTAATAACGAAGTATAAACTGTTGACATACAAAATTTAATAAATCATACAATTAATTAAATTTTATATTATTGAGACACATTCAATATTTATGCAGTACTTAGATACATGCTACTAGTCTAGGTATAATTACTAAATATATACAAAATATCTTGAATTGACTTTTTTTGATCCCTTCAATATATTTTGTTTAAGTTGGATGGATTAATAGGCTAAAAAAAGCACTTCAAAAATTATGGAGAGATGATAAAGGAAAGATTTAATAATATTGAGTTTATTGTTCTCAAAGAGAGGGAGTTTCTTGGAAAAATATTATGAAAAAAAAAATGTTAATTTTTTTAGAAGTATGTGCTATATAAGTAAGTATTTTTAACATTACAGCAGTGGTGCCCAAACTGTTTTGAACCAGGTTTATTTAGTAAAATTACCAAACTGGCCACGGGATACAAAGTTATATGTTTTTCAGTCTATACACTTTTTAGACTACATACAATAAATTAGTCAAATAGCAATATTAAATTATATTCATCTGAAATTATTTTGTGGTCTACTTTTAACCACTCTGGGAGATTAACAGTTGACTGCAATAAGCTGAGTGGGTACCTCTGTCTCCCAATATAAGAAAACAAGTTTTATGTCATATGTAAAAAGATGGGATCGGATGGGGTGTCTGGATTAATCCGTTTTTATAAAAGGTCTCATATTTCTATATAGCAACCTTCGAAATGCCTAGATGCGAAGAATTTCAGCATTTAAAGTCATAATAAATAGATGGGAGCATAAAGAAAATTGAAAAATCTGGTTCTTAGTGCAAGATGAGTAGCTAACCCCTATCATAATGTATTTAGAGTAAGAAAATCATCTTTATTAAAATAATCCCTTTTCAATAAATGTAAATATTGTATTGTACTATGTGACTCCTAGTTTCTTTATTTCTTTCTGGGAGCTCATACCTCGATTTTCTCCATTAAATAGTCCATCCTCAATTTTATTTATTAGAGTGCACATTTTCTATATGAACTGATTCACATATCAAATTAAAGATTTAGTTTTGGAGGAGACACCTATTTCAGTAAGGTGTCCATACATTTGTTTGTTACTACTGTAATTTGTATTGTACAGATTAAGCTCGAAAACCAGTTACACTACATATCAAGAATCAAGACTACAAATATCTAAATATATACTTTATGTATAAAAATGTACATTGCGTATATCATTTGTATTTTAGTATTTTCTTTAGCCATAATTGATGATATAGAGTTTGAACTCTATCTTATTGATTGTAGCATACTCTAAAATAACCAAAAAAAACCTCCCTAAAAAAAATAAAAAATTAATTAATTATATAAGAACAAATATGTAGGTAGTAGGTACACAAACATTATACATACATACACTTCTAGTTTTACACCACCTCGATAATGAACTAAACAATGGTTTATTCGAAAATACTTTTTTTAAATTATAAGTTGATGTTTTTTAACTTCGATGCTAGTTATGTAAATGTAAACTCCTCACAACTAGATATATATGTAGTCCATGATAGTAAATAAATTTGCATCCAATTTGTGTATAGACGGGTATTGCACATGAAAGTAAGATGTGTTTGCAATTTATTCGCTGACTCTACACCTATATATTAATGAAGAATGAGTTGTACAACTTTTAAAAGTCTTGCATGGGTTACAAAATAATTACAATTGCAAGTTGTCTTTTTTGTATATGTACATAGACATATGATAAGTTCAGATTTACTTAAATCTAATTGTAATATAGAATTTAACGTAGGTCGTTCTCTCCTTTACCTAAACGTTGTAATTTTTTAGAGAACGATTCTACGTAGATAGACAATTTTAAATCTACTTTCAATACTTTTACATATGTCCAGCTACTTATGTAAATAGATATTTTCGAAATTTACTTCTTGGAGCAAATATTTTTTCATTATGAATGAAACCTACTATATTTTTTTAATTTTCATAGAAAAAAATGACTGATTTTGTTCCAAGATCAGAATACGAAGCGTCCTTTGAATTATCTATGTTCCTACCATATGCCACAAAAGTTGTGAGGATACACAAAATGATGTGGAAAGAAACATCATTTATTTAAAAAATAAATATTTGAAAAAAGTTTAAGTGTATAATTTTGTAAAAGAAATGTCAATCATTAAGAGTAATTTACAGCCTTAATAAAATTTTACAAAAATAAGAAATATTTTGCAAATTTCAACGGGGTGTTATACTGCTTATATTTTTCTTCTTTTTTTAAGTAGTTGTAAAGTACATAGTACGCATATATGTGCATGTATGAAAATTAGGCTTGTATACAATCTACTAAATAGTATAAAAAAATAATATATTGGGTAATTTTCCAAGAATATGGCTTAATGAGAGGCTGTTGTACTAAGAATTAATATCTTTATTATACATACTTTATTAGCGACTATATCTAAATGAGTTTTATATTTATTTAAATATTTATAGATATGCGTATAAAAATATATACTTGGTGACAAGTATAGAAACTTAAAGCAAGATATAACTAAAAGCATTTAGTAGACATAAAATTGAACAGAAATGCAATGTTAATTGTAAGCTTTTACCTTTGTAAAATATGTCTTCCAAGAAATTTAACATCTCATTTTTCTTCATTCTTAGAATTTTTTTTAAATATAAATATATATATGTATAATATGTATTTATTTATAATCAATAGTAAAAGCTTTTAAAACATTTAATGTCGAATTCATTCAAAAGAAACATTTTAATATATTTTTTATAATTTGAAAGTTAATAATTATATTAGTATTTTTTAGTCATGGGAAACCTCTTAATATTTATGAATATGTCTTTATTTTTGTTTTATTAGAATTAAGTGTATTTAAAATACAAATGTATTGATACATATTGAACTAAATGTGAAATGATAAGTTTTATAATAACAATTCATATTCTAGTTTATATAACAATTATTAGGGAGAGTCAAGAATGTAGTCTATTTAATAAAGCTTTTAATATTGAGAATTGAATTGATTTTAATTTTTCTTCAAGAGCTTTCAAACCACACCTTCCTCTTCACTTCAAATTTTTTTCTTGCTATAAGCTAACAATTAATTAAGTTTGTTTATTATTGCTGTTATAATCATCATCAGCCAAATTCATGACCATCTGATGCTTCCTTTCTCTTTTAACTCAGTTCTCACTTGTTTCACCACTTTTCATCTTGAGTGTTTTTTGTTTTTTTACCATTCTACTAGCTGGGTAATAAGAGAGGCTATTGAGGGAGAAGAGAAATAGAGAAGAAGAACCAAGAAAATGGGAATTGATCACGTAGCTGTGGTTACGTGTTTGTTGTATTTATTAATTCGTTTTTTTTATAACACCTGATACCAATTTTGTTAAACTATTTATTTATTTGTTTATTTATTGAGGATAAGTAAAATAAAATGATAGAAAATATGGATTATGAATGGTAGAGGAGAAACAGATAAGGAAAAAGGGACCAATAACCTCAGAGTATATTGGCTATGTTATAAACAAATACATTAAGGACTCAAGATTTGGAACAAAAAAAACAAAAAAACAAACAAATTATAAGGTCCTATGCTTCTATAATTGACAGTAAATATTAGTGATGTGGTTTTCGAAATTGATCTTGGTCCAATTCAAAGTCTTGATATTGTCTTGGTCTTGTCTTGATCTCAGAATATGATCAGCATCAATGTTTGAGTATGTGAATTTGAAAGATGCTTCTCAAACTTCTAGAGTGCGTCTCATAAGAGTGACGTGGAATAATTACTCCAGGAGGAGGGAATCAAAGATATTTTCAATAGTAACTTTTATTAAAAATTGAAAGTTCCTTCTGTTAGTAAAATAAAGAGGGGGCGTCAAAAAGTTTGAGGAACATGTTATTATATTGTCCCATTTTTTTGTATACATGTATTCAATTTTGAGAAATATCCCCGGAGTTTTCGTATAACTGGACGACATACTCGTGGCTTCAAAGTCGGTAGAAGAACACCAAAGTCTTCTCTTCAAGGTATTGTCGAAACTCCAGGAAGCAGGACTCCACTTCTCAAAGGAAAAGTGTAAATGGGCTGTACCCTCATTAGACTTTCTCGGCCACCGCGTTTCTGGTGAAGGAATTACTCCTCTCGCAAGTAGAGTACTACGGCTTTGGTAGAGTGCTCTGAATCTCGGGGAAGCCAAAGTTTTTTCGAAACACTTAGAAGCATTAAGCACTCCCCTCCAAGAGTTATTCCTGAACCTCCTTCATGTGTTCGGTCCGCTGTTGAACGTTTAAAAAAAATAGATTTTGTTTTTATTAAAATAGACCAATAAAACCAGCGTTCTCGCCAACGTACTTGGAACCCTTCAAAGACGTTTCTAGAACGGAAAAGGCATTCAAAATAGATATCGGTAATCGCTCGGAATTTGTACCGGTCGACCGTCTCAAGCCTGCCTTTGGGGTGAATAATTTCCTACCCTTACTCCTTTAAGATTTTAGATTCTGACAACAGAACAACCATTTATTTTATTTTACATATTAAGTCCCTTACTCAGATTCTTTGGGGAGTATTGAAGGCTCATGTATGATGTTTTATTCCGTTAGTTTTAGCTGGTAAATAATATCTTAAATGTATGTATCTGTTATACAAAATACATAATCATTCTTCTGATAAAACCCTTGGTGTACAGTTCCTTCATATATATATATATATATATATATATATATATATATATATATATATATATATATATATATATACATATTTGATTGCACCAAAAAAATAAAATATGTCTCAACCAATCGAAACAAACCATAATAGTAAAACCAAGAAATTTTTATCAGGGATAAACCAATTAATAGAAATAGTTGCCTTGAAATAAAATTCGATCGTGACAACTTGTATCGTCTCAAAATTAAAACTATCTGATTTAATGCATGCCAATGTTTTTTTCTTTTGTTGACTCAAACAATATTAAAGGCATGCACTAATGTGATGAAAATATAAAAAGGGACTAAATCAATTTGTAAATCATTTAAACCAACATACAGGTAATTTGAACACATTTCAAACATATTACATAAATTTCAAAAAAAATTGCATATTTTCATTGAAAATTAGTGTTCAAATGAGATGAAAGTTACAATATTTGAATCATTGTTTTTAAATTTGAAACGGTACAAAAAATATAAAAATGGTTAATTTTGACACAAACATGCCCCTTTTTCGTTAAACAACCAGTATTTTGCCCAAAAAGTTATAAAAGTTTTTTGACTGTTGCTAGCAGAAAATTTGTTAATGTAGTAAAAAATATATATCATAAAAACGGAACATTCTTATGTACAAATAATAAATATCCATTTATTTTTTTTAGTATCTGGTCCTTTACAATTTGTATTTCTATTGACTCAATATTGTTACTTTATTTGTGAGTAAATATTAAATTTCGACATTGTGTTTTATAATATAAACACAAATTTAAAATTAACATTATATTTCCCTGGAAATATATAAGTCTATTTTTATATATAGTTGATACATTTTTGGTTTTTTCTTGCATGAGTGTTGATCACCTGTTGATTTTTGCAAATTGTAAATCAATATTTTGGGCAAAATCGATTGTTAAGATATATATCAAAGTGTGCAAAATAGAAAATGTTTGAAAAAAAAATCAAATATAAGTTTCTACATCAGGAAGGAGAGTTGATACATCAGTTAGAGAGTGTTGATACATTTCAATATGCAGCATTTTAAAATAAAAAGCAAAATGAAGTGTTAATAGAATTATACCCTTTTAAAATATATATAATAACAGTGCATATGTAAATTTATTATTCTACTTTTTTACATTAAAAGAGTCTTTTACTGTTTTGGATTTTGCTTCTGTATCTGTTCCTTTTATGCAGCAAGTTTATTTCAGATTGATGTTGCAGTAAAAGCATTTGTTTTTACCTTTATGAGTTTACTCTGAGTTTTTCTTTTTGGTGCCTGTGGGAAAATATAACTCTTTGCAAAATATACATAATTTTCTTGATCTGCTCTTGAGTTAGACAATCCTCCAGGTTGAAAACTTTTTGGACTATCCATAGATAGTTCTAGAGTATTATTTGGCTTGAAGTTTGATACGCAGTCTGTCACATTTGTGAAAGGGCATAATCATCATCTGTATAGATGCGTCTATCATACATGAAAATTCTTGTTTAAATAAATCTTCATTTCATATTTTTAGGAATCATCGCTTAAATTTGCACTTTTTTCACAAGTGTCGGAACATCATAAATTGATGTTGTTCTTCCAGTGTTTGTTTGCATCCAAGAATTCATAGCTCAGTAATAGGAGATCTTAAATGGCCCATATTATTTTTCAGCATTAGGACAAATATCTCTTAGACAACCACCTCCCAAGAGCACTTAACTCCCATATAATTTGATAAAGTTACATTATTCTTCAATGCAATAGCTGCTCAAACTAATGCAAATATAATCATTATTGTTATTTTTTTTTTACTTTGTCTTCTATGTTTTATGTGAACAATGAGACCTGAAGATAAGATTTTATAAGATCTATCAATAGCACAACGTATGATAAACTGGCATACCTTCAAGGCCTCTGGTTGTCCAATATCTGGTGCATGAGTTTGCTCGCCGGACTAACCAACAACTTGGTCTCCAGTAGCACGGATCCTGGCCTTGCATTGCTTGAAGATGTGTCACTTATCATACTCAAATGATTCCACACAATTGGCAAGGTTTTTCTGCTTGACATATATAAGTCCCTGGTTAACAACTTTTTACCACCACGAGTAGAAGTAATAAAATTTAATACCAATTAAATTTTGCTTGCAGAGAAGCAGTTTATCATTATTTCACTTAAATCAGATGGTGTTCAATAGAAATTTAATTCTATTGATTCATGTTGAAAATTTTATCTCAGTTTCAATACTTTCCAAAACATTGACACTTAGATTACAAAACCTTCAGAATAGATTGAGTCATAAAGTTGTTCTTTTTTATGGTTTTAATTTTTTGCCTTGACAAAAACTGTGGAAATCCTTTCAACAAATTATAATGAAATGTTTTTTTAAAGTTATTCTCTACATAAATTAATTACTTTTGTGACTGAAAATATAAAATAAACTCATTCATTCGAAATAGAATTTTAGTAGAAGTATACATTTATATTTAATAAATAAATAAATATGAAGACTTTATTATACAAGCAGTGTATATAATTTAAAATCATTTTGTTTTCATGTTATGGGGTTATGTTTTGGCGAATGTAAAAATACACATAAATAGGAAAAGAATTAAAAATGTTAAGAAAAATAAAACAAATATAATGTAAGTATATAAGAAATAAAACTCTAAAGCTGTTTAAACATGACCATGAAACAGAAAAAAAAGCAAAAAACTTTTTTTAATTTTTCTTTGTATAATGTATACATTTTTAATCCCTTTTAATTCTTCAAAGCAATGAACTTTAATTTACATATATGGTATATACATTTATGTGTACATATGCACATTAAATATAATATTTATTAAATAATATTTCTAATTTTCATTGGATGCAAAGAATGTTGTAGTTTTGACTTTTAACTAATAAATCAAAGTGTTTACACAAAAAACGCATAATTCTTTAAAAGTTTAATCAAATTACTACCCATTAGTCTTCAATTATAACAAGTGTATCCCTCCGTAATGAAAAAAAAAACACATTTCATTTTGGAAAATATTTACAGTTGTATGAAATTCATGTCTAATTTATGCATTTTTTAGCCTTTTTTGCATATGTATAAATTCTTTATAACTTTTTCAGCTGTAGCGAAAATTATGTTTTTGGAAAAAAACCTCACCATTTTTTCTTTCCAATATAAAATAATTTTTACAATTTATAATAAAACTTTATAACTCAATATGAATGAAAAAATAATAGCAATTAAGTCTTAGAAATACGTTAGCCTACTTTTTATTCTCATTATAGGTGTATCATGAATTTTAAGGTATAACTCAATATGTTTATGTTTGCTTATTATTCCTTTTATAAAAGGATTTTGCTCTTCCCATACTTGAATTCCTTATTCAAAGTCTTTTTGCTTTGTAGAACAGGTTTGTAAAATAAATTCTATAAATTCCTTGGAATGAATTTAAAAAAATATATGTCATCTTATCAATTTACTATAAGATAACCGTTTACTTTTTGGAATAGTAAAATTTTTAATATTATAAAGATATAAATATATATTTGCGTGAACATGTCTACTTTTTTCACTAGATAGGAGAACTTTACATTGTTACTTCTATTAATGAAGTAAGCATGTAGCGTTGAAAATTAAATAATTAATCAACATTTTTAATAATTTCATTATTATAATAGTCTTTGGTGTATTTTTTTTTTATAAAAAAGGACATTTATTTTTCAGAAATAAAATAATCATTGAACTATAAGTTGAGGAATAACTTGTGCAAATTTTAGCAATAAACATGAAATAACAAACGAAATAAATATCAAACCAAGATACTAATATATCACTTATTTTAAATTTAATAACAATCTAAGATTCAATTTCCTTGTTTTACAGACATATGTGATGTATTCAATAATCCTTTTTATGTCATGTAATATCAGATTGGTTAACATTTTCTTGATAAATTTTGAAAATTTTGAATGACGTATGACACATACATTCTACTAGATACCTTCAAAGATATTATTATTTGAGAATGTCCCTAATTTTGTGTTGTGATATCTGTTTGTAATACTAACAAATAAAAAAAGGTATAAAGTTTTCATACAAACTTAATTTTTTTGAGTTAAATTATTCAAAAAAAATAATTTCTTCACTTTATAAGTAAAAAAACATTGCCATATAATATTTCATGGGTTTTTCAAGCTATTTCTGAAAATAAGTATACTATAAGGTATATATACTATATGATTTATTTACTTCCTTTCCTATTTTCTTTTTATCTAATAAAACACACACTCTTTTGGTTATCTACATATATCTCTCTATAGATAAGTATAAACAAACTTTGTATTTCTATTCAGCTGTTTTCATCAATCGACTCTTTTTAATTTAAAGAAGCAGATTCTATGTACACGTAAATGAGCTCTAAAAGGCCATTTATACTTGCTTCACTTGTCTGAAGGCAAGACTATAAAACAAAGTAGCAAAACAACGACCACATAATCAATTTTTATTAAATATTGTCGTCTTAGAAAATAAAATTGCCCGCTTAGAGAGTTGAGGGTACAAATATTTCGTGTAATTACTTAATATAAAAAAATTCAAATGATATTTGGTAAATATTATGTAATTATCAATGTACCTTGTGATTGATTATATTTACATGATTGGTATGAATAAACAGAAATAAATTGTTTACTTTATTTTTGTCTTTTGACCAGCTTCTTTACTTTCATCATTTGTAGTACATGAAAATCAGCTTCCAACAAATATCTTAATATTCAGTACAGCCATTGTAACATAATAATTTTAAAAACTAATTTGACTACCGGGTATTCCATAACTATTTACCTATTGTTTATCATTACATTACAAATTGTGGGATTTGTATTAATTTTTTTTTGAAATGTTTCGGAATAAGAGTATATACCATCAGCTCCTTATTGTTTATCAAATTATTCAAATCCGACAGAAAATTGATAAACAATTTCAATTTAGATTTCAATGTTGCTCCTCTTCTTTGTGGTAAAGAAAGGAAATTTAAAAAAAACTGGAATCTCATTATATAAGGTAGTAATGTCTACAAGCATATTCATACCAAGGGTCCCAGTTGAAAGAACAATGTATTGATTAGTTGAGGGACGAGTCCATTCAATAGAACGTCAAATCATTTAATCCTAATTGTTGACAAAAAATAAATGAGTCTAGAAACAGAGTTAAAAGTCGCAAATTAGTTCAACATCATTTAAAGGTCTGATATGAACGAAACTTGAAGCAATTAAATGATTTAAAACTTTCATACAATGCAATATTTTTTTCTTCTGATGTGAACGAACAATCTTCAATGAACAACATGATAGTTATTTAGTTAGTAAATATTCTCGATGGTCACTACCTCCAAAAAAAGTCTGAGTGATGATGCTAGACTAAGTAGTATCCAATTGTGCTTTCATGAAATCACTTTGGTTTCCAACAGGATACGGTCTAATAGGGATCGATTATGTAGAAACTCTGGAAAAAACTAGGGGATACACTATTTAAAAAAGAAAGATTTGTGCGTATTTAGTTAAGCAATAACTCACAATTAAAATAAAATTTTATATTCATTAACATCAATACAGTTTTGTGTTTCATAATATAGTAACAATTACGACTATACATAGATACCTCAGATTGCAAGAGACTTGGTATCCTAAAGTTTTGAATGACTTTTTTTCAATTTGTATGATCCCAGTAAGTAAATTTTTCTTAATTATTGAGACTTAGACATGCATAAACTATTCAGCTTCTATCAACAAGACACAAGACTGATTTTTACCATGGAGCTTTAGTAAATTTATTTTTAGGAAAACAAAATTCTGAGTCAACTTTGGACTTCTAACACAGATTATGCATGTAATAGAAGGTATGAGTATTTATATAACGTATTAATACCTAAAATGTCTACTCATTATTTTTTATTACATAATTTGTACTGAATTAAAATAGCCATATATTTGTATATTGATATTCAGTAATAGTATAGTAACAATTAAATTATTATAGGTAAGACACACTTATCTCTGTGTTATCCTTATTATATGTAAAATATAATATTTAGAGCTTTGCATCATTTTATAATTTTACCACTGCTTAAGGCCATTAAATTTTAGTACTACTCTATAGTACATATACATATAAGAGAAAATATATCAAAAATATCCATTAAAAGGGGGAATCTTATGAAGACTTATACATATGCAAAACACTCTCTTCCTCAAAAAAAAGAAAAAGAAAAAAAAGAGACATAACAAATTGATATGTTAAGCTTAGTTGATTTTGAGTTCATAGCTTGTTGTTTCATATATATTTACTTTCAATTACTTTAAAAAATATTAAAGATATTTGTTCAGTTTTTTTTTATTGCAAAAAAACAAAACAAGGTCTTCGAATGGAAACATTTTTATCTGTAAATAAAAGAACGTTCTTTGATGTTTTGAGACATTAATTTCTTTGTTTCTTTCCTTCTGTATTTTTAATTGTATTAAAAACTTTTTCCAATACATGGAATGTTTTTACTATTTCAAAAATTGAATGAAAAAACAATGAATGCTCAGAATCTTATAACATACAACAAGTATTTTAAGCATAAATATTAAATTTACTTTATTAAAAAAATTGTTATTTTTCATTTATCTAGAATTGCAAATCTTCATACATATCTCTTGGTATGTACAAGTCATTGGAAAGAATAAGCGAGGAAAAATAATAAAAATTGTTTTCAAAAAAGAAAATATAATATGAGCAATTTAAACAAAACTCTTTTTTAAATAAATTAATTTGCAAAGAACTACTGCGAATGACCTCGAGTAATTTTTATGTACAAAAATGAAATAAATTCATTATTTTTAATGAACTGGGTACTTTAGAGGTTATTACTTGAACTCGTTTTTTATTAATAGCAGTGGAGTGATACATCACGTTTAAATACGTTTTGATCACGTTTTACCTTGATCAATCGAGTTTTTGGGTAACGTTAAGAAAAAGTTCAAGGATGAATTACGGTATTAAATAGGGACTTGACAATTTATTTTATTAAAAACAATATGACAAATATAAATCTCAGCTATTTAGTTGTTAAAGTTATTTTGAAATTAATTTTCTGACTTTTTCCTCTGGAAAATTGAAAATTTTAGTCAAAGAAGTATGTTTTGTATAAGAAATCAAAAAACAAACTGAAATTTTGTTGTTGTTTTATTATTTTTATATCTGCAAAAAATGTTTTATAGTTTGTCCATAAAAATAAATATTTCATACTTCATAATCGGAATGAATATACTGGAAGAGAGGAAATTTACTGCATATAATGCGCACAAAATATTTATTGACCTGTCAATTTCCTTTAAAAATTTCAATTTTAAGGCTTATGTTATCACATATTATTCAACAGTTAATAACAAATATCTAAGGTAACTAACACACATTTTACCTAAAATTACATTAATTCATACTTTTTTGAGAAATCAAAGTAAATTAATTTTAATTTACTAAATTAGCTAATAAAATTCGACTCAATATCCTATTTTATTTCAATTAAAGTTTGATTTTTGAAGCATAATGTTATAATTAAATGTTGCTAAGTGTTTTAAATGTTTTAATGGATTATTATCTTTAGTTATTCATTGTTGTTAGTGAAACTGTATACTTGTTTATACGTAAAAAAATCGAAATATCTTTTTTTTACCACCAAAATCTAAAATACTTAAAAGTAAAGTTAATAGGAATGCAAAAATACTTTTTGGTGAATTTATTCATTAAGAATCTATCGTTGTGTCGAAAGCTTTATTATTTGCAAATTGGATAAAACTATTAATATTTTAGATTTTGTTTGTGTCTTTTGTTTTAAAAGGTAAGGTACAAATGTACGGCATATATGTATATGATTCCATTGAGTTTTGATTAAGACGTTTGTAAGGGATGATTATAATATTAATATCGAAATTCTATCTTTTTTTATTTTTTTGATTACTGCAGAAAAAAACTACATAGTTATTGTGAGAGGTTATTAGACCAAAAGTTAATTTCACCCTTTGATTATTCATCCTTAATTATTAAAAAAAAGTTAGATCTTCTAATAATTGTGAGTGTTATGTTTGTAAAATTGCTCAACAGACTTAAACAAAAACAAAATTATATAATGATGATAATTGTGGTATAGTAAAAGAGTATTTATGTAAGAAATGTATAGCTCAAGTACGTCAAGGAAAATAACATAAAGGTTCTGTGAAATCTTAGAAGACAATTTATTAAAGAGATAAATAAAGGCTTCAAACCCTAAAAGAAGAAGAAAATTAAGACCAGGTGAGAAAATCATTATCCATTTATCATTATAAATTCTTTATTTATACTAAATCTTTTCACGAATATATTAAGATCCTTACTGGATGGATATAATTCTAACGGTACATTCAATCTTCCGACAGGTGAAGCCTCAATGTTACTTATCCTTAAATTTAAGCCTAACTAATTACCAAATATCAGTCATCAATAATTGTTGAATATTCAGCAAAGTTAAAATGCTTGTCAATGAATTGAGAACAATCACAAAAAAAAAACATTAAATTGGTCCTATCTTTCAAGTGGAGTTAATAAAAAGTCACACCTTCTTGACCAGTATTTCGATAAGACCAGATTAAATTTTAAAAAGTATAAGGAAGTAATATGTTATTATTGCTCTGATATTCTAAATTTAATTGATTTCATAAAAAACACATTAAGGCATAGATAAATATAAATAGAGCAGTGTAAAAATAACACTAAATTCAATATCAAATCAAAATTACATTTTTAAATCACGACAAAGAACCAAATTTATAGATTTTGTGAAAAAAAGACTTATCATATTTGTATCAGAGTTAACGTGGTAGAAAAATATGAAAACAGAAAATGTATATTATATTTGTTAAAAATTAAAACTCTATGCGTCAAGTATATCTTTATTGGCAGTGGACTCTAAAATATCGAATATTTTGACTGGAATAAAAGGCGCATCTTCCAATAAGCATTGTTATTAGTCGACTTGAACTATACAGGGGTATTAAGTATTATGAAAAATTGTTAGCAGAATTACATGTCTTATACGAGCAAAAGCGAGAATCATAAATCCCAAATAATCCTCACCTTATTATGTGGACCTTTTCAATCATCTATTGAATCAATGATTCTACCCCAAGAGATTAAATATTGTTGATAAAGTAATAATGTAATTTGTAAGCCACATATATGACCGGGATTTGAATATTGACTAAAATTCAATTAGAGTGTTATGACTGCATGGAGAGGAGATAGATTTGAAAAAAATCAATGCAAGAGACTTTTAAACAAACTCAATGATTAAATAAAATGTTTTTACGAAAACAACATTTTAAATTTAATCATTTGAAACAGTTTTAAAAGAGCTAAATCATATACAGTAAAAAGTTTTTTTTATGAAATTTAAGGATGTCTAATGGTTATAAGGAGAGTATTATGAGGCTTAAAACAACATATTTAAATTTAGAAATTACTGTAACACCAATAAATTGTATAATAATTTTTATATTATATTATACAATAAGTCATATTATAATAAATACAGAGCTTTCGGCTTATATGACGAACAAACATCAGATTTATCACACAAAGACTAGAAATACTTTCAAAGTCTAATTAATGTACCCAAGCTATCTAACAGGAAAGAACATAATTTTTTTAAATTCTCAAATATTACAGCATGTAAGTCATTTATAATTTTTTTTTAAACATTAGGAAAATACTTTATACATTGGAAATAAAAATTTAAATGTATAAAAAAAATTCAACCTTTAATTGACATAAAACAGGATATTGAGCCGAATTTTATTAGCTAATTTAGTAAATTAAAATTAATTTACTTTGATTTCTCAAAAAAGTATGAATTAATGTAATTTTAGGTAAAATGTGTGTTAGTTACCTTAGATATTTGTTATTAATTGTTGAATAATGTGCTAAAACAAGCCTTAAAATTGAAATTTTTAAAGGAAATTGACAGGTCAATAAATATTTTGTGCGCATTATATGCAGTAAATTTCCTCTCTTCCAGTATATTCATTCCGATTATGAAGTATGAAATATTTATTTTTATGGACAAACTATAAAACATTTTTTGCAGATATAAAAATAATAAAACAACAACAAAATTTGAGTTTGTTTTTTGATTTCTTATACAAAACATACTTCTTTGACTAAAATTTTCAATTTTCCAGAGGAAAAAGTCAGAAAATTAATTTCAAAATAACTTTAACAACTAAATAGCTGAGATTTATATTTGTCATATTGTTTTTAATAAAATAAATTGTCAAGTCCCTATTTAATACCGTAATTCATCCTTGAACTTTTTCTTAATGTAAAAATTAGAAAAGTTTCGTTTATTTTCGATTTTTTTTACTAGACTACGTGTTATCGAAGCTAAGGGTAACAGAATTATCTATTATATACCATAGTATAAATTTGAAATGATAGTTAGGAAATCTTTATGTACCGTTATTCAGTGATTTTATCTAAATCATATATAACAATTCAAACAGCCAAATAATATTTCAAGTAATTTGATTTGATACAAATCTTACAAATATGATTATCTAAATAATCTTTAGTTATTTAAAAATTTAATATAAATATTTTTGTAAAGTTTATTAAAATCAGCTTTAATTTACTTTAAATATAATGAAAAAACTATCTTTAAGAAATATACACTACTTTTTTAACAAGATAAGGGTCCTAAAATTATGAACTTAATAGAAAAAAGGGGGAAAAGCCATAAAATGAACTATAAAAAATAGTCTTTAATAGTGATGGAAGTTTATAGGACAGAGATATAAATATGCTGACAGATAGAAGAGGATAAATGACCAATTTTAGATTATCATTTTATGCTCTTCAAGTCTTTGCTCTCTCCCCCCCCCCCTCTATCTCTCTATTTATCTATTTGCGTCGAAATAAGGTTGATTTTTCTGAATTAGTATATATACATACATAGAATCTGTTTATATATATTTTGTTTCTTTGTTTACTTTTTATTAATATTTAAGGGAATCCGTTTTATGCTATCTAGATAAATATTTTATTTTTTACAATTGAGATAATATTTTTGTTCATGAGCCTTCTTGTATTTGAAGTATTCAATGCATATGGATTTATAAGAAAAAACATAATTCCTTAAAATTATTATAGCAATTATAAAATATCAGATAATGCCTTCGTTTTCTAATTATAAAATAATCGCACGTTTGTGATTATAAAGAGAAAAAAAGAAAAGAAGATTTATAAAATAAAAGTTTCATAATCCTAAAAACGAACTTAAGATTTTTTTTTAAATCGTCCCCCCCCCTCCTGTCCCCTCTTAATTTGATCCCTTTTATATCAACAAAATTTATCATTAATGGTCCAAAATGTAAAAAACATATTTATGAATACCCCGAGGGATATTAAATACCTACGTATCCATATATGATTAATTAGATGACTATAACAAGGAATACATATTTTGTAAATAACTTTCATTATAATAGTTAATTAATAATTAATTTAAATCAAGGGCAAATAAACTTTTTAAGGAATCGAACTAAAATCTTCTAAAAAAATTGCTCATAATTTTTATTGGTTATATTATTGCATAATAAAAAAAAAGAGTTATATTTCAGAAATGATTCTTTATTTACTTAAATAAACATATTTTCTTACATACTATCTAAATGACTTAATTATTATGTATACAACAAATTTGAATATATTCATTTCACTTATAATGAAAACTAATTGAATGTACTTGTTGGTTTTTTTTTTTCAATAAAAAGGACACAATTATTCTCTTTTTAGACTTTAACAACATCAAATGTATATAATGAAAGTGATATTTGTAATTACGATTTTTGAAAAAACCCATAAAAACCATACAGTGATAAGTTATTGCAAATGTGCATTCTTATATAAAGTCGGGAACTTTTATCGATTGATGGACAGGAAGAACTCCTTTGAGAACATATTTAATTATTTTGCTGTCATTTATTTCGTTCAATTTTCTTTGGAGTTCGTTTTTTAAACCTTCAAATTCGTTAGAGTAATCTTTTCTCGATTTGGAAATATGTTGGTTTCAGTTTTTTTTTTTTTTTTTTCAATTTAACTTTTATCATTATTAGACTTGACCAGCGGACCCTGGTTTCCCCATATCGGGTTTAGATAAAAAGAAAATAACACAAATCAACCAAAAAATCTATTAGATAATATCTAAATAATTGTAACCTTAAATTACATAAAATTTAAAATCAAATCACTATTGCTACCAAACTATAACTTTTAAAAAAATCTATTAATTATTGACCCTTTTGTGTATGAATGTTACTTTATCCTTATCAAAACTCTTAGCAAGTATATATACATTTACTTTTTTTAAAGCTTGTTCTCACATATAGGTGATGGAATGGAGGATAATATTGAAAAATACCTCTCTGAAAAGATCTTATTAAAGTCATTATAGTATGTATATAGTATATTTGAAATTCAAATTTTGGTTAAAGGTTACATAAAAGACCATTATTGGAGTCAATGAATATAATTTTGCTGGTAAGTTATTTTATATGGATTTTTGATTTTGCTCGAAAGTTGACTCAAACCCATTAAAAGTTAAAAATACTTAATAATTTGAAATAAAAACTACTCTGTAATAAACTAGATTTGATAAGAAAAAGTAATGACAGATTTGTGATCAGAGCCTGAAAAACAAATGAAATTTAATATATACAAAGATCCTAAAAGTTTTTTGAAAAATTAAAATTTTATTATCATGAATTCATAATAATAAGAATGATATTACATTAAAAAAAGAAAAAAAAAAGGTTTCTTATTTATCATTGACATGATTCTTATATCATTATATTTTTCAACTTTAATGACTCCATTTATTAAATTCCATGCTCCTCCCCCTTACATTCTAATAATGTAAGTAATTAAAGAGAGAAGAAATAATTTGATGATTGTTGTGTATTTTAAATTGGTAGTCCATTAGAGTCAGGTTTAATTAAAGGAAGGTGACAACTTATTGTTATTTTTTTTATCCTCCCAATCTTTTGCATGTATTCTCAGTAATTGTAATTAAAAAAACGAAAAAGCACACATACCTGTCATTTAAGTTTGTGATGACTCATGTTCTTACATGTATTTATTATTGTATGTATGTATATACAAACAATGTAGGTAAATATTTGTTTATTTCCATAAGAAGTTGATGCCTTTCTCTCTTTTGAGATGATAGCAGCAGCTCACTTTCCTATTGATTCTTGCCAACCTTCCCCCTTTGTTTCCCCACAGACGTACATACATTTATCGAACTCATCATATATTGAATAAATCAATATCACAAGTAATTGACAGCAAAACGAATTAATTAAAGAAAGCCTCTTAATTCCATCCGGAGAAAAAAGAAATGTGGTTCAGGGAAAGAGACTCTTTTCTTCAATACGTCTATATGTCAAGGATAGTACTTACTATGCATCAGCTTTATGCGTAAATATGTATACACAAGTCATGATTCATTTCATGTACACTTTACACATACTTAATTTTGATAAAAACACAAGGCAACAAAATTTTATTTTTACGAAAAATCTTTTAAGTTCCATAGATAGTTTTATGTAGTAGTACTTGACGCCTTGATTACGAATATGCAAATAGTTTTTTGTATAAAGTGTGGTTGTTCATGATTTTTCACCTTTTAGAGATAATATTCTTTTGAAAAGTGTCCGTTATGTCCTTTTAGAATTTAATAACTTTAGAAGTTAGAAAAAACTGAGACATTATTCACACTTAAATAAACCCCCTACCTATACCAATAGATGACTCAGAGACTTTAACATTACTTTTCATCCAAAATAAGGTAAAATTACATAAAAAATAAACCCATCTTTGAAATTAATAATATGTAGAGAGTGAGTCTTTTTTAAAGTGTATTTTTGTGTTTTGTCTGATTTAAAATTTAACTTATGAAATGAGCAGAAATAACGAATAAATCAAATCAAAATTCGAAAAAACTTAAGGTGATTGCCAAAAACTAATCGTGGATTCATAATTAACGAATGAAATTCTACTAAAATAAAGTATCATTTTTTTTACTGGTGTAATCAATTGAAGTTGATATTGTACTATATGCAACATACTTACATAGATACATGAAAGTATTTTATAATCTTATAAATAATATTCGTATATTCTAGTAAGAAAAGAGGATTATAAATGTGCAAGTAAATACATTGTATAAAAATCAAATTTATAAATGTATTTTGACAATTTATAGATTTAAAAATTGAAGTAAAGTATTATATAGCATACAAAAAGAATATTTAGTAGTCTTATATACCTATTTTATAGAAATAATCCCTGCAAAGGTGTAAAAAAGGTGTTTAAGAAGAAACAAAGCCTATCTACATTTTTTTCCTCTCTAAACACTCGTTTTGTATAAAATTTGTCTCCTTATTATAAATTTCAACCAGTTTCAATTTCAGTCTTTCTTATGATAGAGGTATCTAAGATGCAAGCTAACCTCCTTTTTTCAGAAATAGGTCTCTGCCATTTAATTTTTTCTAAAACTTTTGCAAAAAGTTAATAGTCAATTTTAACATTTACCTTCATGAAAGTTCTTATATCCTAAGATAGTTTAAGCACTTAAGTTGAACATTTTCCCTCTTCTATGGCCTTTTCAACTTTTTCTATATTTTTCTTCCCTAATACTTATGACCAGGCAGCAAATACACTTTTAAACCATACAAATAGCCGAATTCCCCAATTCTGTAGGACACATAACATGTATTGTGATATTTTTAGTTCTTCCCTCTGAGAAAAAAACTTTTGCTCGTATTTGGACTTAAATCCTTACAAAATATTGCCCCAGTATAAAAATATGCAATATTTTTGGTAAAACTAAGGCATTTTATACTTGAATCCTTCATGCTATATTTTTTCCCACAAGATGGAACATTTAACGTAGTTTTCGAAGTTTTGTTTGAATACTTTTGCTAAAACTCTCTCTTATCTAGAGTTATGGCAATTTCTAACACTTTTATTTTAGGAATCTCTTTAATATTTTCTAAATTAAATTTACATGTAGTATCTGACATTGACTGTTTATTTTCTATTTTTTTTTTTTTTTTTGTTAATTGAGCAACACTTTCCATAGTATTCTATTTGAAAACCACCAGAACCCAGAGTCTTACTCGGTATTTTTTTCTAATCTAATGAATTTCTGTATTTTTATATCAATAATTTTTTCTCAATTTTTTTTTCTTAACCTTCACTATTTTTTTAAATGTTATTTAAGCTTTCATTCTCAATTTTCTAAGCAAAGACTGCCATTTGAAGAATACATTTCCTACATTTGTTAATGATATATTATTCACGTTCTCTTGATTGACATATCTTTTGATAATATTTCATTATTATCTTGGATACTTGTATTGGCTCTTCTTCTACTTTTCTTCTTGCTGCAAGAATCTCCAATAAATGAATTTGCTACATCTTTTTTGACCATAAATTTTTTTTCTTTTTTTATTCTGTTTGAATGAACTTGCTTTTTTGGAATTGATTTGATACTAGAACTTATCAGAAGTATATTTTCAAAATTTAGATTAGTTCTTCTCCATTTTCAATATTTTTATCTAGCAACTCCTTTAATCTGATCGTATTTAAGTTTTTCTCCTTTCTTTACTCAATCTAATACCTAGTTTGATATATTTAGTCACTTATTTTACAAAGAAATAAAAAATATTATTAGAAAAATCAGAAATTTCTATAAAACCTAAAATTAATGGACAGTTAAGCATAAGTTAGAAAAAAACAATTTTACAAGTGAATCAAACTATTTCCGAAGATCAGTTCGTGTGTAGTAATTATCCTTTTTGAATAAAAATGAGCAATTTTGGAGGGGTAACATTATTTATATTTTCGAAAGACAATGTATAGTTTTATAATAGTTAAGTATTTATAATTCATCTGGCTTCATTGTATTTTACAAACAATTAATTTTAGCTTTAAAAAAAATACACATAAACCTTAATATATATATGTATTGTTTTACAATAAAAGCTAAATGAATTAGAATATCACTTAGTAAATGCATAATACAGCATTTTCTAAAATGTTTTGCTTTTATCGATTTATTACACTTCAAATCTTTCTTCTTCTTTTATTGAGCGATTAAAAAGATAAAATATTTAACGCATTTTTTCATAAACGTACCATGAAATGTTGCATAAAATCTAACATCATAATATTACTCATTGTTAATACTAAAACTGACTTCAAAAGTTGTGAGATCGATTTTGAAACCTATTTTGGTGTATTTACAGACATCACATTAAAACTTTATCAAACACTTCAATTTGTTCTTGGTAAAGCAAGTTTTTGAGGAAAAATAAATGCAGTTTTGAACCTTGTAAGAATAAGAAATATTAGATTTGTTGATGGATGGATGGTCTGAGTAACACTAATTTGTTTCATATATTTAAATATGTAAAAATATACTAATTCCCACCTGGTCCAGGTAATTTTTTATTTTTGTTATTGAACTGAAAGGATTGCATATTACCTAATTTTATGTTCAATTCTAGGTATTTTTATACCTTGTTCATTTCTGAGATAAAAACGTCAAAGCTCTGTTAAACTTTATCAATTTCAATTAAAGTTTTTAATTTTTTAAAAGAAGAAATATTTTGTGGCTTATTTTAATAAGTTAAATAAATTGTATCAGGGTCTTTTTTTAGCCATATTGTATGTAGTTTATAATATTACTAATTACTCATTAAAATATGTCAAAGTTAACTACTGAACATATTTGCAAATATGTTTAAATATGATTAACAAAATTAAATGAGACCTGTTAGTCATCAAGGTCTCATAAAAATTAGTGCATAATCGACTAGTTGTACAACTATTTAATAATGTACGATCACAGTATAAATAAGGTTCGATTGGTTGTGGAAAATATTATACCTATGTACCACTAAACCAAAAAGAGTTTGTAGTTAGGCTAAGGGTCAAAAGACCAACCAGCAAATGGAAAAAGTGTAGATTTGACTAGTTGTAAAGAAATGGAAAAGGAATTTAATTATAGCTTCTTGAAAAGTTAAGAATTTTTACTTTTTTTGAGATAATTAAGAAATGTATCAGGATGGTCAAAAAATCATTTGTCGAAGTAAATCTTATATCATGTCTAATTTTGAAAATAGAAAAGAATTTGATTAATTCAAATTAACATTTATAAATGTTTTCAATTTAGAACGACGAATATTTTTTTATTATTTATTGCAGGATCTGTACATATTGCACATAGTTCGTGCAGAACTTAGGGCGTAAATAAGTAATTCAATGATGTAATAATAATATTATTGTCTGTAAATATATATTAAGTCAACATAATTTGTTATCCAGTTGGAAGCAATTCTTTTTTGTATATGATAACTTAGCAATGCGTGAACATGTATATTATTCATAAAAAATATTAATATACCTAAGTATTTCAAGATATAATATTATATTCAAAGTACAATAATTGATAAGTACTTACATATGTTGAGATACAGTGAAACTAGGACATATTATGTAGGTACAAAGTATGCTCTATATAGAGCAAAGTATATATATGTATATTGTTTATAGAAAGAAACCATCATTCAAAAGTAACACCATTCCTTCAGATTAAATTAGAAAAATAATTATGGATGTTGATTAGTGTGCACCCTTGTTTGAGACTAATTATTAATTTTTACTGTAGTAATGTTTGCTTGTTTATTTTCTAAGAAGCATAAACAAAGCTGTTTGAAAAGTTCCCTTTATAGCACGGTATTGAGACATTAAAATGAAAAAAAAATATTTTTCAGTCAAAGTTGACCATTTTTTGAAAGAATTGTAAATCCACAAATCAAGTCAAGATTTATGTAAAATATTTTAATCTCATAATTTCATTGTTGTTTATATAATACAGAAGTATAGTACATACACATTGTCTTACAAAATATAGTGTATTTTATATGCATAGATTCTTGATTGAACCATTTTTTATTGGTTCAAATAAAACAACACGAGTACATGAGGAAACAACAACTGAAAACATCTTGTTTACAACCTTAAAAGTGTTTTCGATATCATAAATGTTAAAGAAGGATTTTCACAAAAGTTTGTGAGGTTTATGTATACTATGGTATCTTGTTAACTGGAAAAGTTATTTATCTATCATATTTATTCATAAATACATCGTGTATTTATGTATTAGTTATCTATTTGGAATGGGAAAAATTGTTGTTTGAATAGTACCCTCGTGATTTAAAAAAAAAAACTGATTTGGAGACCTCGTTAATTCCCATGTTATTCCCTTAAGTTTCCATAAATTTCTGAAAATTCCCTGAATTTTATTAACTTAATATTTAGACCTACGAATCAGATGATGAAACCAAAATATTTAGCCCATAGTTTTCACTTTTATAAATTCACCCTAAAAACTCTGTAATATTGATACAACCTATATATTTTATATAATATATTTTAGGATTGTTGTTCAAAATAGTTCAAATCTTAATTTATTCAATTTGGAAGCAAATGAGGAAACTAAGTAAGTAAAAGTATTAAAAAGATCCTTAGAAGCAATTAATTGTTCATTCGTCAATTTAAGTAACATTAAGATTTAAAAAGATATATTTTATCTTGTACGTATTATTTGTCTTTTTGTGTGTGGAAACTAACTTGAAAAATTAAATAAGTTAATTCAAATTTTCCAATTTATTTAATAAACCTTGCATTAAAAAAATCGAAAAAAAAAAGTTATTTTTACAAATAATTTGGTTATTATTTTTTATATTTATGAAATACTGTGGGTGTAACCCTATAACTATGTAGTAAATATAATGAGGTCGGGTTCATCGTATACTTCAAGGTTGCAACAAATTTTGGTTTCCATAACCTAAGATTAGGATCAAATTCATATACATGTATATAGTTCCTGCTTGACAAACGCCTCTCGGGTTATAATTAGTATACATAGTTAGTCTTGTTGTTATACATCAGAAACACTTAAGTATCAGTTAGAAACTGACACCCCCCCCCCCTTCATCTTCTACATCTAGTTATCTACCAAATTGTCCTTGTTATAAGTATATTATATCAAAATCTTGATCCAATTCCTCCTATTTCCCTTGCAAACAACGTGACTTAAAATTGTTTGCAATTTAGTTATGGATTTTATATTCTAAAATTAGAATTCAGTTTTGCTCTTCGGATCTATACCCAACTAAAATAATCGAGGCCTTAGAAATTCTATTTTCTCTAGTTTACATTACATTTGAAAGTTTTACATTTTACAACAATGTTGTACATTTGATTTTAACAATGTGAGCCAAGGAATGTATTATCTTGATTAGAACTGTACTTGAAAGAGTTCATGCAATTTTAATGCATTTAACCATGCAGTTACTTAGTTATTACAAGTATAATATGTATAATAAGGGCGGAAAGTACAAAACAATACTACATTAGATATAGTATGGTCCTGAAAGAGGAGTTTTGATAATTCCTATAAAAAATACATATACAGAGTTATTAATTGGTATTTAAGGTTTCATAATTGGTGGTAGATTTTCTAGTACTAAATCAATAAATCTGTAATATAATATGATTTGCTTAAATCAATTCCACTTCAGCCTTGTAAAAATTTTCTCAATTTGTTTTTTTGCAGAGTTATCTATAGTCGAAGGTTTAAATAACATTCCTACCATAATTTAGAGTTATTCTATCCAACCATCAAAAATACATAGGAGGAACATCTTAGTAAGTACATTCGTACAGCATACTTGTTTATTGAACATCGTGGCAAACCACAGTGGCTATATTGAATAATTTATAAATAAAATAATAAACCTAGAATTAAAGTCTAGAACTTTTATTATTACTATTTAAGGAAAATTTAATTTTGCCTTATTGATGATCACATAACATTTTACTGCAGAAAGAATGTTTACTATCTAGCTATGTTTTTGAACAAATGTCTTGGTCAAAAATTAAAATATCAAGAATGAAATATAAAATCTTATTACTTCACTTAAAGATAATGATTTAAAAAAATATTTTTGGTTGCAATATACGTGAAGACGCTATTTTTTTAACCACCAAACTTCAAAATATAATAGAAATGTAGAAAAGTAAAAATTATCCCAAGCCACATCATGTATCATAAAAATACCTGTAATGGGTTAACACCACATAAAATAATAGAATTACTGAGATAAGTTGATAAATATAACTTCTTAATAATAATGTATTTTGTTATGGGTCTCAACTTTATTTTTCTATTAAACTTCAAAAGTGCATTTGTTTGATTATTTTCATTATATTTATGAACATTTTTAGTATATAAATATATGTATATAAGTAATTATTTGTATATGTAAAAAAAGAACATACTTTTATAAATAAATTGAAAAAAAGGTTTATAATGGATGGCAACTTCTTCCATGAGTTAGAAGTTTTGACTTCGCATATTAGATTTTTCTAAGAATGAGATACATATTTGAAGAAGTAGAATTTGTTTAAGAGCGAGAATAACAACACACTCACACTCTAGTTAATCATTTGATTTAAGGAATCGATAGGATCTAATTACTAACATTGTTACAATACATTTGTGCTGAGCCAATACCTTTCTATTTCGTCCGATAACTATTTTGCAACGTACATAAAGGTAAATAGTATTAAATAATAACAATAATCATAATAATAATCTTAAAAAGGACACAAATAAAAATTATTAGTCACATAAATGCTTTCACAAACAAATAATACCTACAATGACTCAAAAGTCAAGTAAAGACTTAATATAACAAATTGATGTATACATAAACTATCAAATTTTTTATTATTTGTAGTTTGACTTTTTTGAGTGCACTCTTTAATAATTGATAGCATAAGTATATAGTTTAAAACAGAGTCAGCTTACTCCCACCGTACTCAATCAAATGCAAATTGATAGATTCTTTCTTTTATATGTTTATTTATGCTACATTTTTTGACTTTATAAAAGGTCTAAAACTTTCAGTTCAACCATTGCAGTATTCTTGTACATAAGAATATCTTGAAGCAATTAAAAAAAAATATTTAGCTAATGTATAGTAAATCTTTTCAAATGATAGTCATGTTCTTGTATCCTTATAATAAACACTAATTTATTACACAGGAGTTATATTCACGTATTTACATCGACTAATGGAAAATGGCCAATATACATACATTTCATACACAACTCATGTTGTCAATCAATCCGCCTATCTCAACCATAAATTTGATATCCGTGTAATTATTATTAGAGATCTGCATAACTAGTTAGCTAGTTTCTTTGCCATTGTTATGCATTGTTTTGGAAATTCCTTTTCTTACTTTCACAAATCTTCTGATCCTCCATAATTTCCTCCCTAAATTCAATCACACTTAGTATTATCTATTTTGTCTCCTTTTTTACTGTTTCACTGAAGTCTTACCATCTCTTATATTTGTATCTTTGTTCACAAAACCTTGGTTCTCAAGTCTATTTCTCGTAAATTTATTGCTTTTTGATTATAAACATTTCACTCAAAGTTTATAATCAAGATATCTTCTTCACTATACTCTTTATAATATTATTATCACAATTCAATTAAACACGAATATGTGATCTTGAAATGTGTACAACTAAACAACTAAAGTTATTTTACAACATTTTAAGGGAGCTACTTTGTTATTGGAAACTTTTCTTCTTCAAATAATTAAATAACCTTATCATTTGATCATAATTATTTTGTAATTAAAATACAAGGTTTACAAGAAAGAAGAAATAGAACTACATATCATCAAGATGAGAACAAACAACCATAACCTTGCTCGAAAGAGTCGAGTCCACTTTCTTTTTTGTTTTTAATTAAGATTTTATCACCGTTAAATAATCATTAAATCAGTCATGTACTTATTATTGTTATGCATAAAACTTACTCAATAAGTAAATAACACGTTTCAAGCCTCATGACTTATTTGAAGTTTAAGATTTTGTTATTGGTGAGACACAATTTTGTGTAACACGAACATTTCCATAAAAGATCTTTACCTATTACATACTTGAATATATGTACTGTATATATATTTATGATGATGCTAAGCATGAATACCTATGGAAATGGCTTTAGGATGCATATTTAGGAGTGTTTATGTTATGTTTATCTCTAAACAGGTAAACCTCGTATTGAATGACATTTGTTTTGCGAGTGCTCATTTTCAATTAGGGCAATTTATTTAGATAGGGCTGAAATTGATAAGGAGAAGAAAAATACCTGTTTGTAACCTGTATTGTAATTTGTTCAAAGCTATAAATCAAATTAATGAAACGCATCTATTAACTTGGGGATATTTTTTTTCTTTTTATGATATCGCTTTTAAAGTACATCTATACAAAATGATATTCTTCTATCCTTCCCAGAATTCAGCTTGCTTTAATTAAAGTAACAATGAAAATTACCTAGCTATAGGGTTATTTATGGCACCCTCAGTTCTGTTATGGAACAAAAAAATCGACTCTTAGATTAGTTAATTTATATAAAATTGATCACATGGTCGTTTCATAGCTTTGGCCTGTTTACTTAATCGTTTATAGTAGCATGTCTTCTTGCATCCTCTCAATTATATTTATTTAAACAGGGGGACAATAACTTAATTGCTCACCTTTTCATTTTGCTTGATCAATTTCCCATCTCTATTAGTTTGGCATTATCATCGATTGGTAATGAATAGGAATGCAACTTTTATAACGAAAAATAACAGTTTTATTATTAAAAAAGAAAAAACTGTTGTAATTTGTTCTTTTTTGAATTTCTGTTTATTCGTTATTTGATCGTTGTAGAGGAAACATCTCACACTAAAATAATAATAAAAGAATTTCTGTCATCATTTGGTGAAGATTTTGTTAAAAGAACATGATAAAATTATAATATGTTTGTGCGTATATAATTATAACATTTTCCCTGCACCTAACGCTATTGTTAATATACGTGTAAGATCCTTCCTGAGGCAGTAATACTAATAATTAGGCATAGGCAAAATGTTGAAGTAGTGTTAAGTTTTAGGAAGGTAAAAGCATATCTGCTGGTACCACTTCCTTGATAATCAATTTTAATTATGTCTTCTCTGTATCGCCAATTCTTCAGCTTGCTATAATTATAAGTAACTATATTGTATTATTTAATATTGTCAAATAACAATCAGCAGATAAAATGCAGAGGTATCAGATAGTAATTGCAGCACGCTCTCTCACCTAAACAAAATACCCATTCTTACTTATAATACATTTCTACCGACTCTCAATCTCACAAAAAATCATATAACAGGCAGTTGATGTCAGCAAGGGTGTTAATTCAATCTACAATAGTTGGAGTTGTAAATCTTATGCAGTGTCGGTATGTAAAAATAACAATAAAGAGAAAATTAACTCTGACAATTTCATGAATATTTGAGAGGAAAGCAACATTAGCTGTCATGGAGTTTTACTATATCAGCTACAAGTAGTTATTCCCCTTTATATTTACAGATGAAGGAATAGACCATAGATGAGAGAATAAGAAGATGGAAGAAAATAAACTCAAATTCCAACGATAAAAAATTATATATTTTTAGCTAATAAGTTGAAGTCTAATAACACAGGTCGACAAATTTGAAATGTTAAAAGCCCTAAGGGGTATTTGTATAATAAAAGATATACTGTTTTGTCTTGAAATCAATGTGCAAAACTGAATAACTTTTATAACTTTAAACCCCTAAGGATTTTTGACTGTTGACCAGTGTAAATATTACAGGGAAATGAACTTAAGCTCTGCTAGCATCGTAATTGATCTATTAGTCCAAAAGCATGTACTTCATTCTTCAACAAGCCTTAAAAATATGTAGTATATGGTAGAAATGCAATCCAAGTAACTGCTTAACCCTCCCCCCTTCTCTGGCGAAGTAGCAAAATTGGGCTCTAATATTACCCCAGTTTGCATGAGTGCATTAAATCAATATTTATTTCAATACAAGATTGAAATATAATTGGATGTGATTAAGACCTTTTAGACTTTTAATGAATTCAGTAATATATATATATGCTTAATATACTGGAAAATTAAAATGCTGGGATCCTCGATGTAACTCAACGCATTTTCACCTCCATAAATTCATGAAAGTTCACTCCCTCAAATATTTTATTGAAATAATTGATATTAACTCTTATGTTTTTAAATAAAGTATTACAGATCATATGAGATCCTTATTATCAGGTAAATATTCTCCCTCCCCCCTCCAGAAGTTAAGAAATAACGATAATAGCTTTGGAAAATAAAAAATCTTGTTCAAATTGCCAAATAATAAAAATATCAAACGAGAGAAACTGCATAATATTTACTACTCTAACAATAGTACTATAAGTTTCTCTCCCTCCTTCCTTGTGCTGGGATTTTGTTCAGAAAAAATACAGTTCTGTGATTAGAAAAATGAAAATGCTTAGTGCACTTGCTCTTTTATGAAATTATGTTTATTCTATGTTAGACTGTTGAAGCATCAAAATCTTAAGGAAGAATTAAAAGATTCTAGCCAATATTAGTTGTAAATTTTATTAAAAATATACAAATGATATACAATAGCTATGACGTTCTTTTTTAAATAATATTGTTAAAGTGTTGAAGTTTCTCCTCATTACAGCTGTAAAACCCAAATAACTAATAACTCTTATTTACTAAGAGGGATTCAGTTAGTTTTGGTGTATCAGTGAATATTTTGAATTAAAAACTCATATCCTGCTGCAGATGTTGCTAAAAGCCAAGGTTTGCAACTGCATACATATGGTAATTTATTTAAACCACATCTACAAGAAATAAAAGGTTAATGAAAGCAAAATTTTGGCTTTCTAAACTTGATGCAAAAAAAGCAATTTACATATGTTAGTATATTCCATACTCTTATAGAAGAGTTGAACTAAAAGAAACTTGGTTTTTAAAGGTAGAAAAAAAAATCTATGGTTGTATGTATAGTATTCATATATATATATGTAAGATTTCTTCCGCTTTTTTATAGCTTCGCTTTTTTATTTATACTCTCGATAACCATTCAGTTTCTTCCTCTCAATAATATCTTATTCATTGAAATATAAATATCTATAAATGCGTCTATTTTTATACTACAAAAGAAAGGTATGAACTGAGGTATATATACATGCAATAAATAGATGGATACATAGATATGTACCCATCCTTTTATGAATATAAAAACAAATTGGGTACGTTATGGAAATAGTAAAAAAAAAGCAAATAAAGAAAGGTGTATGTAACCTTTTATCACGTTCAATAGCAAAATAATATAAAATATCTATTAGATTAGATTAAAAAAATGTCGATTGATAAATTTCCTCAACTTTCATTTATGAAGAATCAGTTTATTAATTCTGAGAGTATAGATTGCATTTCACCCAAACATAAATTTCGTTGGTTAAATCAAATTTATCGAGTGATTCTAAATAGAAATATATGATATTTTGTAGACTTTTTTCACTATTTTTAGTTTATTGGTCCTGGGAAAATATATTCTAATACAATAAAGTGAAAATAAGTTGGTTAGGTTCCATAGAAATAGAAATAAAATTTTAACCTATAGTGTCACAAACAAGTGTTTAGTATTTATTTAAAATAAAATAAAAAGAGATTATAAAGTAGGCATTTACCAAAACAATTAAACGTAATTTTATTAATAATTAGTTATTTTAATATACATTAACTTAGGACAGAAATATATAACTTTACTATAATAATAATTATAAAATATAATAAAACATCGATATAAGATGGATCGATGATGTGCGATAATCAGTTGGGCGCAACGAGGTCTTAGGGCTGAAATTATATATATAATCAAATCGATATAAAGTGCAATCAGATACAATTCGGTCGAATTTTTTGGATCCCAACTAAATTGATATTTTACTGTACTAATATTAAATATTCATTACTCATCACTGAAGCATATCAAGTATATATATATATAAACATCAGGGCCGTATAAGTCCAATAACAACAGAAAAATGCTTATAAATTGCCTCATTTTATTATTAGAACTATCACCTAAAACTTTAGAAATATGTCAATCTGTAAACATTTGTCAGCTACTAAATAAAAAAGAATTATGAGTAACATTTATAAATAAATATTAAACAGAAGTTAAATCATTCATAAACAGTGTTAATAATATTACTTAGTAACATAAGTAATAAGTTATTCATTACATATTACTCAATATATAAGTAATGACGTTACATAGCATATTAGTTGGAAGCAAAAGCAATAATGCTGATGAGAAATGTAGGTAGTGAATAACTTCAAACTGAAAAATTGCAGGAACTAATTTAAGATGTCGACTGGTCACCTCTTCTCTTTTTAATAGCCAGTCTATACAGATTTCCGAGTCCAGACTTTGCTACTTCTGTAAGGATAACATTATTTTCATTACTTTACTCCTATCCAAAAAGTAGCTCCTATAGGGATAATGGCAGAGTGTTTGGCTCAAGAGAAGTATGGCCAGAAGCTAAGTGGCTAATCACAACGTCTACTTCTTACCAAGAAGGCCTGAAGATTGAATTCTTTATTTCCAAAATCTTGAGAGTAATAAATGGGGTCGAAAATAAACTCTTAACTATCTCTACAAGGCTCAAGGAGCATGTAATCCAGTCAATGTATATCCAATTGGCCATTTCTGAATCTTTGCTCAGTCAATGTTCCGAGTATTTGAAGGAATAAAGGATCTACACTTCAGTATGTTTCTAGTTACATTCTGATTTCTATTTGTAATCCAGGCACCAGATTTAGGAACAAGTTTATTCGTATTTTTTTGTTGTTGGTGTTGTCTTGGTGAGGTAAAAAAAAAAGAAAAGGTTGTGATGTTAATTTTCTCAAAATTAATAATAACACTAGTCAACCGTCAAAAATCCTTAGGGGTGTAAGTATAATAAAAGTTATTCAGTTTTGCATACCGATTTCAAGTCTGTAATTTTTTTTTCCAAAAGTCCGAGGGTCTTTGAGAAGTTGGACCTTACTTTTTGAGCTAATTTGGCCCACTTTTCAACTTCAACTTCATTTTAACCCTAGAAGGATACTCATGTCGTGCCTAAAAAAATAAATTATCCGCTAGTATATTTAATGCAAATTCGAATTCCAGTCTTTGTTTTGACCTAACGGGGATCCTAGGGGGAAAGGTGGCAGGAGTAGGCCCAAAAGTCGGCCAAAACGTTTGTACTTAAATAAATCGTTGAATATTACATAAGATTGATAAGTTAAGAATACATCAAAGAGCTAAGACCCACAGTTTTCAAATAAGATGTCAAGTGCCCGATAAAAATCCTTAAAAAGAAGAAATCGTCCATCTAAATATCTAAATTTTCATCCAATTCCGATCAAAAATTCCCAGAGCTACTAAAAAACAACTGCAGTAGACTAAAGTAGTAGCATGCAGAAGGATTTTAGCTGATTTCATAATCCTACACGCTACTACTTTAATAGCTCTACCGTGATTCTTAGATTCACGGTCTAATTGATCTATTACCTATTTCTGTTTACACACGTTTCTTACAGCAACAAAAACTATTTAAATTGGAATTATAAAAGTTATACTGCACTTTCAATTTTAATTAATAATCTTTCAACTAAAAGAATATATTTTTAATAATGTAGGAGATAATTTAAATCAGATTTCGAACTAAGATAATAAACTTTAATAAATCTATATTTTTTCTTAAATTGAGTATATCCTTCTTTTAAGAAATTCATGTCATAAAAATACTACAACACAACTTAAAATTTGTTAAATAGTAAAAGTATTGTTACTTTCATGTATACTTTTCTTATAGTTACTATATATTACCTAGATATTTTCAAATGAACTATAGACACTCTAGTTAATAATAAAATTTAAAGTTAAATTCCCCGTGTTGGATAATTTAAAAAAAATCATTGTAATCCATCCCTTTATTAAATTTTGATGTATCACTCATACCAAAAATATTTAAGTTTATTTGTCGAGATTGAATATATAGTTTTATGTGCATGTAGAAAATAATTAAAAAATTTCAAATTTTGTCCACATTTTTTATTAAAATATATTAAAAGTCACTTTGTCTAATATTCCCAAATGATGAGTCGTTTCTAGGTTGGCTTTTTTAAAGAAATGTTTTTCACTTGTAAGTAGCTAAGATTAAAATAAACATAAGGAATAGATAACAATATATAGGGGACGAGGAAAAAAAATTAACACAACTAAAACAGAAATAGTCTCTTATAATTATTTTCTATTATGACTCCTCTTATTGTAATATTGATCTGTCATAAGTTTCATAAAATTTTATTTAAAAAAAACACTATGTTTCTATGAAAATGCGGGTTGTAATTAGTCATCACATCATGCTATCATCTCTGAACACACATAAGTCATAACACAATCGTTGATTTAGAAGAAGCAGGGTGACCTACTTGTTAATGGACTTTCATGACGTTAGCTCATTTTAATATGTGAAAAAACATAAATAACATGACTTTTTTTAGGTTAACATATAGTCTAAAGAGTCAGACTTTTGAATTAATACTATATTTCAATCAGTTTTTAATCACCAGAATATGATTTTAGGTTAACTACACTATTTTTTACATGTTAGCGTTTTCAATTTATTTTAGATGTCAGACTCCATTTATTGCTCTACATAATTTATTAATAAGTATATAAACAATGACATATAAATTATTTTTTGAACAAAGTATTTGAGTTATCAATTCAAAAAGTCTCATATTTAAATATAAACGGGCCTCATATTTTTAGACCATGTAGGATCTAAATTATTATGTATTTTTAACTCTTTATTTTCAATATTTAAATATATTTATGTAAATATATAAACTTAAAACGCCTTTTAAAGACCAACAAAAGGAATGGGACCTAGAATGGTACTGATTTTAAATCTTTAATGAAGGATTAATATAAATTTAATCAAAATGCACTATTTTTATTGAGGAACAATGACATTCTTGCCATTCTGTTTGTATGTAAAATCTTCAAATTATATTCAAAGTTAAAAATTTTAATATTGAAATTAATATTTGATTTTATGACAAGATCAAATGATTACATACTTATAGTATTCAATTCATTTTAAAAACTTGAAAAAGGTAGTTTGCAAACTTTGAAAACTCTATGAAGTTTCCCTTAAAACAACACATGAGACGTATTACCCCTCCCCTCCCCCTTCTCAATATTAATATCTCAATATGATGTTTTCTATTGAGTATCAATCATTTATTTTTTATTGCAGTAATCTAATTCAAATAAAGTTGAGTCATATATATATTAAGTATCGTCATACACAGAAACAAAAAAAAAATATTTTAAGGGGTGTTAGGTTATTAAATTTTTACGGTTCTGTAAGATAACGTTATAACGATACTTTACAAAATTAATAAACATTTTCATGTTAATTTTGAAGGTTTTTAAGATTAAAGGATTGTAAGTATTAAATTTTGAGATCTTAATAAAAGTTTCGAAAAATACGTTTTCTGGTTTTGCATTTTGATACGAATTCATTTGCAACTTTAACCAAGTCAATCGAATCTGTAACTGACTTGTGTGTATGGAGAATGGACAAGGAATTGAATCTAGAAGTCATTGAGGTAGATCGAAACTGTGTTTTGATTCTCCTTGCCTTTTCTGGTGTTACAGTAGCAGCGAGATTTACGAATATCAATTCTAGAATTTTAACATTATTGGGTAAAAGACAAAGTTGAGCTCGAGGTAGAGGTTATAGCTCGTAAATTATATCTCAGAAACAGCCCAGCTTGGAATCTTTAAATAAAGCTCGAAGTATTGGGAACCTACTTGTGAAAAAATTTCAATACTGATCTCTGAGCTATTGTTTGATTTGAGCTGAGAAGTTTCTTCTGATTTATCTTCGAACGTAATGGTTTTGTACAGTTAGAAATTCCAAGTTTTTATAGGCCTCAAAACTCAACAGATTAAATCTTTCAAAAATCACAGAAATCATGTCTTCTACAGTTTGAAAATAAATTTCACGGTATTGATCTTCAGCTGTAATTGTCTGGTAATCCTTGGTGGTGCTTTGATAGCCATCAACGGTGTGTAATAATGAAATCAAATGTCCCGGCATTGTCAGTGATTATCTGTAATAAACATTTGAAGAAATTTTAATCCCTCAAGAACAGACACCACTAATTCGACAGTCCTTTTGCTGGTACAAGTAGACATTTTTTCTGCCTGTAAGGCTATAGATAAATTTTCATTATAAGAGTTAGGTCGATATCTGATATTCAATCCAAAAAATAAATCGAATTTTAGCATCTGGGACTCTACTCCAATTATTCAATTTTTTACATCTGTGGCCATGTTATTGTTTTTGAGACAGAAGTTCTAAAGTGTCATTAGTTCTATATAATTTTCTAGAATTCTTTTAAAACATTCTGCACGAACTGTTCATCTTGTTTCGGATAGCTTTGATATATATAGAATGATTTGATTTCACATTCTTCAACACATTGAATTTTCTCTTTAATGTTACCCAAGTGGTTTTTCCTTTTCGATGAATACTTTTTAACATAATAATTTCTCCTACAGTGTCTATGGTGTCACCCAAAATGTTAACATTTTTGATCACATTTTTGACAGAAAGAGAGAGGGAGTGTGCATGGCAATGAGTATACTTCGCTTTTGGCTGAAGCCTTTGGAGCTCGACATCAACCTCGGAGTTCTTTCCATGCATGTTGCCAGCTCTGTCATAACATTGGACTCGAAATTTTTCCATGTTCAATGGATACCTCATGAGACCATTTTTGATAACTGAGACTATGAGGAACGTCAAGATTTTCTGGTATCTTTTTTCACATTTATTTTCCACTGATGGAGTTATAAGGTGCTAGGAGACTCCAATAATGCTTTTGAGGTAAAGATCATTCTTGAGCTTTTAATGTTTGGTATTTCAAACGTAGCTGGTCAAAATCATTTAAAAACGTTATAACCTAGACATGGAAATCTTTTGAATTTTTTTTTTTAATTCATTTATAAAATTCTTAAAAAAACATGCTAAAATTATAACAAAAAAAGATTCGCCAATTTTCAGATTTGTAAAAGACTATTTTATTTTTAAGTAACTTTTATTAATTATAATTCATTCAAAAACGATCCAAGTCGTGAGCTTGGGGCATTCGCCCATTCTGTACCCCCCCCCCCCGTTTCTGTCATTGAGTATTCCATTTACTCTGCCTATGTCTAGAGGGAGAGTTTTTGTTTCTACGTCACTAATTAGTTCATTAAACTATTGAAAACTTACACAAATTAGCAAAAAAATTGATGAAGAAACGAAAAAGACTTACCAAGTCAAATGTCCTGTCCAAGTCCCGAAAATATTTTCTCACTCCTCAAAACCAATATCTAGCATATACTACTTTCTTCTTTTCTGCTCTTTCTTCAAGTGTTTTATGATTATATTATTTTTATCAATGGGAGCTGATAACTTTCAAAACAAACAGTTGATTTGTATTTCACATAACGTTGAGCATAAATACTTATCTAGTTTTAATCCGTTAGTACCCTCATATCAATAGCATTTCTAACTTTTTGAGTGTTAATAAAATGATGGGCATGTGTGGTACTAAGAACTTTTTTAATTTGGTGCTTCCTTTTCAAATCAAATAATTTTTTTTCGAAATATTGAAGAAATACCCTTTTCTTAAGGAATATAAATGGGAGTCAGAAGAGCGTACTTATCTCTCCTTACGTCTCAGATATGTCAATGAAACTGGCAAAATTATTGAGTAATTTATTAAGCTTGAAGGACTTCCAAACAGTATTGCTGTATGAGATAATTTTGATTGCACATAACTCCATAGACTTGGATACTCTTATCGGAGGTCCAGGCTATGATGAGTCAAAGAATATGGCTAGATATTTGTCTGGACACAGGCTAGATTGAAATAGCTTTGCTTCGAAAAAGCCTTTTTAGTGTACTGCTGTGAATTTGCCTAAGTAACTAATATTATTATTATTGTCAATCAAAAAGGCTGGATGGATGAATCAATGATAGATTTTTTGACTATCAAAGTGTTTTAAAAGTCGCCCAGAAGGTTTTTCCCATCAAAAAGGCCATGTTTTTTTTAAACAGTACGAAAGCATACATCATTCTAAGGTTCAAAGAAAAAGAAAAAACTAACTCATTTCCTATTGTTATACATATACATACAGCCTCTCAATATATCCGTGAATAGAAGATTTAAGGTACCTTTGCAGCAAATATGAAAAAAGTAGATGTTGGAAGATGAGTATAAGGGTGCCAATCTATAAGTTGAACATTAAATGTGAATTTCTTTGAAGGTTTTACCCCCTAATAGAGAGTAGATTAATGTAACATTTGAAAAAATTAAAAAAATTAACATTTAGAGGTCGCTCAACGTCTTCAAAAGTTAAGATAATTGACCTTTCTTTAGAAAATTTTAGCTGCTTCTTTCATTATCGTTCAAATACCTTGAGTTATAAAGAGATATGATGTTTTTTATATAAATTTTTTTTTAAAGTTTAATAAACAATCTTCAAAATGTATTTCTTTTAAGTTTCTCTAAATTTTATTTTTAGATTGATATAAGGGAAGGAGAAATAAAGGAGAAAACATAATGTATTGCGTATAACTTTCATATGACGTAATAAACTCATCAATAATTGTAAAAAAACGTATTACCAAGTCATTAGAACAATTCGAATCCTTTATATCAGATTTGTTTTGTTACTTTATTATCAAAAGTTTATCAAAAAATACCCTGTGATTTGAACTTATTATATAAATGTGAAGGGGAAAAATATGTTTAGATGAAATGGAGAAAAATTCGATTTCTGAGTTTGCAGAGTTATTCTTTAGTTATTTTGAAGTCGAAGAATTTAATGGTTTTGAAGATAAATCTGGTATACTTTAACTCAGGGGTGTCAAATATACGGCCCACCGGCTGAAACCAGCCCTCAAGGAGGTTTAATCAGGCCCACTGGATAATTTGAAAGTAGAAAATTTACATAAAAGACATGGATTAAATTTTTTTAATTCATGAATTAGCCGCTATGGGCGCATGATAGTCTTTCTTTATAAATCTGATGTAAAGTTCATTATTATAACTTTCGATACCAGTT
This sequence comes from Lepeophtheirus nordmannii, assembly GCA_963680855.1. Lineage (NCBI taxonomy): Eukaryota > Metazoa > Arthropoda > Copepoda > Siphonostomatoida > Caligidae > Lepeophtheirus > Lepeophtheirus nordmannii. Next base: position 35,841,126 of record OY804523.1, on the reverse strand, counting down.
ACTTAAAGTCTGTGTAATTTTGTGAAATGTTTTGTAAAAGTGTTGTTCAATAAATTTTTAGTTAAATTTATCAATGTCCTTGTTCTTCTTTAAATAAAAAAAGGGAAGATATGGTATTTGGGTTATTTATAGCTAAGTATGCTACAACTTTAATGGTCCGACGTCTACCTAGGGGTCGTATTTGGCCCACGATGTAAAATGAGTTTGACACCCATGCTTTTATTCATTTAATATTCTTTCATATATATATATATTGAAGAACAAATTATTGGATAGGACTTAGAGCAAGAGAATAAGTCGTATAAAAAATATATTGGTTTATTCTATTGCGAATTATACTCAAATGCAACTTATTGTCCCAAAAATACGGTACCTACATTACTAAAACCATACACAGGGAAAATACTGGACTTTTTTAACCATGAGTTAAAATATAAATTTTAATTTAAAAAACGTTGCGATGTTGTCAAAAATTGCATACACAATAGAAAAGTTACTATTTATGTTATATACATATATTTAACCCCAATTTACCCTACATATGTTTATTCAGTACGACAAATGCTGTTAAGAATCCATTATCATTTTATACGGATAATATGAAGATTTCATAACTGAGGAAAATAGAATAGAGCATGTTTAAGAAATAATTCAAGCTATTTATTATGACGTTGCTCAACATTAAAAAAAAATCATGATATCCTTACTTTCCAGTAATTTATATTGCATTTATATTAAGGTTTTTAAGGAATAACTATGAATTGGCAAAGATGAACAGATTTTGCATTTATTTATTTTTCGAAAAAAATATACCTATAAAAAATATTAGTAGTAAGCTATGAAAGGGATTCGTATAAAGACCACCAAAAAAGGAAAAAAACCATGTAAGGATACATAGACATAATAATGATATGTATGGGGTACCTTTAAAACCAAAATGTAAATTTTTTGTGTTCCCTCATAATAAATATATAATATATATGTATAAAAAGTCATAAAATAAGCAATTTGGCAGATATTTTTAGTTCGAATTATAATGGAATATTGAACCTTGCTCTCTCTCTTCCACCTCCCCACAAAAAAAAGAAGATAAGATTTATAAAAGAGGGCCCTTTTTATTCATTAAAAAGATCTGGAAGAGGTTGGTAGGTAACGAATAGATGTAGTCTTTATGATTATTATCATTACCTAGGTATGTACATATATTAATATTCAATTTTCACTAGTTGTATAGTACATACCTAGACTTGCTACATAGACATTGACCTTATCTCAATATCTATACATATAAGCTTAATTTCTAAATAAATATATATATACAGAGTTTTTCAATAAGAACGACACATTTTCAATTTGATATTCAATAAGTCGATTTTATTGTTTGCTGTGTAGCAAATAGCACCGTCTTGTTGAAACCACATGTCATTTAAGTCCATACCATCTAATTGGGATCAAAAATAATCCGTTATTACAGCTTAATATCGATTTCCATTCACAGTATTGTGACAATTATTATCATCAACAAAAAATATGGCCCAATACCACCACCGGCATGAAACTCACACCAAACAGTAAGTTTTTAGGGATGCAATGGTGTCTCATGCTGCATATGTGTGTTTTTGCCCGACCAATAATGCATATTTTGCTTATTAACAAACCCATTGAGCCAAAAATGAGCTTTGTCGCTGAAGATGATTTTTCGATGAAAACCCAGATCCTTTTCAAATTGTTCATGAGCCCAATTGACAAATCGTCAACGCTTCAAATGGTCAAACGCCTTTAGATGTAAAACAAGATCTTTTCGCAAAATATGCCACAATGAGGTCACAGAAATGCTCAATTCTTAGGAACGGTGTGTAAAAGACTGATTTGGGTCTTCTTGAATTGATGTCCTAGTTGTTGCGATATTTTCATTACTGTGTGGATTTCTTTGTCTCACTGGCACGGTAAAATTTTTTCACTAGACGTTCAATTGTTCGACAGATCGGACGATTATGTGGACAATAAACTTACCACAAGCCTCTTAAAGTTGCCACGAGCGAACGTGAATTTTGGTAATAAATTTGAATAACTTGCAAACGCTGCTCAAGGTTGTACTGCTCCATGAAGATTTGTAAGCTATTTGTGGGTAGAAATGTAAACAAAATTACAACAAAAATAACGTAGTTCGCCATCTCAAATGAAATAAAAATGCGTCATCCCTATTGAAAAACCCTTTATATATACGCATAGGGAATTATTCCATTTAGTTGCAAGTTGTGAAAAATTAATATATTAAAATAGGTTGTAACCACTTTGTTTTGCTCCAACTATTTATAGCACTAAGTCATAAAAGAAATCTCTAATAAAAACAGTATTAAAAAGTAATAAAAACACAGGGTTTAGGTGGTTATGTAGTTATATATATGAACCGTTTATTTAGCAATATTACGAATTATTGTATATATTATTTTTTTGAATGTCTTACAGAGATTGAATGTACCGTTGTATGGATACACCTATACTATATGTATGTACACCTAAATATATCTCTAGGTATCTATTTTATGTATTTATTCATTTTTTTATTTTGTAATAAAATACACTTAATTAAACAGAAATTTTAAAGAATGGAAAAAAAGAACAGGCATATTTATTAATAATAATTAAGTAGTTAATAAATATAAGAATCACTATGAATAAAAAAATATACAAACAGCCCCTCTTCTCCTTCTTCAGTTATGATACGCAACGCTTCCATTACTACAATGAGAAGATGGTATTCCATTTATAGCAGTGGCCAAGGTGGAGGCAGAAGTTCCTGTTGAGGAAGACGAGCTGGATACACTCATGATCCCAGCTAAAAGTCCACATTCAATGGCTACAGAGAGTGTATCATGGATATAGATATATGACTCTACGGAGGAGAGAGCTAAATCGTGTACACCAGAGATGTGTCGTGAGTAGGAGGGAACGTTGACTTCTCCACGAGATCTTATTTGGCATAGAAGTGTGTTGAGTGTGAGAAAAATGATGCAGGAGTCTATACCCACTCTGGAGAGAGAAAGTGAAAGGGTAATAACATAAATCAAATAGACAAGATCCTCATCAAAAGTTTAAATATTAGAAATATTATACATCTCTGTATTTATATTCTCTATACATATATGCTCAACTTTTAAATCAAACATATGAATATATATATTTTAATGCATATATATTAAATTTTAATGGTATTTTGTATATCATATGAGTATGATATTATATAGATTGACATGTGTTATGAAATAAAAAACTAGGTTGGTTTATACAGGCATATTTTATGTATGTACCTCTATGTGTTAAATCATTCAAACTATCATTATTGTTTACAAATACCCAACGTACTAAATATATTCATAGAAAAGCTATTATATGTACATACGTACATAGATGTATTCAGGGATTTGCAGCTTTGATTATGTCATGGGCACTGCCATTAGCTTTGGACACCCTCCATTGTTTTAATTAATAGCACATGCGTACTCATTATTATTATAGTTATCATTAGGAAAAGGAGGAAATAAAGAAAATAATGCAAATGAAGCTTAATTACTCATTCTTCTTAATTTGATTCAAATAGTTATATTTTTATATGGTATCCGTTCATAAGTGGCTTTGTCAAATGCTTTCCAAGCTAAATAAACAAAATAAAGTACATAGCATATATTTACATGCATATTTAAGTGCAAAGTTTTTCCATCCATATAATATAGTGGGATTTTTTTACGACATATGAATGCAGCCAATTACGCCTCGACCTAGCCTCAATCTAATTCATGTTCTTATTTACGTCATAAGTAAATAAAACTATTCGATTTTTTTGACTAGGTAGACTTTCATATATTTTGTAATATTAAATCAGAAATGGGCTCAGAATAATCCAATCCTCTTTGAACCAACTTCGACCTTCCCTAATTACCCATGTGCTTATGCAACAAAATGTAAGTCTTTACTGTATCCCTCAACCTTTTCCTCCTATCCAAAAAGAAAAAACAAAAATATTTCATAGTCGGATTTTTCATTTATCCGTCAAAGAGAACCTGGAAAATCAATTTATAAATTTGGGAATTCTGATAAATTTGGAATGGATAGTGAATCTTGAATACTGTGAAATTGAAGTAATTTATTATATATATATTTTTTAAAAAAACCTGATTTTAAACAATATATTTTTGAAAGATACAAAAATGTTCACTTCCATGGAAAAATATTTGTTCTAAGAATCTGTAATTATAGGTACCTATATGGTTAACAACAATAGTTTGCATATACTTTTCAAATAAGTATATACATGTTAAGACCCGTCAATGTAATACATAAAAACTATTTCGGAAAAGTAACTCCTTTTATAAAAATATGAGACATCTTATGGTGATCCATTAGCATAAATGAAGTCCAAAATGTAAGAAAGCAAATTTTGTCTTTTATATATAAAAAAAAATCATTTTATATCATTTTAGTGCTTCTTTGGACAACTTTTTGTTGATGGGCTTTGCACATCATTTCCACTGCATAAATCGTTAAACACTTCATCTCAAGTGAATTACTTTGCATTTAATTAATGTTGTAAAGATGTTTATAATGAAATATTTAAATGTGAGATTTCCCAGGAATTTTTTGTAGGTGCAAAACCCACTGAAATCCCGAGAAAACAGGATCCTGGAGTCCAAAGCAGTAACCCAATTCTTCTCAACTGTGAGGCTATTATACACTAATAGTACGGAATTGTTAACAGCTTAATAAGAACTATTTCAAGTCCAACAAATCAATGTTTAGAGCACAATAAGGGGTATGAAGAGAAGAAACCTCGACAGCCGACAAAAACATACGGTCTACATTTTAACATTAGTGAGATTATACAATAATTAATGTAAAAAAGTAGTTAGAAATGCATTACACTCTCCACGTATGACGTCATGGGCAAATAAACAATGACGTATTAGTTTCATGTAAACATACCTTTTAGACTGTAAAGTTTCCCCCTTTTGACAAGACATCTTTAACAATTGGGAAGCCTTATACATATATACCTATGAACAACCATTTCTTAATTTAAAAGAAATAGTAATTACAAATACAAATGACTTTAAGTCCTTATGAACTGCCTCATCATTATGCATTTAATTTCAAGTTGAAATAAGTTAGTTTAGTTAATATGAACTAAATGAAGTATACACATATATTTGTTCAAGAGATGAATCATCTTCAAAAGGAATCATTGATGCATTTCATGAGAAAAAGAAGAAAAAAACTAATTCTACATATGTTTATTTATATATGTATCTATTTAACTAAGTAGTAATAGTGTTTATGTTTATTTTTCAGACATTGATGATATTCAATGATTTAAAATAAATCCAAATGAGCTCCCAAATAATTTACATATATTTTAATTCAGTGACAATTATAATATCTTGAAAAAAAAAAATCATGTGAAGATTAAATTACTAGGAAACCATAATGCAGTCTTTATTGAACTTTGTTTTATTAAAGTAAATAGAGATTCAAACTATTTCTCCTAAAACTTATATACATGTTTCAAATGTTGCTACATGTAATTCTTTATACAGCTTTTGTATAATATAATCCCTTGGAATATTTTTAACCATCAAGTTTTTTGATCGCGCTTGTTTACAATTGATCATTATTTATTTGCTAATGACGTCGAATGATATTCTTTGTTCATCTTGAAACGTTCAATGAATATTTACTCCCCTAAAGATTTTGTACCCTTGGACATTGGATATTTAATTAATTTTAATTATTTCGAAAAAACTCAGACCGACTACTATCTGTTTGAAAATAACATTGTTCTAATATTGTGAAAATAGCTAAATTAATATATTTCAATATACTATATGTTCTACCATATAAATTTTCACAAGAACTTCGTTGAAAGAGTGTTTTCACTATACACAAAAGTAGATATGGAATAGGTACAAATATGTACTTATCAGCAACCGACTTTTAACATTTTGTAATACATTTTTTAACATTCCAAATTTACATATAAGCATTTAAATTTTGCTTACAGTCGAGCAAAGTATTTAAACTCAGTGTATAGGTAAATACTAGAAAAATCGACTGAAGTGAAGTTTTTGAAATTAAATGCAGTTTGAAATCCAAGTATCTATCATAGTCATTTAGTTGTATTTTATATTTTTAGTTTTTTTTAATCTCCTATCGCAAAAATTACTAAATTTGTAACTAAATAATGAAATAAAAAAAGAAATTAACAAAATAAATAAAGATAAATATGAGCACAAGAAATACTTAAAAAATTAGTAACATTTGTGAGGTAAACAGATGAATAGAAAATAATTTAAAATATGTTTTTGTAAATCTCTATGTGTATATATAATTAAATGAAAAGTTTTAAAATTAGATAAAATCCCTATTTTATGTATATTTGACCAGAAAATGGTTTCCTTTAATGACTATATTTCAATTATGCATTTTAGAAACATTCTTTTGTGTACACATACGTAATATGTATGAATAACTTCCTTTGAATGATTATAGATATGTCTACATAGTTCATTTCTATGTAATTCTAAACCAACCTTCTGTAGTTTGAAATTCAGTAGAAAGAAATATACGACTCCATAAAAATTAATCGAACAATCTATATTCCAGGAAAGGAGTTGTAACTTTTATGAGCTGTTTGCATGATATAAACCATAAGGAGAGTGAAATATATAGCACATTTCTCAAGGCAAATTTGTAAAAAAAATAAAACAAACAAACAAAAAAAACCTAGAAAACGTGTAAGTTCATAAATTCATATACATATATAGATGTAAAAAACACTTTGCCTAAATCTTTCAGTTGTTATCTTATTAATCCAGTGAGCATTAAAAAAAGTCAGAAAGCATGTAAGCAAAAGAGAAAAGAGAAAAGGGTTAACATTTAGTTGACACACTAAAAGGTTTTCTCAAATAAACGAGTTTAATTGATTGCCAAAATCAATAATCTTATTATTAAAAGCTTTTTTCTAAATGAATTAAGTATATGTATGTTGGTACATATATATATATATATATATATATATATATATATATATATAAATGAAAATAAATAAATTCATTTATATTCAATGATAAGGTAGGAAAGGATTGAATAGTATAATCACATAAATTAAATTAATCAAGGGGGATATCCTTTTTAAGAATTCATCAGTTGAACGAGCGTGTTATGTCTAATCTAATGTATATTTTTTATTATCATTTGAAAGCTTGCCTTTACAACACTCATGAGTACATACATTAGTAAATAAATTGCATACCTATTGTTCTTCTTATATTCAAATTAAAACTACAAACGTTAAAAAGTAATACTGTTAAAAAAACAAGAAAAATTGCCCCATGTGGGCTTACATGTATTTAAATGAAAAAAATCCGGGTTTTATTCAATAAAACCCGGGTCTTTTTAATATTTTGTACAGAAACATTATTAAAAGGTAATATTAGTTTAAATTTTTCTCTTTTTTAACTACTTTTTTACATATTTAACTATACTTTAAGCATCTACAATAGATTCATTTATTTGTTAGCAGTCACCAAACTATTGATTACAGAAGTAAAATGCCTTGTTGTAATGTCTATCTTAATATTTTTCTGTCTTTCACTATTTCTTTCGTACATTTTGATCATAAATTTTAATTTATCTGGTTTTGTTTGATAATAATCTCTATAGTGTATGAATGATAACCTATTCATAATTTGATCAGCATCTCCAATGATTGAAATATTTTGATTAACTAATCACGATTTTATAAAGAACTATGAAACGCTAAATATGTGCATACAAAAATCATAATTATTTTTAAATCGTACGACGATAAATATATCGAAATAAAAGATATACTTTTCAAGAAAACAACCTTCAATTACTTTGAAATTTATGTTTCACTTTAAAAACCAGGCATTGGTAGTAGGGTTGTGTAAGTATAGTTGATCATTACAAATATGAATTGGTAGCTACCCATTATAAAACTAAATTTTCTAATTACTTAGGAGATCTAGTTTCGCAGTTTCTAACCTTTCTACTAATGTATCAAAGCTCTATTTATTAATTCAATTAATAAATTTTGACCTCTTTATCAATTAGTTTTTGATGTAATATGGACCCTTGGAATAATTCATACAAATTATAATTATTACGTACAGCAAATTGATGAATAAATATATTTTTATTTAAATGAGATAGTTATTTTATAATCAATGTACCCAAAAATTGTAAATAGTTTTCAAATAATGGGTGATCCCACCCATCAACGAAAATATCTCAACTTTGATTTTTTGAAAGATTTGGAAAAAGTGTGTAAATTTAATCAGAACAAGCAATATTACATAAGTACAAATGTATGTATGTACATAAAATTGATTGATTAATAAAAAAAGAACATTAGTTAGTTTTTCTTTCTCTGTTATTGCGGCTGAGAAAAAGAAATACTTTCTTCTAGTTATTTATTTGTGGTTCAAATAGGAATAAAAATACACGTAAACAAAAAGAAAAAAGTATTTACCTGCTGTGAACGAGTATAGAGCCTCCAGCTTGATGACATGCAAAAGCAGCTTTCACAAAATGTATAAGATCCGAAGATCGAGGTAATCCAACCTCTGGCCATCTTGGGAAAATAATTTGTGTACAAAGTCGTTCTTCCTTACTATGCTTACGATGTTTTAACTGAAAAATAAAGAAGTAGGTCACGAAAGTATACTAACAAAATAATTGTGTGTTTGGATTTAATTAACCCATGAATAGATGTATGTTTTTGCATATATACCATAATCAAATTATTATTATTATTTCTTATAAAAATACAGTCCAGTTGATCATATGTACAAATATATGTACGCATATGGCATATTCAAATGAAGAAAATACTCACCTTTTAATAATTCATAATTGATATATGAAGTAGCACACAGACTTACATGGTCGCAAAAAGATTGTTTTTAGAAAGCTTCCAAAGTTAATTGCCTATTTTCGATGATACTCTAGAATGAAGTAACTCAAACTTCTAATTTAAAAAAAAAATACTGCATTTTTTATTGTTGTTATTTTTAATATTGTGAAGTCTACTATATCAATTAAACTTTTCTTCTTCATTATTTTATGAGTATAGGTTTATGCAATTTTAATTATATTATTTTAATATTAAAATATTGTTAATGAACCTTAAAAGCTATAATTCATTGTAATAATCGTATTAATATTATAAACATATTCAAACTTAATTAAAGAAAAAGCTTCTTCTCTTTTTAGAAAGCAATTATGAAAATTCCCTGGTACTCATTTTACATATTGTATATTTTGTCAATTTGTAATGTATTAAATCTTCATAAGCAAATTTACCAACGGAACCAAAAAAAGGAGTATCATAATCAATGCCATTTTTCAATAAAGACAAACAAGAAAAAAAAACCTCTGTCTTTCATAGAATCTTTATAGAAACACAATTGATTTACATCTTTATTCCTATACATTTTGAATGTACAAATACATTTCAATTTCAAATGAAAAGGGATCTAAACATTTTCTATATACCTATGTAGCTATTTGTTTCAATAAAAATTCAAATTTCCTTTCATTTGAATAGAAAAGGAAAAATATACATACAAAACGCTATAAAACATGAAACAATGCTTCTTTGTACATGAAATGGCTTACTTGACAATACCCTTACTTATGTGAAATGTGTTTTTTTTCCTGAACAATTTTTTAAATTCATATATTTTATCATATATATATTCATATATCTATTATGTAGATACACCGGTATCCATCCTTGCTGAAAAAAAGTGTGAAAACATCCCTATGTTATTTATAAGTTTCGTATGAAAACATAGGGTAAAGTTTGATATCAATTCATTTTAAGGACGCTATGTAAGAGATCATAGCGAAGGAGTGATTTGGGAATACGTTCTATCATTTTGAATGAGTGGATGCCGTAATTGTGTATCCCCTTGATACCTTCATACGTAACTATATAAATATCTATTTACTAATGATCGATTGCAGTGTTTCTACGTATGCACATATGAATGAATGTAAATCACTCTTTGATCAAAACATTTCCCTCAACCTATGTATATAGAAATGATATCAAACACGAATTTTAATTAAATGAAGCCTGCCATTGGTACATACATATATGGGAATGCATGAACTTCCCAAATATGTCTATTTATTTTGTTAATAGAATTACTATTAAATTTTTAATAATATCATTATTATTACATTTTTAATAATGACATTGTTAACATCAAATTATTGATGTCATGTGCTTGAGGCATCTATAAATATCCTTAAGAATTCATGAAATCCGGTATCAATTTTAATTAAATTTTCAAAATGTTCATTTAAAAAGCTATTATATGTAAACAATATGGATAAGTTGCATGAGAGAAACCATTGGCTTCTAGGAGTACATCAAGTTGCTCGGTAGCGAGGATGAAGATAATATTATGAGTATTAAAATTAATATTCAGCCTCTTCCTTAACTCTTTATAGAATTTATAAATAGGTCAATATTGACATAGGCTACTGAAATATGAAATAATTATATATTACAAAATGTAATTAAAATTCAGGGTCTTTTTTTTTCCTCAATCATGGCTGTAATAAAAATAAGTAGGTATAAAAAGCATTTTGCTTTTTTGATTTATTATAGAAATAAAAAAATGTTGTCATTTCAATTAGCTTCATAATTAAACAGAAAAAAAATTAGAGTTGATCCCAGTTTCCAGTATTTCTGTACAGTATGGAAGGTCCTCTCTTTATCTTTATTGCTACTAAACCCTTGATAGATGAGTTATTGAAAAACTAGGAAATTCTTAACCACCAAAAATAGTTCATTTTAAGTAAAGTACTTTTTTGTAGTTTTACTTTTCTTTCTCAAATTATTAAAGAGATCTCCTGATCAAATATAATCTCTATTATAAAATCAGCATCACACATATTTTTGTAAAAAGTAAGTCTTTTTGAAAATTTGACAATTATTTTCTTTGATATGTTGCATAACTTTATTTTGATTTTTTGTAAAATTTACCTTCAAATGTATACATATACTAATACCTTGCACAGTTGAATGCTTACATTTGTTGAAATAGTAGTTTTTAAACATAGTTTAAATGGGGTCGATATTATATAAAAAAATGAATAAATATCTAAAACTAAAATTAGGACAAATTTTAAAATAAGTGTGTGTCATTTAAACTTGGAACTGAAGTAGAATATACGTTCATATGTATTTAGTACAAACATAGGTTAACAAAATATGATAAATTGGAACAAAAATTGCTGATAAAATCTAATAAAAAAATGTCTATCAACTAAACAAAGCATTTATTTATATCCAAAAAAGATTAAGCGTTCCCGCCTCCAAAATTTATTTAAATGTCAATCAAAATTGTATGCGCATACAAACGCTACCTTCCCGTTCCAACTTCAATAAATGTTACTTATATTTTATTACTAAATATACTTATATAAGAATAATAATAATAATATTTATACAATCAAGGTAAGCATGACATTTTTGATCATGACACACACACAATGCTTGAATGTTCTACGTGAGTATATGTACATATATTATTATTATTTATTATGATATTTTTGCCTAAAGTTAGGTCATTCATATGTAGTTAGGGTATTTATAAATAAATATTTTGAGTATTTTGATTGAAAAGACAATTAAAAATAAGGGACTGGCATGTAGTTTGTCGGTTGTTTTTGTAGCAAGTGATTCAATTATGAATTCCAGCGTTTATCAAGCTATGGTAAGAAATATGAGTATTTAAAAATTGACCACTTGTACCTAATAAAAAAAATCTAAAATGCATAAGTCAAGGAATAAAAACTACCTCTTGGACATTTTCATTTATATATAGAGACACCAAAGTCAGGAGTCTACATACATTTTTGCATAGAAGCCCATAGTGCTTGACATGAATTCTGAGAACAGTAGAACCTTAGATTATATAATTAAACTAGTTCAATTGGCTTATAAGCTGAAGTTAACAATGGCAAAACTTTTAAAAAATAAATGTATTGAAATTCGATGGTAACTATTACTATCAAACTAAAGAATTATCACGTCATGTACTGGTCTTTTTTAAATGACTGAAGTAAGGAACCTTAAAGCTTACTCATCCATGGCCCATAATTCTTTATTCAAATAGAAATGTTTCATTACCCATAATAACGAAGAAGAAAACGACCATCTAAATCGACTAAAGACTGATTGCAGAGCTACTAAAAAACAAGTTCAATAGACTGAAGTAGCAGCACGCGGAAGGAGTTCAGCTGATTTCGCAATCCTTCAGCACGCTACTACTTTATTAGCTATACAATGGGTCTTAGATTTCTAGTTGATTTTTGATCGAAATTGGATGAAAATTTACACGTTTAGATGGACGATTTCGCCTTAGTTAAGGAATCTTATTGAACGTTTAACATCTTGTTTGAAAGCTGTGGGTCTCAGGCTTTTTAATGCATTCCTTCCTAATCCATGTTATGTAATATTCAAGGAATTATTTAAGTACAAACGTTTTGGTCAACTTTTGGGCCTACTCCTGCCCCCTACACCCCTAAAATCACCTTTAGCTCAAAACAGAGACTCTAATGGAATTTGCATTAGAGACGCTAGTGAACCATCATTTTTTAATTCAAAAATAAGAATGCTTCAAGGCTTAAATTGAAGCTGAAGATGGAAAATGGGCCAAATTAGCTCACAAGGTAGGGTCCAATTTCTCGAAAACCGTCGGACTATCGAAAAAAAAATTACAGATTTGAAATCAGCATGCAAAATCAAATAACTTTTATTATGCTTATATCCCTTAGGATTTTTGAAATTTCAAATTTGTTGACCTGTGTAACTATTGATATGTTGACATATTCTTAAAATTTGTATTTGTAAGTGACTGTTTAATTAGTTTTCTTTATTTTTAGTCATATAACAAGGATTTTTATAATGATTATTGATCTTTCAATACCAAAAATATTGATTTATTGTCATGTTTTTCTCATTTATGTGCTTAAAACAATTTATGGGATTGGAATATTTTTTTTAAACTTCGCTTTTTGTATAAAAATAAATAAATAAAAAGATTCCATCAATACACTATATTAAATAAATAAAAAATTGATTGATCATGAAAAACACTTAAGTATATCAGTTAAATATTATTTAAGGAAAAAAAATGTGCCACCTCTCTTTGTCAAAAAAAAACCCCACTATCAATCATTTATATACATACATAATTCATAAAGGAACTCGTCATTACCGTAGATGACGAAAAATATATTATTTTTTTACCTTGACGGTCCTGATCGTATAATCAGGAAGTATATCATCACTCACAAGGTTCACAGTGATATCTCCAAACGAAGTATCATCTGATAATGTACTTAAATCATCCTGCAAAAATAAAGAGAGCATTTTATAAAATATTACAAAGAGATAGGGGGGGGGTATAAGCTTTACATACTATATGCCGACTCCTCCTGACTACTATACTTTATAACAGGAGTAATTTTGAACATTATTTTTTTAGACGAAGGAGTCATAAAACGATTTAAAAAGTAAGTTTGCTTTTTTGTTTTATACATAAATATCCGCAAAAAAAAAGTTTACAGCAATTCATAAAATATGAAAAAGACAAAAACATTATTATTTTTTAAAGAAAGGAAAAAATAAAGGAATTAATTCTTGATTACACTTCATGGCTCTTTCAAAAAGAGAGGATCCATGTAAGAAAAAAGCAGCCAGCATGTGTATGTCTAGAGTACTTATAATTATCCCCCTCTATGGCGTAATTGTGGTTGTATGTGAAAGAAAGATTCAAAATCTCTGGGACTCTTACACGTTGTTTTCCCTTAACTTTTTATGGCTCCATACTCCACCAATTTTATGAATACAAAAACCATTTGTACATCAATAATAAAATAATCATTTTGCTTCCCTGAGAAAAGACTTGTATATTATGTATGTCTGGTACAACACATTCATTCCTACTTATGTACAGAGGGCAATTCATATATATATATATATATACCTATTTATATGTGGTATGAGTATATTTAAAAATATTCATAAAGAGCACTATATATCTATAAATCAAATATAGGCAGTACATACAGAGGTAAACCCATAATTCATGGACTGTTGAGGAGCAATACCATTAAAATACACTCATTATTGCCTAGAATATTACTCCTTTTTTTTTATGGGGAGAGATGTTTGAGGGCACAGGAATGCAGAGAAGAAGAAAAATAAGCCAAATGGCACAATGATTTTTAGGTAGCTGTTATGTATACATATTTGATTTGATTACATTTATATTGCTAATTTTCCTCCTATTAAGTTTCAGCATTCATTATAGAAATGTACACTAAAAAAATGACACCACTATCTCAATGCACCTCATTATATGATCAGTCATAAAAACCTTGTACTTTGAATACTTTCTTTTCCCTTTATTTATTTTATGTTTTGGTATTCAAGGATAACTACAAATTTGTCAGGACACAAATCGTTATACCTCTGTGTACATATAATATGTATATGTATTTATATGAATAAAAAGTGGGAAAATGTCATAATGCAGATTTCATTCTATTATTATTATTATTATTACTATGATTAGGAAAGGAGGAATAGCTAGAGGCTGAAGAGGCAGACGGGCATATGAGCAATTACCTTCCTCTCTATTTTTTTTGTTTCTTACCTTGGCTATAGGTGTCAAAAGCGTCACAATGAGTGAGACCCTCTGTTCCCAAATGGAACGCCATGTTTTATCTGTCGTGAATGGGATTTCTCCTAAAAGACAAATATAATTTTGGGAAAGGGTCCATCCATCCACTAGTATGGGAGAGCGACTGGAACATTCCCTCCCATTTAAAAGATCTGGATAAGTAGATGCTGCTTTAGATGACGTATTTTGATATTTTCGAATACCATGAACTGTTTCAAAGTCCTTTTGAAAGGCCATGTCATGGGAGGCATGTAGACCTGTGACATGTTTGGGGAAGAGGACTACGGGGATGTCGGACTCTGGTTCTCCTGTCCAACCTGGTCCACTAGAGCCTAGATATTTTCGTGGAGAAAGTGCGAGGAATTCATAATGGCTTCGATGTCTTCTGAAAAGGAATATAAAATATTTGTACATTTCTTGATGGAAATTCTTTTTTTGTTACCCTAGATCCCCCCTCCCCCTCTTACCCAACTTTCTCATTTTTTCACTACTCCTTTCGAACCTACACCTTTTCTTAATATCTCTTCTGCTCATATACATACATATATTAAGTATGTACTTGGAAGAAAAAAAATATAGACACATACAGAGTTTTTTCTCACTCTCTCTCATTTCCCTTGATTGTCACCCATTCGTAATTATTACTTTTATAAGAATTTTAGTCTATAAGTATATATGACTCATATATGTATGTATATAGTTATTGGATAAAGAGCCGTTATATGGACTTTTTTGGGGTCTTTTTGCATTTAAGGAAATCTTTTTTTTTCTTCAATAAATCAATTTATTTTTATTCAAGCCTCTTCACTCATTTTTTGTATAAAGATAAAAAAAATAAAAATAACGCATATTTATAAAACTACCCATTACACATATTTTTAGGTATAAAAACTGTTTGATCGTTTTCTTGAAATACCTTTTTTTTAAAAAAGCCAAAGTAGTAAGTAAATATTACCTGCAAATTATGGTGATGAGTACGATGAGAATAAGACTTGCAGCAGTGCAGATAATCCCAGAGAGAATTCCAGCATTGTATTCAAACTGATATGGGACCTTTGAAAAGGCTTGATGAGGATCACATTCACCATAGACATAGACACGCTTAATAGGAGACGGAGGACCCGCATATGTCTTAACCGGATCGATTTTAGAGCTCACCACAGCAATGACACTGAATTCATAGACAGATTGTGTTGTAAGATTAGACAGAGAGGCCAAGTTCCGTTTTGTGTCATTCACCACATCGATACGAATCTCTTCTTCGTGACTTCCATCGCGAGAGCGAAATCGGATTTGATAATATTTAATTGGAGTGTAGGCGATGTCAGGTCGGGTCCATTCAATGAGGATTTCATCACTTCCTAATTGATTTAAAAGAGGGAATGAAAATTTGTGTATGTAAGTTTAATTTCTTCTCTTTCTTCAGATGATTTGCTAATAAATCAGGAGATCTTACATAGTATTATGTAGGTACATTATTACATTTTTTAAAGACTATAGTTCATTAAAATGTATTCAATAATAATATAAATAATAGTACTTTTTTTTTTGAATTAATAAATTATGAATTTCTTTTTTCACTACCTTTAGATTTATTTCTATTCACAAAAAAATAAAAAATAAATAACTCGCATAAAGAGAATAAAATATGAAAGCTTATTCAAAACTTTTCTCTTAAATGCAAATATTTGTTTATATACCTTTGTATAATACATATACAGTTATACATATATGTATATATATAAGTATATAGTATATAATTTTTTACATTAAAAATAAAGCATCCATCCAGTCTTACCATAGCATGTTATGTTTTGAATTCGAGGTGAAGAGGGAGGTGCTGTATCTGTATACACAATCAAGTCATCCGATGCGGGGCCTTCACGTTTTTTAGTGAAAGCACGTAAAGTAAACTTGTATTTTGTTGCTGGACCTATACAATAAACAAACAAAATAAATCTCAACATAGAATGTGAAAAAAAAAAAAATAGAAGATTTGTTATCAAAACTAAACTTTTTTTTTTTTTTTTTATTTTTTTTTTTGTAAAAAAACCAATTTACTCGAGTTGAAGAAATTAAAATGAATTTTTTTAATTAAACAAACTTTTTGACCCAGTTTGAATTCAAGGAAGGGAAAATGGTTTAATGTTAGGAGCTAATGTGGATTATTTATACGTATACAAGTATTGTTATTTTGTTATGAAAGAATAAATAATGAATGGTTGTTCAGACTAAACTCCTTTAACATTAATGAAAGTTGATGTACATTCTTACTTCATACATATATACTTACATAGGCATGTATGTATGTACATATGTAAATATATTCATCTACATATTATCGACTCAATGGAGAATGAAGCACAAGTACCCCATTTGATCGATGATATGTTTTAAGAAAGAAAGAGTTTTCTGTTTCCTTTCTTTCTTTCTTATCTACCTTCAAGCATAAAAGTAAGAGCTTCTTCTTCTTATTTTTTTCTTTGTATACAGGTACATTCAATTTTATCCTGTAATTGAGTTCTTTTCTTTAAAAAATATAATTCATAAATAAATATGTAATAAGATATTTTGTGCTTGTAGTATACATAACATTCTTCTTTATTATTTGTCGATATTATGTGTAAGGGGGCATTACTTGAGTTGGTTATCTATCGTCCTTGGATATAATTTCAGGCCTTTGATCTATGTTATTGACCCAACTTTGGGAAAACGTATATATAAAAAAAAGACCAAGATTAAGAAATGTCAGAGGATGAGGTGACCAGCATGTTCCCTCTCACAATAATTCTGCCTTGGTGTTTTGTTGGTCTAGAAAATGGAGAAAATATTATGCATCTAATTTCAAAAACAGTTAAAACCACAACTATCTCAGTAGGATATTAATTTGATTATTATTTTACAAATAGAACCATATATTACTCATATCTTTTCTTTATTAAGCTGTAGTTCGGGGAAAACAAAACAAAAATACAATGTATTCTTCCCTCAGCTTCTTAAATTACTTGAATATTTTCTTATTTAAAGAAACTGACTCTATATATGTATAAATTTAAAATGGCACGAATATTCATTCGCTTACCTGAAGATATATTAGTATTTCAAAAATATCCATAGCAAACAAAAGTTTCTTCAAATGTTTCCTTTTTTTTTTTGAAAAGCAAGGGTTCTAATAGACAAACTAGCTCATAGTGTGTATGTCTACATACTTGATAATTCCAATGCATGAATTTCATAATTAATAGCGAAATATAGTTTATGAAGATTAAAAACTACTAAAAGGATGAATTTTTTTACAATTGGCAAAATCTACTAGAACAAGCCATAGATGCACACTAACTCTAACCCTCACTCCATTGATAGAATATTTGTTATGATATAGTAATGAAATAAATGTAATTCTTAATAAGATCATGATCAAGCGTTTTAAGCAATGATTGCTTTCTGGAACTCCTTAGATCTCAACAAATATTATTAAAACGAATGGGATAAACTTTTCTTTTGTAACGTGGAGCATGAAAGGGTTGTGTTTTCACTTGTAATAATATGTTAACTTTTAGAACATTTTGAAACCCATTGTATATGGCACTTTAAAATTTGGACCACAGCATAATTTTAGATATTTTATTCTCATGTGGATAGGAAGTGATTCAGAAAACCATGAGACGGATTCTATAATACATTAAATAAAAATTATTGCACGTAGAAGCATAACTTATGCAACTATTCGTACGTTGGTCATCAGTATTGGTATATTTTATGAAATATGGCTTGAAAGCCTGAAAAACGTGAAAAATAAGTACAAAACTTTTTTTGATATGAAGATGCACTGAAGTAAAATAAATAATTTTTTCCTTATATCTATACATAAAGTTGAAGCAAAATTAACTTTTAAATCATGTTAAATTTCAAATCAATTAATTTAGCACTGAAATATTTAGTACCAAATGCCAGTCCTTTAAACTTTTAAATAACCCTATATATTATTGGTATGTAACGAGTATAAAATTAAATAAGTAAATATTGAAATTATTATTAAGTTTTTAAAGTAAAAAAAGTATATGACAATAAACTATGACCATATCTTTAAAGAAATAATCGATTAAATGATTTTAATAAACTTTTATTACAATTTCATTACCCTAAGAATAGATCAAAATTAATTATTATTTCCTATGATGTATGTACTTCTTCAATAAAACTTTTATGTACAATATTATTTTCTGACTTTCTCCCTCTTTATAATGATCTATTGTATTTTATAGCAAACTTGATGAACTAAAATAATAAGAATAGTCATAGAAATAGCCGTAGTGTGATAAAAATATAGCTCAATAACTCACAATGTGAAAAAAAAATTAAGTTCCCTATAAGAGTATTTATTTAAGAAATTGAGATCTCATATTTATGTGTAAACTATTTTTTTTCTTTTTTAGCTTAGATATTGTCATCAACGGTGAGGTAGAATAAAAAATGGCTGAAATTATTATAATTTTGTAATGTGATAATATAAAATTATCATTATTCTTTATAAACAAGTGTCACTATTTTTAGATCTCATGTAAAAACATGGTTCAATATATGGAAATACAAATCACGGCCAAATATAAATTTTTATTTTTGTTTGAGTACACAAAATAAAAATTACATTAAAAAGCTGATTTTACCGTCTCAGATTTTATCAGCTATAACATAATTTACTATAATCTGTTATAAATCTTTAAGAGTTTTTTCCTAACTTATATAAATAAATTATACAAATTCTAAATAAACAAATTATAGTGATATTACTATAAGATTTGTGTTTAATTATGTTCATCAAAAGGTAATGTAATTCAAAAGTTAAACTTAATTATCTATGATAATAAAACTACTTTCTATAGGTTTTCATACATTTTTATAGCTATATATGCATCCAAATACCTTTTGCAGCAAATATTTTTCATTATGATATTTTAATTAACTTTAAAAGTAATTTAAATTAAAACTAATTAACTTTGTTTACAAGTTTTTAAAAGAATTGATTACATATGTTTATTAAATTATATTTCTGCATTGAAAAATTGTAAGCAGACAGTGAGACTGGTTGCTCTTTTTATGAAAAGTGTTCAAAACTCCGCTGAAATTGCACTGGATATTTGATTTTCTTCTAGAAACGAAATCTGTTATGGAAAATTATTGGTACTTAAGTAATTATATTGGACGTTTGCTTGCTTTAATGGTTCTGTTTACCAGATATACCAGTTCTTTTATTCAGTAAAAACAAGAATTTCGTCTAGGATTGATACTTTTTGACATCACTAGTCAAAATATTAAGTAAAATGTTATTTCTATAAATATGCAGTTTAAATTAAAGAAAAGCAATTTCCTGAAATATTTTTTTCAGATGAAAGCCCTAGTATAATATATATATATATATATATTTTTAAAATGTTAAATCATTTTATTCAACCAAGATTCATGAATTAAAACTTATGTAGATACAATTCGTTAAAAAATATTTAAAATCCTAAAGAAACGATTTTAGCTTTCTTTCAACATTATATTTGTTTTAATGACTTCCTTTTTCCTAATTCTAATGCCACTTAGTTGAATAGTGAGGATTAAAAAAAACTATTTTAACATAAAGTAGTAATATTTTTTTGACTTGTAGTAAATGGTTTTCATTTTGATAACTAGGCTGTCTTAGATGTGTAGCAAGAGTTATTGCTTTAATTACTCCAAACTCTTATTTTAACTAAAACATTGATGTTATAGCCATTCAGCGATTAAACATGTCATCTACGGAAGGTTGTTCCTTTAATTTTAAAAAAATAAAGTTTTGTATCAGTTATGGCTTTTGATCATTTTGAATTTAATAAAGAAATACAAAGTTTTGGATTTGTGGTCCATAGATTGATTTTTTAATTTTTTAATGTAACTCAAAGATTTAAACTCATTTTTCAATATGAAGAAAATAAAAAATTCAAATATTTAGTGCAATTATAAACAAGGGTTTCAATTTAAAAAAATATATTCAACATTTATACAACTTTTTTTAAACTTGAAAAAATCTCTTTGAAGTCAGTAATAAGTAGAGAAAATGGTTTTATTCCTGATAAGTTTACAAATTTATCATTTTAGATGATAGGACTTATAATTTTACTTTGAATTAAAAAATGAATCTATACTTCAAAAGCAAAATTTTTAATTTCTATTTTCGTGCTATTTGACATTAAAGCAAGTATGAACTAACCATTAAAAAAAACTCAAAATACAAAAAAAAGTTGAAATTTTGTTGCACAATGTAATTAATTATTTTCAAACACGGATGTTCCTTGTAACCCAATGTATTATATACTGTATGGATATCAGTATAATGCTATCTTTCCACTCATTTTTAACATATTATTATCATGTGACAAACTAATTAGTCCCAATTAATGCAATTAGGGGCACACATGTACTTATATAGATACATATTTCAATTCCCTATTGACTTTTTATATAGGTACATAAGCATATAAAATTGGTTGTTATACTTTTCCCCATTGAATAGCAGAATCTGGAGATAGAAAGGGAAAAACACAAAAGAAACAGAAATAATTATTGGCCACACACTACAAAGTTGCGTTATTCCTTATAATAACTAGCATTTTAATGAATACTATTTGTGAATGAAAAATATTAATAGAGGAAGAAAAGGAAGTGTATTATGTACTGTAGAGCAAGTTAATAGATTGATGAAAACAACAACCGAAAAACAAAATAATAGTTTTGCTATCATTTCTCCAACGTTCATGTTTCTACAAATATATTTTAATCTTCTCTATATCTACTTTTTTTATGTTTTAAAATTCTTAAGAGGATATACTCGAATTAGAGAAGGATTTCAGAGTTTACTTTCATAGATTGGTCTGTTTGTACTATAGTTTCTTTAGGTGTCTCTTGTTTTATCTAATGTTTTAAAGTTATTTATGTGTGATATAATTGTTCTTTGCAGTGCTTTTAATACATAGTTATACATGTTTATTTTTCTTCAAGGGGCTAAAAACTTTTAAAAAATATATGTATGTACCTACATATATGTATATATGAATCGTCACATTGATATATGTTATATACTAAAAGTAAAAGCAAATAAAATATATACATTGGGATGAGCATTAATAATTTTTTTTTTTTGTAAATTCATCATGTACAAGGTTAATTTGAACAATTATGTGTTGTCAAGAAAGGTTGAATATCAGCATAACACTAGGAAGCAAAGTTTTTTTTTTTTCGTATTGCTTAAATTGCAATTATTGTCATATTCCTTGAAAAACGTTATGATGAGGAATTAATTAATTATTTTTTAGAAAGCTTTTAAAAATATTACCAATAGTTTCATCAGATTTAAAAGAATACTCGAAGTTTCTACCAATAATTTTTTTCCCTTCTATACCAATAAATATACATAATACAAGCAAAATAAATTGACTTACTCAAGTCCCGAATCTTTGTAATAAGCATGTCCTTTGGTGAATACCCAGCAGAAATGGTGACCGGAGAAATGGGACGACAAGAGCCTGCACGCTTTCGTTTCCGTATAGACGAACAGAGAGGATCAATGTAGACACGGTAACCTAAAAGATCTGATCCAAGGGATCGAGCATTTAAAGGAGGGTGCCATGTGAGTTCGATTGAGCGTGCAGATATTTCACGAATCCTGGGGCTTCTTGGTTCCAAAGGTACTAAGAATAATGTAGAAGTAGATATCAGTCTTACAATTAAATTTTAAGATCTGTACCTTTTAGCTCAATTAAGCTTCAAGTTGTAAAGTAGGAACTAGTATCATGACATAATTACTAAGAACAATTGACATTTCCCCCAAAATAGAAAGTATTGAGACAACAAAGGTTTATTAGTTTCCTAAAAATTTATTTAATTTCCTTTCTACTGTGAATTAACTTCTATAAATAAGGAACTTTTGCTGTCACAAAATCTTCTATTTTAAAAAATGATAAATATTATTACTTGAAGATCACAGTACATAAAAAAAAAGAGTGCATACCCTGAAGTTAGAACTAGAATGCCAAAAATATTGAAAAAAAGCTTTAAATAATGTCTTTGTAAATGTTTTCATAGGTGGACAAGTTCTTACCTTTTTCTAAATTCTAAATTTAACAAGAGTACAAGGAAATTTTTCTAAGTTTCATTTTGAACAAAATCAACCTTATATTCTAATATTTACAATGTAATTTTGATCCTATTTAGATATATTAATAAATTTTTATATTGAAAATAAAGTTATACTATAATATTGAAGGGAGTTTTTTAATAAAATATTAATAATACATACTTAATTTAATATTGACAGTTAGTTTTTAACAATGCATTTTTTTAAAGTATAAAAAACCTTTGTATGATTTTTTTACTAGCATAGATAAATCAAAATGTATTATTAATTTTAAAGAATATATCTCCATTGGTTGGAAAAAGACATAATACTATATATGTATGTAGAGAAGTTCGAATAAATTATGGCAACAGTGTCATATATATTCGTTGATATATTTGTGGAACTACAAAATAAAACTGACCTAGGGACATTGATTTGTTCATTTGTTTTTCAAGCTACATCAAATGATATACACAGCAAAATCATATGCCTGAGTATATAAACAACAGTATTATAATTTTGGTGGAAAATTTTTCAAAAATGAAAGACTTAACTATTCTTAAAATTAACTATAATGTTAGGTTAATTCATAAATCGTTTTGACTCACGTCACAAGCTACATAATAATTCGATGTGAAGCCATGTTTGGGGAATATAGATGACATATTTAGTAAATAAAATTGGCAAGTTTCCAAAACAATCTTAATAAACCCTCTTTAATTACTTTAAAAATAAAAAAAGAACAAAACTTGTGTATGTTGAATATAACTTGATACCAAAATGATACAGGGATTTTTGATTAGATTAATTTAATATGTGCTGATATCTTACTAACTTATATTATAGAGTTTTATAATATGAGTAAGTAAGATTTTTGCAACTAATTTAAGAAGCAGGAGAGTAGAATAATTGGATAAAATCTTTGATTCTTGCAAGAGAAATAATAACCTACACTATATAAATTTGAATATAATAATATTTTTGCATAGAGGATCTGAAATAATATAAAAAGAGAGAGAGATTTCCGATAGATGATAAATTTCTAAGTCCTTGTACTAAAGCAATTCCATTATGAACTTCAAGTAAACAATAGTGATTCAATATTTTCCTGAATCTTAAAGAGATTAAGGGTTTTATCTTTTTTTAATTTGATCGTTTATCCCCCTATCAAAATGACCGACTTTTATTCAACACTAAGGTAAAACAATTGCAATTTTAACTTTAATTTTTTTAACTTCTCTAATTTTATTGACAGAGAAAAGCTTAAGCCAAAAAATAAATTCACTCTGAATACCTGCAGTATTAATAAAATAATTAAAACTTAGGCTTAATACAATAGCCCACTGCACAAATTAATTATATTGAGTAAAAAATATCAGTCAGTCCCTTGCATGCTACAATTAAAATAATGTTTTGACATATGTTAGGTACATTAATATAATTGAGATTTACTTTCCAGATATTTTTTTTGTAATATTCAAAACAAAAGTATATTAGCATTTTAAAACATAATTAATGGTACATTTAGTTATTTTACCTTGTACCTATGTAAAGGCAAAAGATAGCTATCAAAAAAGAAATCAGTTGAATTACTCTTGACTGAATTTATTGAATAATAATGAGAATAAAAAATATTTTACTTATTGTTTTTGTAAAATATATGGTTTCATGGAAATGGGGTGGGGGATAGATGTCTTAAGTAATGGGATATCTCATAATATTTTTCTTTCTTTATTGTTTTAAAGTTATTAATTTAATTAGGGCTTTCATATTCCACTTTGTTTGTCAATTTCTTATTATTTCTTATAAAATGTCATAAAAATTATATATAAATATATATGATGTATTGCCAATCAAGGCCAAATAAACATATGGCATATGTGTTTGTGATTGACTTTTTCTATTTTTCTTACATGACACCCATTCAAACGTAAATCACATTTTTCTCAATCTTTTTGTAAAAAATAATTTAATTTGAAAAAGGATTTTCTTTGTATTACCCTGTTGTAAGACTTATGCTTGTTAAAATAACAATAAAAATAATCAAATAGACAAGAAAGGGCTAAAATCTCTCCCTTTTTTTTCATTTTTTGCGTTGACCTTGTTAGCAAAAGGCTAACGTCAAAGCAAAATAATAATAATAATAATAATTAGTACATTAATAAAGGTGCAGTTTTTAAAATAAGTGAATAAAATTTTTTGTTGGGCGAAAGAGCTAATTCTGTAGAAAGTAGGTAAAGTCTAGCTTTGTTATGCGCAAAATTTGTGGTTCCTTTAATGATATGGTAAGGTGTTTAGAAATAATGCATAACCATATATAAATGTCATGTACATATGTATCAGGAGCCTACGACTCATTTTATGACTAAACATAGGTATCTGACTTTAAGATAAAACTATAAATAACTAAAATTTATTAACACAAATAAATAATGGATAATTAATTCAGTTGTAATGAATGCCTCAATATCTATGGTATATAAAGCAAAGCATACCCAAACATTTTAGTCTCAGGTGTTGTATTAATTATTTTGGTTAGCTTCTCTACTATAACATTAAATAAATAAAAACTTACATTAGGACTGTGTTGTCCTAATTAACTATTGAGAACTGTAGCCTAGTTTGATCCAATCCCATATCTAAGTCCCAAAAGGTTGGATAAAAATGGTCCTTCATGATGTCATTCACAGTGTTTTTGTATCTCATTTTCATCGATGTATCAATGACACATCATTATTCAAGTAGTTCTCAATTACTACAAGGGCATCATTGTTTTTATTTATTCTATAGTTTTTAGGTATCCTCTAAAAAAAGTATCTTTTTACACTTATTACATTTTTTTATACATTTGGTGTTTTTAAAGAAATGGGATTGAGACACACTTTTTTGTATTCATGCAAAAAAAATATAACTACTTGATCTAATAATGTGGATATTTTGGGACAGATGCTACTCTTACCATTATACTCAAATTTTTGTTGGTCATTTTTTGCTATATTTAGTGTCTTTCAAAAATAAGAATATTTCCCGTATGATTGGACATACGTATGTATATAATAACATTTTTTGAATTTCATAAGATTGTCTTAGCTACAGTGAGTCATGCTTAACATACATATTTATAATGAATATAAAAAATCTTTCATCTCCTATACAATATATGTACCTTACTATGAGTTAACAAAGTGCGATATGCAACCTTGTTACTTATAAAACATTTAATATCTTACCTCCATCCTCTGTTCGAAGCTCAATGGATGCCTCAGGTCCAATACCATTAAGATTTTTCGCAGCAATGGATACACGATACTCTGTATGTTTTTGCAAATTACTTAGCGTGTAGTTCTATTATATGAAGAAGAGAGAAAAAGGCAAACAAACAACATTACGTAAATGAAAAAGAATGTTTACAATACATAATATTCAATTGTTATTTATTTATCATTCTTTTGAATGAAATATTATATTTAAAAAGTTACAAAAAAGTTATTTATCTATAAATCAAAAGCACAGAGTAATGTTGCAATTTATCATTGCCTGCATATATTAAAAAATAAAACAAAAAAGTTAGTTTCTAAGTATATGTACATACCTACCTATGTTGTTGACTATAAATATAGCCCATCATTCCTTTTTCGAGAATCAAAAATACATATAAATATATTGAACCTTTTTTTCTTATTATTTATCACAGGAAAAAATACATTTTTTTCTGTCATCTTTTGAAGAAGTATTCAAAACATTGAAAGCATGTAGAAATGAATGTCCTGTTACTTTTTAGAGGAGGGGGGGGGGGGGGAGGGAAATAGAGGAAACTTATTCTTGGATTTCTCATTTTTACATACACTTACATATATTTGTAACAAGATACCATCTGTGTGAAGAGTAAAATAATTAATTATATTTAATATTCTTCTCCTCTTAGGATGAATTATGAAGCACTGGGTTGCATCCAACAAATTTAATTTCCCTTCATTAATTTTGGTTGCAAAAAAAGAAAGGGGTAACGAGGGTGAAATTATGGTCATCTCTACCTTATTTGAGAAAGGCAAAGGATGTAAGATGAAGAGTGATTATAATCCTATAAATAGATATGAATTGAATGTGGAAGCATTTTGACATGTGTCAAAGATGATGAAATACTTGTTGCCTTCGAATCTACGTTGGTAAATCATAGATGTATTTACTTGAAATGTATATAATATTACAAATATTTTCCCCCTTTTGACAAGTAGGAGAAATAGTTTATAACAAATGTCGTATTGAAATTAATCATCCAATGTCTGTTTGCTTTTGATTTTTTAATATGTATGTAGTCAGTAAAAAAATGTATTTCCTAAACCACAGAATGATATTGGTATTAATAAAGAGAGAGAGAGAGAGAAAAAAAAAAAAAGAATTGAGGATAGTCTAAAGGGTGCACACATATTTTTTTTGCATATTGAGGAAATGATGTATTGGGTGAAATATCTAATAAATGCATTCTAAGTGTGATAAATTCAGTCCAAATGACAAAATGTGGTTGATCTGTAGTTGTTTTATTTGATTGATTCTATGTACCTTTTTATAAAACTATGTAGTTGAAAATTTGGACATAATATACTGGTAAAACATTTATACTTTGAAGAGAGCCCAAGAAAATCATTAATCATGCTCTCAATGATTTAAATGCATATTTCAATTTTTTTCCCTTGTATGTATAAAGGGAAAAAAACAAGGAGCAAGGGAAAGAGAAATGCCTTTATAAGTAAAAAAGATAATTAATTTTCATTAATGGAGTGTAATTCAAGCAAGGAAAAAAAAGATTTTCTGAGTGTGTACATTTATGTATGTATGTACATTATAAAAACGATTGTTTTCAAAAAGATCTGGGTTAAGATTCATACTCAACAGAGTTATACATTTAGATGATTATATGTACATTTTTTAAGACGATCATCCATTATAAAAAAGTTCATTATTACCAACGTCTCAAAATTAGAGTCTTGTTATCATTTTGATCCTCCATCTGTGGATCGCCGGGTTCGTTCTCGATCCCTCAAAGTCTCGATCTCTCATGCTATGGTCTGTAAAAAAACCATACTATGTACAAATTTAATTACTCCCCACATCTCTTAATTTTAAACATCCATTCGTTGACTAATTAAATTAGACATTCAGTCTTTTCAATGCATTTCTATAAAGACCCTATTTTTATAAATAAGTACTTTTTTTATTATTTTATGTATTTACTGAAAATACATAATATTAAATAATTTATGAACAAGCAATGAGTAGTATATAGAGAATGAGAGCTATTGAAGTGAATCAGAGCCATTAAAGTCCTGATATTAAATAAGTAAATAGTCTATTTATGTACACACACATATTCATTAATTCATTTGAAAAATAAAATAAAATAGAGGTTAGTAGGTCCTTATTATAATAGTCTCTCTTCTAGCATCATGATAACACTTATATATAATAAAAAAATTCACACACACACACAAACGTTTATCTGAAGATGAGAAAAAAGGCTTGAATTTAATTAAATACCTTTACCTAGGTATATACATAAGTGAGAAAGTAATGTATGTAAGTGTAAGAGAGGGGTACTTAGTAATATTTATATAACTAATCGTTGATGGGATATAATCCTTTTTTTTTAGAGGCAGTACATATGTATGTGTGTAGATGTACATTTACGTAACACTTATATTCTATCAAAAATATAGGCATAACGACAAACTCAATTCTTTTTTTATTTTTATCAATATTAACGTTTCTTCTTCATTTACTAAGTGACAAATGCATTAAGTAGTAATAAGAAGAGAGAGAGCAAGACAAAAAATACTAAACAACATCAATCAAATAATAAAAAAAATAGGGATTCAATCTCTTTTTTTTCTACATCTTCTTCTTTCTAACACTCCTCTCTATCTTCTACAAGAGAGAAAGGGAGAGGAGGGGGAAACCATTCCATCTCCCTTATAAGTAATCTAAGAAACCATCATCAACACCCAGAGTAAACAATCTAAAGAAGAAATAAAATTCCCTTTTCAACATTTACAAGAGAAGAAGTATGTAAGGAGTACCCCTTACCCACATTAAAGAAATTAGATGATAGGGCACTTTTGGTTCAAGAAAAAAAGGTTTTAGCAACGTTTAAAGTAAGTACATACGCACTAAATAAATACAATACAAAGATAATGTATTTATGCAATCTTTTTTTTCTCCTAAAAAACATGCCACACTTGCCTGAATTCGAAGTACATCCTCTTTGATGGTAATGGATTCCTTTCTTATATTCCCTGGATTGTTGACTGCCTCATATTTGAGGACATATCCCATGAATTCTCCATTGAGTGTGTCTTGTGGTGGAGGCTTCCATACGATGGAAAGGGTTGTTGAGCTAGTGGATATTTTGTCCATGACAAAGGAAGGTCGTCCACTGGGTCCTGTTTTGAAAGATAGTAAAATAATTAATTGTTTGTTTGTTTTTGGATGTAACACTTCGATACAATTTTAAAATTTAAATAAATATTTATTTTCATAGCCTATTTAAATATATAGGGGTTTTTATTTTGCATCTCTATATATTTGGAATAAATCAAGTGTATCAACTGAATAAGGGAAATTGATATAGCTCATGCAATATGCAAACATCTACCCGTTTAGCCAAGGAACACAGAATATATGGAATATGATTTCAAAGTTATGATTTAAATTAAGAGAGCATACAATTATTAAGTCCTGTTACTATGAGGGCTACACTAAACTTATTTAAGGACTATATTGATGTATGTACGTCCATTGGAGGGGAGGGGATATAGAAAGTTATATTGAAATGTCTGGTATAAGGGTTTTTGGATGAAATAGTTGTAAAACAACACTTTTACTCACATTTATATCGTTGTTCTAAAACTACAAAATTGAGCAAATGGAATGATTAAAATACGAATGCCATTATCAAAAATGAATACATAATGTAAATGCTTTCATTATTAGTTACAAAAAAAAATCTGATTGTACTCAAAAGCCTAATCGAATTGAACGTGGATACATTTTACTAAAAGCAAGCCTAAGAAATTTGTATGCTTCATTATAAATTCATTTAATTCATACCATGATATAAATAAATAATTCCTAACAGAAATATTAAAGTTGAGTCAATCAATCGATGAAAAAGCCTTATTATATATAAAAGTTAACTTAGAATAGACTAAAGTATTTTTGTGATTGACAACTGCTGATTCTATTGTAGTAAGTGAAACTAGCAATTATGAAGCACGATAATATATAAATACGTTTTGTCTTGGAAAGATACATGTTTAATAATAAATCAAATATTCATACCTATGAATGTAAATGTTTATAATTTGTGTCTATCAAACGTTGTAGTTATATGTGTAACATATATACTACGTACACATTTATTGAGTAAAGTTAACTGAATAAAAAACTAAAATACAGATGAATAAAACTTAGAAGAAGAGAGGAAAAATAAGATAATGGAGTAAATATTTGTAAATAATTTACTCATATGTACATGTAGTTTCAAAAATAAATAAATGTAAAACTCTTTTTACATTGATATATGAAGTTTTGTACTCCATTCTTTTCAGAGAACAGAGATTCAAATTTACAAATATGTACTTAGTATACTTATTATATCCTTAATTTGATATTCAAAATTTATGTATAATATGTTTTGAAAGGATAAAATATGTTTGTAGTTGATTATGAGAATTCGGTTCAAATAGCATAACTAATTAGAAATTAACTAAATACAAGAACTTAGATTGTTAATTCTAATCATCACTCATAACATAATTCACCCTAAACAATATTTTAATGGAGCCATTTTTATCAATAGTAAGTTCCTTATAATTACTTGAGCCATGCAAACTGAGATTATGAGCAACATTTTTGTCAGAAAAATGCAAATATGACCATAATGACCTAAATACAGTGATTCCATAAAATTAGTTTACTACAGTCTCTAGACACTGGGCGTCTACAAAGTTGCAAGAAACTAAATGGCTCTCATCTCAGTGTCTTCTGACGATTCAAGCTCTCATTAACTATATGCATATATATATATATATATATATATATATATATATATGTATATATACACGGTATTAAAACATAGAACCAACCCGTGTAGAAATTAAATAAATTAGAAAAATCGATTTATGTTTTTACTTCCACTAAATAACAATAATAAATTTTTTACCAAATGCATTGAAAATAGTGGTCAAAAATTTGATTTATGCAGCAAAAGCTGTTTCATTACAAATTCGAATTCACTTTTCACTTCCACTTAATTTTCACAATGACTGATGTATTCAATTATGTAAATTTTACTTCGAAGTTTTTTCCCTTTTGTTTATATAAATATATATGCTTACAGTTTATATTATAAAAAGGAGGAGGCGTTATTTGCAACTCCATCTTCTAAATTCTGTTTATGACGTTATTGTGACTTTTTTTAGACTGATTTAGTGCTGGTGCTATAGTGTAAGGTTTCAAGAAGGGGATTGAAGCCCCCACGGCCGTCAGAAGTTCGTATGCGACGGATAATCATGCCGAGGATCCTGGAAGTTAGGAGGGAAAGGTTACGTGCTGGAGCGTTGAAGTTTCTTCCGATGGTCGGGGAAATGCAACAGAAGGAAGCACAGAAAGAAGGTAATTCATCTTTAGGAATGTAAATAATATGCAAATCGGGCTTGTAAGAATCAAAGAAAGAGAAAATCAACCTGGTAACTCTGACAATTTGATGAATGTTGAGAGGGAAGCAGCTTGAGCTGTCATGACGTTTTACTGAGCTACAAGCTGCTATTCTCCTTTATATATACAAATGAAGACATCAATAATAAATAATAACATTATGTATACCATAGATGAGAGGCAGAAAATTAACTTAAAATAATGTTAGGAAGTTATATATTTTTAACTAATAATTTTACAAGGACTTGAGCCCTTTTTGTTTACAATTTATTTGCTTTATTAACCTTGATACATGTATTCCTTCATGTGAGATCTTTACTATCAGGTAGATGTTCTCCCCTCAGTAATAAAGGAAAAATGATATCAGCTTAGGAAAACAAAAAGTACTGTTCGAAGAGCCAACTCCACAAAGTCTCGCACTCGGCATTTTGCATATTATTTACATTCCTATTCATCTTCTTTTGATTACTCTATTGTAGTAAAAGGAAACAACGAGAAAGTGCACAATCCCTATTGCACTCCTACCTCACAGGCCTACAAGCGTGATGGGAGAGATATGGGTAAAACTTCTAGATGGGCTGGATCAAGTTCTCTCTATTTGTTTTCGATGCAAACAGTGTTAAGAGGACTGGCTGAAATATACCTACATTCTCACCAATCAATAGTATGATTTTTCACATGGAATTTGCAAATACAGTTAAGCAATGTTCCATTTGCTTCAACTTCGGACACAGTAAGATGAAGTACAACTATAGCCAAGGGCTATAAATCTTATGTCCTATGGATTTTAAACAGACTAAAGATTTTTTGTTTACTCAAGAGCTCGAAGAAAATACAGAAATGGTAAGGAAGTGTCTCAGTCTGAAACACTTATAGTTGATGATGACCTTGTAGAAGAAGGCAAACGTAAAAAAATGTAAAAAGGAAAAGGGAAAAAAGTGAAGTGGTACTGCAGGATAAAGTCTATCCCTCTAGTGACACTGAGAACAAGTTCGAGAATAGCCATAGCGAAGATTCAAGTCCTGAATCTGCCATGGGCAAAAAGAAAAACATGGTCAAATGTTGTGGTTGATTTTTTATCAGAGCACCCGAAGAAATAATATTTTATGTATAATGCAGGAAATGGCAGAATTTGCTGAGGAAGCTCAAGAAAGAAAGATTTCAATGAAGGAGCAACTTCTGAAGATATATAACTTTGTAAATAAATTAAGGTTATTTCATAATAAAGATCTTAATTCCTAAGTAGACTTCTACCGGCTGATACCTGATTAGGTTCCGGTGAGGTGGGGTTTATCAAGGAGTGAAACAAACAAAACATGTTATATGTACGGGATCCGTCATATTTATTGCAAACACATGATTATTCGAATAACTCTAAGGAAACTGTACAAAAACGAACAAAGTTTTGAGTCTATGCATAATATTTCAAGAATCAATTGCGTTTATTTGATGTGACCTCCATTATTTTTGATTATTGCCTTTAATCTGTGAGAAAATGCTTCAAAGCCTACTTTTGTGGTAACTTGGACTTTAAAATTTCCAAAAAATATCAAGAAGTACTACAGATCTAGCTACCAAACAAAGAAGTCGAAAGGATTTAAAACTCGTGTATATATTCATGGAGATCTGAAAGTGCATGTCTCTTTACAATTTTTTAAGCGAAGGTTCCGAAGTTATTCTTAAGTAATTGGTGCTGATTCCAGCTTTAGCAGCCAACTTTTTTGCAGACCAACGCAGGTTCCCCCTCAAATTTTTTTCTAAATTTTTGATAAAGATGCTTTGTTTGAGCTGATCGTCTTCTGCCTTGACCCGGTCGTCTGGATGTTCAACCAATCTTCTCAAATTTTTTTAAAACTCTCCAATCCCTTTGACGAGCAATAAAGAGTTTTTTTTACAATGGCCGAATTGTTCCTTTTTATGGAGGTTTACGATAGCTTTTCTATCTACAGCCATAACTGTAGTAAATTTGAACACTTTTAACACCTGAGACAAAAGATGGACTTATTAAGGATCAAATCAATTGTTAAATATATTTATCAGGTTCAGATTAACTTATTTAAGCCTATCTTGAAATCGTGTTGCAATAAATATTGATAAACTTTTTTTCTTGTACGTATAAGTGCAAAAATATGCATCAGTTTTACTTGTTGTCTGTTGCAAATTGTAAATCAATATCTTGAGCTCAATCGATATCGATACTTTGTTGCGATATAAATCAAGGTTTACAAGATAAAGGTCGATAATTTTTTTATTAAAATGTATTAACTCTTTTGCACTTTAGTGAGTTTGTACTCTAGAACATACTTCTATAAACACAAAAAAAAAAATTTTTAACAAGGAAGAGTAAATCTGTAACAATTCTCCCTCTTTTGGCTTTATCTTTATTTGCCTTGTTTACAAAGCTATGTGTTATTTTATGATTTACAGTATTTATTATAGAATTTTAATTCGTTTAATATGTTTTTACATATAATAAATAGTTTCTATGAAGTCCTAACAGTTTAAGCAAAATTAAATTTTTTACCTTGTTTTGATTTTTCACTTCTAGGGACCAAAATAAACTTTTTCAAGAAAATTTGTACTTCTTCTTTTTTATCCTTCTGAATGTGATGGAGGAGTACAAGATCATCTATAAATGAGTTGATCTACTCATAAAAATATTAATTAACAAGAGCTTGAGAGAGAGAATATCAACACTCCTTCCTTTCCACTATATTTTCAATCGTGAAATCCTTAGTTGTTGCTATTTTTTTTAAGCAAAAATTTAATATAACATAATATTATATCAGAAGTTTTCTTTAATTTAATAAAAAAAACTATATAAAGTATATACATATATACTCCATGGGCTCTTTTTATGTTGGATATATTTATGTAGATATAAACATCATGACAGAATCAATGGTAGATTATTTAGATTTAAGTCCAAATCAACCAAAATAAAAAATGTTTACACAAAAATCAATAAGATTCAATATTACATAGAGATAAATAAATCTCTCGTATTTTATCGATAAGCAACTAAAAGTAACTTATGGTCTTATTTACCTACAAACTACATTGATTTAATCTAAAAACAATAACATATATTATGAAAAAAGAAAATAGGTATATTAAATTAATAAAAAGGATATTGACCCTCTAAGGAATCAAGCCATGGGTCTAGGTAGAATTATGCATATGATATGCATAATTACAAAAATGTAATGTAAGACTTTGTTATTCTAAATCTAGGTATTTATTGTCAAGGTTATTGAAAAAAAAAATCAGAATATATATATATGTACCATACATATATTTTATCTATTTGATAAATTATCTAAAACATGAAATAAACTAGCATATAAGAACAAAAATTTCGATATAGGTACAACATATTTTTACAACACAATAATGTAACAAATAATGTCTTGACATTGCTTATTTAAATTAATTAATCACATTCACGTTTTTGCGTCATAAGTAAATAATAAGATACAAATTTTTGAATAGACATGTAATATATTTTAAATCAGTTCAAAAACGGATAACAATGAAATAATATATTTTTTTTATTTAAAATTGACGCAGTAAATTTAAAAAATGATAACTGATAACCAACCCTGTTCTTCCTAATTATGTATGTTACATATGAGTTACATGCAAGAGTTTTCAGAATGAATTTTACAGAATCCTTCATAAAAAACAATGTTGTGATAAGAAACGCTCTATATAGATCATACTTTTATGAACTTATATGCGACTTTAGTTCACTTATTTGATGAATCCTCGTTAGAGATAGTAAAATTCTGTATTTACCCATACCAAATAGAATCTCATACTGCCTGACAGTAATTTAAAATGATGCTCGTAAGTATATAATATAATCAACTTTCTATCATACTGTATGTCTTGGTAAAACTCAAGTATGGAGAGAGGATATACATACATATTTAATACTTATATCTACTCATATGTATGTATTAATATGTTTATTTATGATTCTAATAAAATATTCTTGATTTATGTATGTACGACTTTAGTAGATATCTTTGTAAATGTACAGATACCTATACATTTTTTTGTCGAGAAAAAAAACAAACAAAACTTTTCTAAACAAATACGATTTTTTATCTTTAATTTATTAGCAAAAAACAATAATATATGTGCTAAGTTATCAGGAACACAAAAAAAAAGGAGAAGAAGATTCTTAGTGCATAGAAAATAGTAGTTAGTTTGAGCATTGATTGCAACAAAAAGAAGATAAATAGACTTCTCCTATCTTTTCATCATTAATTCATTAATGTGCATCAGTTACCATTTATTAGTAGGGTAAAGGGTTTAAGTCTTTAACACACTAGATATTCGTTGATAAGATAAAATTTTTTTTAATATATTAGGTATATTAGTATAAATAAAATTATAATAAAAACACAGAAAATAAAATAAAAAGTTGACCTTTAATAATATAAGTAATTAGCAACTTTGTTCTTCCATTATGACCTTTATAGTTTATGTATCTAATTCCAATTACTCTTCTGGCTAACTAATTAACAAATTACAAGTATTATTAATAAGTTTTATGTGTATGTATATTGAAGTATAATTTAATTTCTTCAACCTAATGAGAAATGGTAATAACATCATTTAATAAATGGTCTTGAAAACCATTATTATTTTGGAGCTAAATTTCTTGTACAAACAATAACATGATCAAATAAAAACATAAATTTGCAAAGTATATTTCTTCATAAATAGGTATTTACTGATTATAACTATAATAATCGGATCAAATAAATATGACAAAAGAATTAGAATCAAAGCTAAAGATATTTATGTCAAAATCTATGTATATACGTATTTAGAGTCGAATTGCATTTATTCAGGATTACATAGGATAATTATTTAATAACTGAAAAACAAAAGCTAAAACATATTAGTAACTACTATTAATGTTGCTCTTAAACAAAAAATTATATGACGTTTCTGTTAATATACATATATTTTAAAATTATTAAGTAAGTTTATAAATATTTGCTATGAAAAGAAGAAACTTTATTCTTGGGAATGATAAAAATGAGGTAAAGTGTATGTATGGTATATTTACATACTTATAAAGCTATACCAACATACAAACATAAGTGCATCCCATTAACTAAAGTTATTCATATTTCGATGAAAAAATAAATTAATCGAAAACTCATAAATCTTTTGAACATCAGATCAATTCTTTCTATAAAAAGAGAGGAAGAAGTTTATTTCTCCATTATATAAAAGTTTTCAATCTATTATTTTATTTCAATTAAGGAATGGAATAAATTTGTTTAAGTCAAAAGGTAGAGAGACTTCACATTAAAACATCAGATTACAAGACACTTGATTATGGTGTATTTTGGACACCTAGTTTCAGCTTTCAATTTGAATTATGAGGCTTGCCTTAAGTGGTAGTTGCTAGCAACTACGACTCTCATATCAAAGTACACTGATATAAAGGTCATTCAGCCCTTTATGACGTTAATTACTACTGCCAAAAGTTAATTTTTAGTTTATTATTGAAAAACACGTTCTTTAGCATGGATTTAATAATCTAAGGTATAACTTAATTGAACGGGATTGGAATTAATATAAAAACCATTTAAGTAACTATGTGATGGCATTGGAACGTTACCCTGTAATTATACGTACATGACTTTAATGGGACAAATGCACATATGTACAATAATTTTTGATACTGACTATCATTATCTTAAGGGGACAAAAGTTCCACAATGAATAATGTGCCTGGAGTTTCAATCGCTTGTCTGGCGAATCAGAAGCCTGCAAGTCACATTGTCTCGTGTTTATTTTTTCTGGCGGAAACCCTGAGTAAGAATTTTCTTGGTTTTATAATCACAGATATACTTCGTTATTCATATTAGAATAGTAATTTGTACGTAGAAGACATAAAGTCTATTATTACTGGTAAAATCTCTGATTATTATTTTTTACAATAGGTCAGATAGTGTGGATTCAGGATCATATAGTCAATATTTTACGTAGTTTGGACTGATTTGTTATATTTTAGTATCCGATAAGTAGTTATCCCAAGTTAATATTAAATCGGCTAATATTGAAGAAAATCATAAATAGTAACTAAGAGTTGACATTAGTACATGCATAATGTTTCTAAATGAAAATGAAATAGACATTCGGATTGCGATTAAATCCAGCTTTGTATTATTACTATTATTTTAAGAAATGTAAGCTTTGCACAAATATGATTTATGTCTTTCTCTTAGAATAGATAATTTCAAATTATACATAATTTATTTTTCTTTAGAGAAAGGGGAAAAACCTCTTTTCACTATGATGACTCATTCAAAAATAACAAATTATTTCAAATTTATATTTTTAAATTGCCATAAATTAAATCATTTTCATGTTGAAGACAATATGCTCCAAATGAAGACTCTTGTTTCGTAATATCAATTTTTTTTTCTAAATATGTATATTTAAGCGATGAATGATGATCAAATTACTAAACCAATTATAATTGCTTATGCATTTTCATCAAATTATTTTCCATTTATTTTTTTCTTTAAATCCTACTTCTTGTTAGAATAATTGATTCTTCATATGGACAAATATATAAATACAAAGCTTCTCAAATAAATAGCTTGTTGTGAAAACTCCCTTTTCTATATCTATATATTTAATTATTTTTTTGCGGTTGTTATCTACTCTGTGAACCTCCCACAAACAAATAAGTTTGTATCAATTTTTTTATATACATACGTTTAAACGTCTGCTTGTGGTCTTATGTGTATAAGTACATATATTTAATAACCATATTACATATTACACCGTGTAAACTTAAAAATAAAGGAACAAAAAGTAATAGTTAATTTCTACAAAAAAAAAAAAAAAAACTTTAAAAGCAATAAACACCAAAGTTAAAAGAAAATCTTTATGCCTGCACAAAACGTATAAAATCTTACTTTCACGATGAGTTTTAGTTGGATAGCTTTCTATGCTGGGTTTTGAAAGACCAAGGATGTTGGAAGCACCCACACGGAATAAATAGGTTGTGAAGGGCTTTAAGTCCTGTATGACGTAGTTTGTTGAATTTACATCAGTATCCACAAATCGTGACCAATTTCCTTGTTCCCCCTCTCTGAAACGTGAAATATA
Source organism: Lepeophtheirus nordmannii (assembly GCA_963680855.1). Taxonomy (NCBI): domain Eukaryota; kingdom Metazoa; phylum Arthropoda; class Copepoda; order Siphonostomatoida; family Caligidae; genus Lepeophtheirus; species Lepeophtheirus nordmannii. The sequence continues at coordinate 35,802,339 of OY804523.1, read as the reverse complement.
ATGTTGTCAATGTATTATTTCTTAATCAACAAATGTATTTATAGGTATATGTCGAGTACAAATTGGGATGGTATGCAAGTTTGAAACTCGTACGAAATATGAATTGTTTTCTATGAAGAATATCCAGTACAGGTGATACATATAATACATATGTACAATAATTGAAATTCCATTAGATACTCGATATGTAGGTTTATTAATTTTTTTTATTTGTCTAATACAAATTTTTAAATCGGAATGTCTTTTATGACACCGAGTTAATAAATAATCCATTTTTTTACTCGTTAATAACTAATAAATGAATATTATGAATGAATCAAAATGAATAGATAGCATCAATCAATAGTTGGCAATTAAAATGAGTTCCTTTTACTCAGGATAAAAAAAATTGTAAAAAGGCTAACTTTACTGCTGTATACTTAGATATAATGTGCTTAAATATAATTTCCATAACAAATTGTAAGTAAAATAGTGGGCCTAAGTGTTAATCCAGCCTCCACAAGAAAATTATTGATTGTCGAAAAACTCCTGCAGGTAGGTAATCGAAATGTGTATGAATGAGTTGGTTGTAATTATGTAGATATATGATAACTTTGCACATATATGTATGATTGACCAATTCATCATTTAGATGATAAATTGGATTTGGCTATATCAGTATGATTAAAATTTACTTATCAATCTGTTGATGAGGGCATGAAGAAAAAAAGGATTGTTTTTAATTGATGAGAGTGTGAATGAAAAAAATCGTTTTGCAGACATTTTATAATTAAAAGTAACGTCATTGAATACCATCTACATCATAAATTGTATTAAATCAATCCCCAAAATACTTATGAAGAAACTAAACTGGTCAACATCAAAAATGTCCTGAGATCGAAATAGACTAAACTTGGTAATGTTTCTAATTCGAGTAATCTTTGTTTAAGTACAAAAACTGATGCTTTTTATTTAGAGGCTTATAGTTCCAAGGAGAAAAAAGAAAGAAAGTACATAAATATATCATTTTATAGCTGAGATTTTAAACTTTAATTTCATGGAGACCTCCTCCGAAAACGCTCTCTATCTTCATTTATTTGAGGTAAGACCATAGAAATATTTTAAGGACAGAGCTCCTTTTTGAGAAATTTAATGAGAAAGTCTATATATTAGAGGGCCATTGTCATAGGAAGGAATGAGAGAGAAAAGGAAGAAAGAGAGAGAGAGACGGGAGGAGAGAAATAGAGAGTAGAGACGGTGATAGACCTTAACAGCATAAAAAGCATCAATTTTCGTACTTAAACAAAGATTATTCGAATTAGAAACATGATGGAGACATTATCAAAACGGTTTTATATTATTTGAACCTAGGGCTTTGATTCAATTATTTATAATTTACCACTATCTACAACACTAAGTGTGAAAAACAGCCTTAAATCTTTAAAAACTTGGAAAATAAAAAAACATTGATGACTTTTGCCTCAAGAATCTCAGGCTGGTAGAAAAAAAAGTCCATATTTGGAATTAAGGCATCCAATTCTTACAAGTACAGCCTATTTTGATGTCAAGACATCAAAAAAGTTTGATTTTGTTGACCAGTGTTATCATTTTAAATTGGAAAAAAAAAATTGAATGCACCTTTCACTTTTTTTAATGTACAAACAAAATAAAAAATAACTTCCACATTAATTTTGAGCCATTCGTTATAACTATGCTGTCATAATAGATATCTCTACAAAAATAATATTTTGTAAGTACCAACATGTCCGTGAGGTTAAATCCAAGAAAAACAGTCTTTCTAATTTTACAAAAATAAAAATTATAAATCTAATAAAAATCATTAGTCCTGTACCTCAATCCTAAGTATGCAATAAAATAATTTATTTGTTAATAAAATGGAGTATTATTTTTTTCTAAGTAATTACGCTTAAGGCTATGTAAATATTTTTTTCCTATAGGTAGATCCTAAGTGTATAGATAATATACATATATAAGTACTTGTGCATTGTAGGTCAACAATGGAAAAGAAAAGGGTTATGTATTGAATGTAATTAAGGCTCAAAATGAGATTACTAAGATCTTTTTTTATCATATTTACTTGTTATACATATGTATGTATTATGTATAAGAATAGTTGCAATTTTTTTATCTTTTATGGATGTACGCAGAAAAAAAATCTTTTGAATTCATTCATCACTTAAGATAAAAAAATTATAATATTTGAAGTTATGTCCTTAGGATCTCTCTTTAATTATATTATTAAAGAAAAAAAATGAAAAGGGATCTTCCAAATTAATGAGGTCGATTTTTATATAATATAAATATATGTATATATATAAAGTATGTCATTTCCCTATTTTTTAATTTGATTTTTTTTTTCGTGTCATCTTTAGTAATATGAAAAAAAAAAAAAATGTGGACAGTTTTTTTAACGCAGATAAAAAATATATATTTATAGATATAAATAAAAGTTGTATATAAAAAAGCCTTCATATAATGATGCTCTAAATTTAGTTATTACTTTATATTAATGCGATAGGAAAGAACGGGATGATGATGACTGCTTCTGGGTGGAGCCCATGAGAGCTCAACCCGTCGAGGACCAAGTCCAACAATCATGGGACGACTCGGTGGTGCATCTGGTACGTCTTGTACAGTGAGTAAAATGGGTGAATCCGGCTCTAAACGATTATTGATTAGACAATGATACGTTCCTGAATCTTCTGCTTTCACGGGTAGGAAATTGAGTCCATAGCGCTCTACATCTAAAATTCGACGATTTTCTTGTCCGTCCCATCGCATGAGCTTGTTGTCATTGTAGCGTAGGATCCTTGCTCCATCCCCGTTGGGATTGGGGCAGTCACTGCAGAGGCAATCTATGCATTTCCATTCGACTACATAAATAAATGAATCGGGAAGAACGCCAGGGCATGCAAGTGTTATATTGGTTCCTGCGCGAGCCATGACTTTTGCTCCATCATCTTCTGGGTCCATTATTAGATGTAGACCTACAAAAATGAAAAAAAAAAAAAGATTTGAATGAATCATTGGAAAGTCCAAAATATTTTTTTATGAGAGCAACTACAAACATACCAACACTTTTGTAAAGGTTATAATGATTAATCATATTTTGATAACCATTCCTTTAAAAATGAATGTATTGACAAGTGTTAACAAATTCAAACTTTTTCTAAATTAATTTCTTTGTAAATGTTACACTCTTTATCCATTCTTCAAAAAGTGGAAACGTTATTATGGATTACATTAATAAATCAATATACATAATTTTATAACGTTATTTTTGCCCCAAAAAATGTTAATAATCAAATCAATTAGATCTTTAGAGACACACATTCTATTTATGAGCAATGAAATAATACGATTTAAAAATGTTCGTTTTAACTCTGAATAGATGAAATATTAAGGTATTTGATATTTTTTTTTACAGAAATACAAAACATTAAGAAACGAATAACTTTTGTCTCAAACTTTAAAAATAAGGAAAAAATTAAAATTGTTAAATTTTGAGACTTGATACAAAAGAAACTAATAGCTGAGTCATAATTAAAGTATGAAATTATGCCAGATTAGGAATTGTAATTCTTGAAAAAAAAACTGTTTAAGTTGTATTATATACATGCACATAGAATTAAATGATAATTTTTTGTTTGTTAAGAATATCATTAATTTCTTCACACTACCAAATAAGTCACCAACCCCTTCATTACTTTATTTTTTCTTTATCTATCTTTTTATTTGTTATCTTTTCTTCTTTTTATTTTATGTGTGTAAGAAAAAAATAACCTTGAAGGATTATTATTATTATTATTGGTGTGTGTTAGTATTCATTAAACTAATTAGAAAAAAAAGTTCCTATGTATATATTTTTATGCGATTATATGTACACTCATATTTTGTAGCTTTTCTAAAGGTAAGAGTCTAGAAACTATTAATAGATACGAGTGTATGTATATGTATATGTAGGTTTCTGATTGTATGTACACTTTATTAAAATATGACGCATAAATATGTATTTTTTTTATTAGATACGTATAGGTATACATTGTTTTAGAAACAAATATCTATGTAGACCATGTTGCAAGTGGAATGAATTTGAATCAAAAAGGCTTTTCAAAAATGTACATAAGGCATACAAAAAGTAGACGAAATATAACTGTCATTCGATGTATGGCTGATTATAATGAAAAATATGATGTTGCACGATTAATTAATTACATATTTATGTTCAATGTTCTTACATCATAGTGTAGTTCCAGAATGAAGGTTTAACAAGTTATTTTGTGTCAAATATGCGTGATTACGTTGATAAGAAGGCTTAATCAGCGTCTATGTGGTTCCTTTCTTGCAATGCATGGCGTTTCAATTTTTATTACACTTAGGTACCACAATTAACTATTTAATTGTAGTAAATTGAATTACACAGTGTTTTTCATGTCATATTTGTATTGAAACGTTTTTACCATAGTCACAAAGATTTTGAGGTTTCTAATGCATAGGAGTAAAACTATTTGGCCTTGGATATATAAAAAAAGAGGTGCACACTGTATCCAAAAATCATGAGGCGAGAGATGGACCCAAGCTTCTACTTATTAAGCTGCATTACATTCCTTCCCTTCCTCCTTATCACAATTTAATTTACAATACAAAAAAATTAGCCAGTGATGGTCTTGATTAAGAGTTTCTTTTCATGATACCTCTGAATATTTGCAGTGCTCTATGAAAATAAAGTTGGTGTTTGTTTGCATACATAATTATATACATAGTCATCAGTAATCTATAGAAAAAAAGCTTTAACTATTTCCAGTCAGCCATTTTTTTATATACAGCATTTGAATAATATTTTAAGTAAGTGTTTACGTCTATTGAACATAAATATTTTGTATCATTTTTAAAAGGGTTTAAATCAAATCTTGCTTGGTCATAACAATGCCCAGAGTAGACTATGACGAGCAATTACTGACGTAAGTATTTATAAAAATAAATTTTATTTAGAAATACATTTTATTTTCTGTATTTGCTCTTAGGTATAGGAACCATTTCTATTATTGGGTGCGTGAATATAATTATGGGTTTGATTTTCTCGTCATGCAATTAATAAGAAGAATCAATCGTATAATTAATTTAATTGTAAATAAAAAAGTTAGGAGAGAATAATAAAAGTAATTGGAGAAAAAAAAACTTTATGTATTCTTACACATTAATCTAACTAACAAATAAATAAAATCTATAATTGCTATGCTTTCCTAGCTAGTTGTACATACAATATGAAATCAGGAAAAAAAATGAGAGAAAAAAATATTGGGAGTGGGAATTAATTAAAAATTGATGAGATCTCTACAATTATATGTATTATAGGTATAAATAAATAGTTATAAATGAATCAATTTAACCATAATTTATCAAGAAGAAAAATCTTTGCTTTTTTGTATACATCCCATTCTACTTTTAACCAAGCAATAATCATCTTATTATTACTCTGTGTATTGTTTGGTACAGGTAAATATTTTACCAACACTTAGAGCTCACGTGATAAAAAACCATTTTCTACGTAATAAATTGGAAAATCAAATAGTATTGATATTTTCAATTTATATTATTATCGTGTATATTGAAGCTTCGACTAAAATGATAATATTTATGGTTACTTGTGTCATTGCCAAGAAAAAAAATACATCGTTTTGTATATATATTTATTATAAAGTCGTGTATATAGAAGCAATGATAACTACAAACTATCAACGTTAATATATTAAATGTGATGCTTCCATAATTCATTCTCATAGATAACTATGAGCTTAGTATATTTATCAGAGATGACAGGTTAGGCCGTTTGCTTTTAGTTTTACCAGTAAATTATTCTTTGTTTCTAACTATCATTATAAAGTTATACCTTGTATTAAGAGCAATATCCTGTTCAGGGAAGTGATATTAATCCCAAGTGATCCCAAATCATAATTGAATAGGAGATTGATTTTTAATTATAAGTTTTCAATAATTTAAATACAATTATTATGTACGTATCTATTCTAGTCTAGACTGAAGATTACTTATCATAATGTCACGTGTTCTAACTTTGGAGTTTATGAGATCTAAAATATCTTTGCTCTGGTCTTTGTGGGTATTGATGAGCCATCATACAAAATTTTGAAGATTTTGATCTGGGTTTTCTTTTTGACATAAGGGTTGTAGATTGAATCACCATTAGACAGTGGCGACAAACAATCACGAGTATGCTATGGCTAGGAATGTAAATAATATGTAAATCGGGCTTGTAAGAATCAAAGAAAGAGAAAATCAACCTGGTAACTCTGACAATTTGATGAATGTTGAGAGGGAAGCTGCTTGAGCTGTCATGACGTTTTACTGAGCTACAAGCTGCTATTCTTCTTTATATATACAAATGAAGACATCAATGATAAATAATAACATTATGTATAAACATAGATGAGAGCCAGAAAATTAACTGAAATTAATGTCAGGAAAATATATATTTTTAACTAATAATTATACGAGGACTGGAGCCCTTTTTTGTTTACATTTTATTCGCTTTATTAACCTTAATGCATGTATTCCTTCATGCGAGATCTTTACTATCAGGTAGTTGTTATCCCCTCAATAATAAAGGAATTATGATAGCAGCTTTAGAAAACAAAAAGTACTGTTCGAAGAGCCAACTTCACAAAGTCTCGCACCCGGTATTTTGCATAATATTTACATTCCCATCTATGGCCCTATTTATATAGGTATATATGTATGTACCTATATGGCCATTGTCCTATAAAATAAATAAGAGAGGAAAAATTTAATTTATTTATTCAATTTAGAAAAAGCAATAAACCATCTGTAAAAGATTTGTAACAACAAAATGTCCACCTCATGAAGTCAGCGTCACCATGTTTCGTATTCAACTGAAAAGGAATTAAAAATATGTTTTTTTATATATTTTATGTATCAAGACGTCTGTCATACACGGTCCACATTTTGAGGGTTCACAAAACATGCCTGACCTTCAAACTCCCTTGCTCTCATATCCTTTTCCTCTCTCTTTATATGGATATTTTATAAATACTTAGGCAAGGAAACTTTCAATAAGGATACCCATTTCAATACCGTGTGATCTTTCAAATTGAAGACAAGTGCCCAAAGCACTCACACTCCATATTTACAAGCAAACAAAGGAAATATTTAATAAGGAATTTATTTATTTATTTTTTGAAATTTGCCACCAAAACTCTCAATATTAATAACACATAGATAAAGGGATCGAAATTACCCATATGAAGCATAGTCATTTAATTTTTAATAAATGCAGTGGTTACAATTTGGTGTTCATAATATACATAATACACTCAAATTTCTTCTAAAACCAACAAATTTGTTTGATATTACATAAATTATTTTTGCAAATATTTTTAAATGGCAATATCCAAACTAATATCACTTACATTACTTCTTGAAAATAAATTGAAAATTTATCAATTATTCATATCACTACCTAAATGCGTATAAGTATACATATAAGTAGGTTGTACTTTGTACAAGTTTCAAACTGCCTTAGCCATAATTCTATTTTTTTCAAAATAAAATGCCAACAAAATATAATAAAATAATAAAAAAAAATCCAATATTTTATTGCCTAAATATATTCTATTGGTAGATATGTATATACAACCACATAATATTCCAATCTATATATTTAGAATAAATAGGACATCACATTAACGAATGTGAAATTCAATAAAAATTTGTTAATAAAAACGCTCAGTACAAAAAGTATAAGCATATTGAAGTACAAATAGTTTACATGTATGTACAATAGTAACTAGATGTAAATAATTATGAGATATTTGGATTGATATAATTACCTATGTAATAGAGTAAGAGATTTGACCACTTAGTATTATTTTTGGTAAATAAAGCCAATGCATTTTAGTGTGTTACTTTGTGTTTCGAATTGGAAACAAGAGTTTACTTCTAATGTACCCTCATTCATACCTATAGTACCAACTAAATGTTAATAAAAGACTAATATGTGATAATTACTGCAACATGTGTTTAATTGATCTACCTATTAAACAAGAAGTCAAATTATTTTGTCTTTTATTTACTAATAGTAATTATAGTTAGGTATACACCATACAGGTAAATATCAAACGTATCACGAAAAACAAATTCAAATATATCTACATACATGTGTTTAAATTATAGGAGTATTATAGTCGACATAAAAAAGATTTAAAACCAATATATACTTAAATATATGAATGTATGTAAGAGTACTTATATTTCAAGATGACTTCTACACACTAGATCCTTTCACTCCTGGTTTCTTAATGTATAAAACTTGTACAAACATAAATTTAAATTTATTTCAATTGCATTTAAGAAGATCTTATAATACTCCTTGTAATATAAATACTTTTCTAGAAAGGAGAAAAAAAAATCTAAAGCAATATGTCAGGGATATTAAAAACAAATCTAAATTGTCTGAATATTCTCTTATAGCAAATGTGAAAATGATGATAAGGATACAATTTATACATATACTTATAATATGTAGCATTTGATATCTGAGTCTGTTATAAATCTACTTTGCAATAAAAGTACATTCATATCTAAATAAGTACCATGTAAATAAGTTTAGAGAAAGGAAAAAGTCTTAAAGTTAATTGATGATGAACTAAATATGTGATTGTCTCCTACAGCTGTATTATTCTCTATATAATATAAATATGATATGCTTGCAGATGGCTAAGATTGAATTTTTGTTCAGCAGATTAACATTCAAACCCTAATTAAATAAACAAATCACCGTCTTATAAAAAGAAATAGATATATTTACATGTTTTCAAATTACCGACTAATTAATTCCAGAATAGAACAATTATTTTTGGTATCAAATCTGATTTTTGAAATTTTTTTGAGTATTTTAAAACTTTTGTTAGGTTTGAGCCATTTTTTAAATGTAAAAACAGTCTGTGATTCACATGAAAATACCGGAGACAATATTGATTTGATTTTAATTTTTTTAGACACTAAGGTTGATATAAAAATAGCATACAAATTACATCGTTAACATACATATATTTGTATTTATTATGTATCTCTATTAATAAAAAAAGCACCATTATTTATCACTAAATATTAAATACTTCAATACATAACATAAATTTTTACCGTAAAAAAAATGAAATCAACTCAATATTGTTGCTAAATTAGCCCCTGTAGAATCAAATACTCATCTGATAATAAAAGTCTAATTAATTATTATTCATGTTTCAAATTGACATAAAAATAATTAAAAAACTGTAATTCATCTCCTAGCAAAACTCTGTAACTAAGATGTTTATTTGACTGTTGCATTACATTTGATAGGATTGGTTAATTTCATTATGTTACTATGTAAGTATATGGCAGTTTTTGTGGTGATATGTAAAATTTGATAATATTTCCAAGTAAATGCATAAATAAATTACATTTTTCACAACGAAAAATAAACAACAACATAAATAGGAATCATTATAATTTATTGAGCTTGTTGTACTTTTGTATAAAACAGGAAAAAAAGAAAGAAAAAGAAACCAATGGTTTATTTATGTGAATAGTTATAAATCTGATAAAACCTAGGTTGTTGTTTTTTTGTTTAGCATCATTTATTATGAATTATGAAAACTAAATTAACTTTTTATTCGTATTCATATAAGTATATAAATTCGAAAATACTTTTAACCCTTTTGATACTTCCTTTTTCCAAATGATTTTTTCAAGTGCATTAGAGGTATATATAATTACATATTCATTTGATACCTATGTACATACATATAAGTATTGGGATTCGGTCCCTAAATTTTGTCTTCCTTCAATTTAATTTGTTTTAAATTACATTTCTGCTGAAATGTATCTAAATTATAAAAGTATGTAACTAATTGAGATTTTTATTATCTGTACATATTGCACAGGAAAATAAGAAATTATTGACTAGGATTTGAAAAATTATCATAGTGCTGAGTTCAATAAAGTTATCTAGTCTCTCCAATTTTTGAGTAAAAGTTTGTTTTAAAGGTACATTTATGTCCATAAAGAACCACACAGAGCTAGGAATTTTAGTATAAGGATATATGACACCACAAGCCTGAATCAATATTTAATGAACTCTTAATGATGTCAACTGTAATTTCAAATGAGTAAATATCGCTTCGATGACGTCATACATAGTTTGTAGTGACTCATTTCGATAAGAAGCCGATAACATTTTCGGTTGAAAGTCTGAGAGTGATTAAATAACGGTCAACAATTTTACAACAATTAAATTTTGTGTATATAAAGTAGAGTTGTATTTTTCAAATGATAGCTTGAGAACCAAAAGTGAATTGCAGTGAGCAGATCAAAAATTAAATTAATCTATGACGTTCTACATCAATCTAGAAGTAATCATTCAAGACAAGGACCAAAAAATATGTCTCTGAACGAATGAATTTATGTAAATTACATAATGTCATGCAGAAGTAAATTGGTTTTTTTAATTTGGTCTATTGAAAACAACTTTTAAATCTTGAATTATTGAACTACGTAGATCTAATTTTTTAATATGCAACTTGTTTCTTATCTTAATTACATATTCCAAAAAATTTAAATCAAGATGCTACCTATGATTAAGTAGAAAAATAGGTAATTGATTTATCAAAGGCTTTTAAAAATACAACTAGTCTTGTTTAAAATTGAATATATTATTGTGTGTGTTATGGTTTATTATTTCATTATTTAATGTACACGATATTTGCACTAATTATCCATGCATGCTTAAAATAGCATGCATCTAGGTATATTATATGGCTTGGAACACATGTAAAGAAATGATAGATTTTAGTACATATATTTGATATACTATTTATTGACTTTTATTAGAATTTCTTGTTTGAAAATGAAATGTATCTTATCATGGCAAAATATATCTAGAGGTCATTTGGTTTTCTGAAACGTATTTATTATAACTTTTGTGTTCATTTTTGTACAAAAAAGCTACATATGATGTCATTATACTTAATGAATGCTCTATTTTATTTACTTATGTAAATCCTTCTAAATTGCATATTATGAATTAATATAATCAAAATAAATGCAAAAGTATTTTATAAATGGTGAATCCTTATTTTTAAAGAAAAAAATAAGACACCAATATCCCAAATTGGTTTTGCTACAAAAATTCATTTGAATACTAATTATGCGACCAAAGTTACACATTTGCATAAACTTTTCCACCTCAAGAACCTAATAATATGAACACTACCTTAATATAATATATTACTAGGTAATTTTCTCATTATTTAATGATTTATTGCATTATATTACCTGCAATTTTTTATGTACGTGTATGATATATTTTGGGTAAAGATTTTTTTTTCTTTCATACTAATATAGAATGTATAAGAACATCATATTAATGACAAATGTCTATAATTTGTCCATATTAGACATATATAGGTTGATTATTTATGTTAATAGTAGGGGGGGGGGAGGGAATAAAAATCAAATTCAACTTTAGCCTTAATTTTATAATGCAAGAACATATTCTAAGCACTCAAGAAAAAAAAATTGGTTCAGTCTTGTAGTTGTATTTCATAATACATATAAAATGACAATAACCGGTTAATCATCTAAATTAATTATTGGTGTACTTCTTGTAACATATTTGTGTATGTGCTCAGTTGCAATATTTCTACACATGAAAAAATATATATGATTGAAAACGATTATTTACAATGACATCGTTAGTTAATGAAACAAGATCAAAAGCGAAGAAGGTACAGGAAGGTGTTGCATATATAGAAGCTTCTGACCTCCTGCTTGGTGTTTTGCCACGTAAAAAAGGTAATGTCTCATGTACCTTCTTTGGCTTAAAAGGTCTGATAAAGTCCATAAAATTAGATCGGGGTCTGCAAAAATCCTTGCTTCTGATTTGAAAGACCAGTGGTTGTTCCGTAATACTTACAATACTTATTTAATACTTGTATATTATACTATTGGAGAACAATGTATACGTGATAAAATTGAAGTCTTTTTTCAAGGATTGAAAAAGTAATATTCGGGGTAGAGGGGATTTTTGGAATCAATTTGCAAATTTTTTTTTCACCAAAATGCTTTTAAGGCATAAACGCATAAGAAAAGATGGGCCAAAAGTGAATTTCATAACTTTCATAAGATAACCCCCCCCCCTATTAATAAAACGATTATATTTATATGTTTCAATTAAAAAAAACTCTGTGCAAAAAATCAAAGTTTATTATTATGTCTCAGCTAATTTAACTTCAGAGAAGTTGGACCTTATATATATATATATGTATGCAAGTTTGTGGAATTACTCATTTATATCAAATAGAAAAAGCTAAGGTCATTTTATCATTTATGCTAATTTTTTTTCTACATTTATCAGGAGGAAAAGTGATAAAATAAAAATAAAAATCTTATTTTGTACGTGACCAAATTATATTATATGGTTGAAGATGAACAGTTCCGAATAATATTATTATTTTTTAACGTGGTCATTTATGTAACTACATAAATATTTGTATAAACACATAACCAGCCACTCATTTTGAATGAATCTAATCCAATTTGCTAATAAAATACTAAATTAGGATGTTGTGTACATGAATCCACTAGATTTTGAGTCAATAGAATACATAAATAGGTAGTTTAGTAAATTATTAGCCTCGGCTATTTTTTTTTTTAAACCTTCCTTACTGCTCCTTTAATATTTTCCATGAGTTAGGCCCCTCAGTAAATTTTACCTAGTTATTAAAGTGCATTTTGTATCACAATGGCACTGCTTTTTGAAAATACTTATTATCTACATTATATATAACTTGAGAAATCGCTTCATTTGATTGTTATATAATCCACAAAATTAAATGTTCAGTACTAAAGAAATAGCTTATATTTTTTTGAAAATTCTTTACTATCATTTCATTTTACTAAGTTTTGTCAAATTTTGAATTTATGAGGAAAAATTTTACTCTGACAAAAAAAATTTACATCATATATAAGATAAGTTGCGTTGATTCCGTGTTTTCATGTCTGTAATATAATCATACAATAACATAGACCATTTTTTTACAGACATTAAGGTTATATGTCCTTAGTACATAGTAGGAACAGTACTATGCTCATCAAAAAAGTAGTACATAATAACTTCATTCCAAATGATAGTCTTTAAAAATGATTTAAAATCAATTAATAAGTTAAGAGAAAATATGAAATCAAGAAGGAAATTAGAGACTATTTTACGGTAAGTATAATTTTACCCGGGGGGAGTAACGAAGAGTTAAACATATCAAATAAATAAGAAGTTTAGATTTTTCAATTGAAAATGTCTTTTATGTTTGTATGTTTAAAAACAAACCAAATTTGACTATATCCAATAATTTTTGAGAATATAATAACATTTATCAATCTATAATCTATGTTGTATCAAACGTCAAAGATTTTTATGTATTGTTATTTTTTTAATCATGATTAAGTGATTCATATTTTTGTTAAAAGGTTTGAAGCATAATATATATTTAACATAAATATGTCTATTCATTAACAAATAATTAATCAATCTTTTCACAAATTTTCCTTGTTAAGCTAATGATACCAGATATAACGGTAAATGAAAAATTTATGCATCAAAGTTTCTGAATAAAAAAACAAGCACAGGTCATCCTTACTCAGATTCTCACGCTTTTATACGCATGTAAATTAGACAAATTTTTTGAAATTTAGGTCAAATTGTATTGGGTTCCAAAGATGAATCTTAAACTAGACACAAATACATATTATTTTCATGAAATAACATATTTGGTTGTACTAGAATTTATTAAAAATCTTCAGTTTCTGCTAATCTGGTACCTGGTAGATGCTTATATAAATATATTTCCATTTAAAATTATGTTGGTTTAATAATAATAAAAATTGTTAATATCATTAAAGAATTTATGTAAATATAGATTTACAAATTTTTATAAAACATTTGAAAAATTGTATTTTGCTATATCAAGTACTTATATTAATATTGCTTTAACTTTCTTTTAACGTATTTTTATTAAAAATTTTCTTAAGGGGGGGGGGGTAAGGAAATAACTTGCCAGAAAATAATAAAAGGGATGGTAGAAGCAAATACGGTTGAAACCACTTTTTATTGGTTAATGCGTTCCAAACCAAAAATATTCATGTATAAATCTTAGTCAGTCATTTTTTATATACCTACAATTTACTTTCTTTAATTCTCTTTTCACTCTATGGTGTATGAAACTCCTTTTGGAACCTATTTTTTGCAAATTTTTTACATATCCTTATTTTAAGATTAAGACTGATCTTGATAACCACATCATTAATATTCTGTTAAACATTTGTTAATAAACCAAGATTTATTTGTATCACAAAAAATTTTCTAGATAAGCACATAACTTATACTCATCCTGCAAGTTACCACTCGTTAACTAATACAGCAAATCATGGAAATATTTGCTCGTCTTGCAAAATATTCCAGTACCAGAGCATATGTAAACTAAGGTACATCTTATTAAGGAAAAATTGTTTTGAAACATAGAGCTGATTAAGCCAAAGGCATAGGTTCCATCAATAAAAACTTTTAATAAAATTATATTTTATCAAAGATGAATTTACAACTTTAATTTGCTTGACAATTAGCTCATTGGTAATGTATATTAGTAGAGAAAAATAGGTCATATGCATGTATAAATAAGCATATTTTGAATGTCCTTTATCCTTTGAAGAATAACACACAAGCACAAAAAAGAATAAATTAATATTATTTTTCAAAATATGTATACAGGTACATACATATACCTATATGTACATATAAAGTTTTTGGCGTGAAATTAGTAATCTTCTTTTTTTCTTAAAGAAAAGTATAAAAAGAAAAAAAAGTGGGATATCATAAAATATAATGATTTTTTTCCCCATTTTTTTTTGGAATGAAAAGTAAGACCCATTATTACATAATAAAAAAATGTACATCCATGAAGTTTTTTTTTTCCAAAAAAAATATGATGTACTTAAAACTATACTAAATTTAACTTTTTCTTATTTCTCCCTTCAAGTAATACATAATCTAATTGACAACATTTTATTAAATAAATTGATAGAGAGAAAGAGAGAGAGAGAGAGTTGTGTGTATGTCTTTACATGGAAGGAAAGAACAATATAAAAAACTTTGATGAAAGAATATGTAAAAAAAAACTGCATAATCCTATAATGAAGGTAATTTACTCTTCCTTGGGCACATTACTTATCTTAGCCTAATTATTAGTCATTTACTTAATGAAGAAGAAAATTGGACCTTTTTCATTAGTTGAATGAAAAGCTAATATCTTATTTTTTCCTTATTATTAAACAATAAAAACAAAAATTGAAATAAAGCTTCAATATTAGTAGTATGAAACATTGTATCAAACGTAAAACATTCGTCAATGTGTTCAAAAATATAAAGTAAATACTAATTCATGAATAAATTCATATTAATTACTTATATAATACTAAGTAAAATAAAATATTTGATTGAAATTAAATGTTCGAATAAAAAAAGGAATTAAAAAAATAAAATCCATGTGGCCAAAAACCCCAATTATGTCATAACTTGCATGCTTTTCAATATTTTATGCAAAAAAAAACCCAACCATGTTTGTTATTATTTGCATATTATTACACTCTTTGTATCTAAAAAAAATTATTTTGCTTGCTTTTTGCCGATAGCTTTTGGTAAGAGCATAGTTGGTACAACACTTCATAACCTGACTCAATTTGTTATGAAACGTACTATGTTAAATTAAAAATTTTTGGTGGGTAACCTAAAAGTTATGGAAAAAAAATATTTTTTCATATATTGCAAAAAAATCAAGAAATGCTGTGAATACGTACGTTGCAAAAATGATAAAAAAGAAAAACAAACCCTAATCGTCTAAAAGAGTTTTGAAGGGTAAAATGAATTAAAAAATAAATAAAAAGATGCTAAAATTCGATTGCTTTTGTTATCAATATATATATTTTTTTTTTTTGAATTTAGGTATTTACGTGAAATCATCCTCGATTTTATTAATTTACATACTTTTGGTATATCTAGTGTAAGAAAATACAATGCATTTAGAACAATAGAAACATCGAATTTGACACCTTTTTTGATTAAAAAAATAAAAACTATGCAACGAAAAAAATAATAATAACAAAAACTAATTTGTCTACCTTTTTTCCCTTAAATTTTAAAATTTTTTCTTCAAAGCAAGAGAAAAATGCTCTCAAAGTGCATTTTTTATTAAATAATACCCGAAAAAAAAATATGTATGTAAGGTAGATACCAACATTGACTGAATGCAACTTCTCTACTCACATATATTTTTCTATTTTGACAATCAATGGTTGGTGTAAATAACTTCAACATGAACTTTCTTGATCAAGCACCTTAATTATATCAAGGAAGAATCAATGGGGGAATAAATAAGGAACATATATATGTAAAGTGAATGCACGCTGTAATGCAGTGTTTCTCAACTGGTGAGTCGTGGAAAGTTGATCAAAAATGAAAATAATCCTTGATTAAAGAGAAATAATATAAAAACTATAACAAATTTTATTACAGGTTGATACCGATAGACATAAAAATTACAAATATAAGGGCTGCCCGTAAGTCAGTCAATCTCTAAATAATATACTTTTTTTAATAGAAATATTATATTGTTCCTTAAACTGAAATATCATTGAATAGGCACAATTTCAAAGGTTTTTGATGGTGATATCATACAAAGATTATCTGCAATTTTGATTTACCCAAATGATCCCAAGACATAAAGGCATTAGAAAATCAGTACTCAAAGTAAATGTCGCTTCTCCATATTTATAATTCAAAATACAATTAATTAGTAACCTTTTTTTTGTTGTATGACTAGGTTTTGCATAATAATAGCAATATTTAGATTTTTGACATTATTAGTTTAATAACTTCATTAGTAATATGTAATTTCAAAAGCATTTTAAAAGGGTTTGAGATGATAAAGGTGTCAAATGTGGTTCAAAATGATTCATTCCTGTTTTTAATTTATTATGGTAAATATAAATTAATTAGGGAGGGCTGATACAGTATACCTTTCTACTACCCCAACACATTACCAATTTATTTAATAGCCTTACAATACTACTGGCCAATACCAATATCAATCCGAACAAATCATCTGAGATTTGTATTCCTTATTTGCAAAGTTCTAAAGAACATTAGAAAAGACACTCAATGTAGCATCAACATAAAGTTCAATTACAATAACTGGAGTTTGAAACAGAGTAGTTAGTCTAGTAGTTACAGAGCCCCTACTGAAGAGAACTCAGGGTCATCAATAAAAAAAATTTAATTAAAGTATGTAATTTTGTAACAAATATTGAAGATTAGAGGTATAATTTTGTTTACTTGTGTGATATGTAGAGGAACATTAATTTGCTAACTTTAAAAATGTTAGTAAAATTTTCACGTTTTCTAAGGTTCATTTTAAGGAGGGGTGTTAATACAAAATTGTATTGAAGTCTTGATTTTCTGATGAAAGAATATGTTTTAATCATTTTGCTATGTTATTTTTCTTAGCTCAGGACACCCACTAATTTATCCATATAATTGTTATAGAAAGAATAAACTTTGAGTATCATGACCGGTATGAATATTAGTAAAAATCAGTTTCTTTTCATTGGATATTGAACTAAATGAAACGAAACCTTTTATATCAATACATAAGTATCAGTCAAAAATATAGGGGCTGATTTTTCCTTCCTACTTTTCACTCACTCCATGAGTAATCCTTGATTTTAAAAGTGTACATACATATGTAGGTAAGTACCATAATTCAATATAGCCTCTCTTTGTATATATAATATATCGAGATGAATGTATGTATATTTTTTACTCATAATGAAATACATATTCAAGGATATAAATCAAAAAATAAATAAATATACTTAAATAAAGAAAGTGACGATGAAACAAAGAGGAAATTATAGCACTCAAGACTCAATTTGAAATCAATATCTAATAAAGTATGTATGTACACTTTGTACAAAACATACACAAATAATGAATGAATAAAAAAAGCAAAGGAATACATCAAAATAATATATATATATATATATATATATATGTCTACATATTATATGAATTGCTTTACTTTACCTCCAAATGTAAATTTAATCAAGGAAATTGCTTCATCACTTATGATAAGAAAATAATCAAGGATGATGATGCAATCTCATTTGTGTGAAATATAATCAATATCTATGTATGTTCATTTATAACTATTTGTAAGGAGTGTTTTTTGATGTTGAGGGATATTTGTTTATTAGGAGTAGTGACATATGTGAATATGTAACTAAATATATCAAAATAAGATTTGTAGAGTATTATACATTTAAGATTTTAAGAAAAATTAATTTCACATATATGGAAGCATCAATATTTGAGTATGCTGCTTTTTTGTTATTTATTTTTTTCTGTTTCTACAAACATGCATGCATATTTATATGTATATAAATAATGGAAGAAAAAAACTGGGATAAAAAAAAAGAAATGACGATGAGGAGGAAAAAATCAACATCTTCAAGAGTCAAGAAATGTAGGAAAAACAAAATAAATAGAAAAAAAAAACTTTTCTATATTTACCCATGTCTTTTTTTTTTTTTTTTTTTTTGCCTTTCTTTCTGTTAAAAGCATTAACGTATTTATGATAACATCGTCTTAGTAAGAAAACGCTTGGCTGCTAGAAATTCAAATAAAATTTGTAAAAAAAATACTTTTTCAAAAACAGATGCCTTAACTTAAATAAAAATTATATTGATGTTACGTTTTAATTGGTATTTTTTGAAATATACAATATGTACCTACCCTACCTACCAGTACAGAGGCTGAATGCTTTCAAATAAATGGAAATAATAATAAAAAAGTCTACGTGACCAAAATATATCTTTGTATGTGTGTCGCAATGAAAACTCTTAAAAGTGTAGTATCTAGTTATCAAATACAAACTGAGTAAAAATAAAATTAATAAGTGAAAATAAACAGAGTATCAACTCACAAGGTGTTGGGTAACAATACATATGCATTTTATTAATTAATAGAAGCTCCGTTTTCATGAATCTTTAATTATTTATTTTATTTTTCCTCATAACCCATATAATATTTTAAAGTAATATACTTAGTGTCTCCTCCTTTGTATGTAAAATCAAATTTTTTAAACCATAGTAATTCTAAAAGTTTTGCCTTTTAATAAATTTTATACTGAAGTCAACAAAAATCAATTAAATAAAGTAAAAAATTGTCATAATTTCTTGTCATAGAAGTGTTTACAGACCCAAAAAGGATTGACAAATTACCAACACTTGGATTTCAATTATTAATTGTTTTAATCACCAACAGATCATTGTGAGTAATTAGCATCAGTGTTTTTTAAAGAGAAATCAATTGGTCATTTTGGAATGATGAAAGCAATATAACTTTCTCATAACGCAATTTCTTACTCGTAATTTAAAATGAAAAGTCTTTTGTAGTTCAAAGCACACATGCAATCCAGGATATTTTTGTAGATTTTCTATCGACATAAATAAGTTTGGTATATATTAAGGTACAGGAAGATGAGAGTATTCATCACACAAGTCAACAACAAAAAGTTGATTCACCTCATGTTAGTGATACTTAATTACGTAGGTTGAGGAGTTGAATGAACTCATTTACAGCTTAAATACTTAATTGGTTGTAAATCGAGATTAATTGATGAAATGTATTGAAATTATTTAAATGAATGAAATCGCATTAGAAAATTAAATAAAAATGTGCAAAGTATGAAACTTTTCAGCAACTATTGTTATATTTTGAGTGATATTTGCATTAAAAAAGTTGAAAACAAATCAATCTTGTTACTGAACTAGACTCTCCAAAAGAATCACAATCTTTAGAAAATTAAAAATCATTTGTTTACATATCAAATAAACTCCTTTTACTTCTATTTAGTTGGACATAATATATGTATAGCAATTATATGTACTTTTAGAACAAAACCGTTAAAAAAAAGAGGACTTTTGTACTTGACATTGCTCCTTCTTACAACTACATACATGTTTCCATATAAAATACTAACTCAAATTTAGAGTGAATATTAAGATTTACAAGAAATAACCTAATCTTTAAATGTGTTTTAATATTTCCTCCCTCTTTTTTAAAAAATTTTCTCACAAAATCAAATGTGCGAAAAAATATCGAAAAAAAATTCTAGAATCTAAACTGATACGTACAAAATACCATTAGAGAATTGAAATTATTAACGTATCAAGTGCTTTAATTATAAGCGAGTCTTTTTAATTTTTGAAAAAGTAAAATTATATTAATTTATTTTATTTATCTGATATTTATTTTCGAACTCTGCTCTATAACAATAATTATTATTTTAAGAATTAAATAGATAAACAGGAATTTTCTTTAAGACTTCTTGATTTTGCACAAAAATTAAATCCATTTTGGAGTCTTCATTATTTTTGAACATTAATTAATCAAAAAGAAAAGTATTCTTTTTTTTATTTAACAATATAAAAATTCCCTTAACTTTTTCTCTAAAAGAAATTAATAAACAAAGAGGAAAATAAAGTAGCAACAAATGTTTCAGAATTTCATATATGTGTTTATCTCTCTTTTACCTTTATGAATGCTTCAATATTTATAATTTTTCTTTTTCAAAGAAAAAGCATGTAGGACTCCAGGAATAGGAACGAATTTGAAATGACTTTTAATTATATAACATTATAAAACATATTTTGCTCTATACATATTTTCATAATCGAAGATTGCATTACTTTTAGAAGAGCTACTATAATTTTCCATTAAAAATTATTCATCTTATATTTTGGTTGCAATTTATATAAACTAATGATTGTACAATTAACAAATGGTGTACGGCGTATATGTTTATATATAAAACATAGTTGTAGACTTAATAAGTATAATTGATATGACATTCTCCATTTAATAAGTTGTTTTAAATTCCTTAAAAATCAGATGTTTTCAGAAGTAGTACAATGCTCATTCTTGTCGTATTGGTCAAATATGTCAAAATATGTACATGTAAACGTTATTATAAATCAGGTTTAAAATGAAACTTACTATATCTTAGAAATATGTGGGCGTTTTACTTCAAGGGACCCTTGGGAAAGACAAAAGTTGAATACTATGTAAGTATTTCTTTAAAAATACTCTGATGCAGGTTTTTCAACCTTTTTGATGTCTTCTTTGGTAAAATTTTGTGCAACATGAGAGGAGAAGAAATAGGTTGACATAGAGATAATTTTATTACAATTTATTATTTTCTTAGTTATATACACTATTTTACAAAGTAACATATAACAGACAGTAGTTCTTAACACATCCAATCATTTTATTCCATTTGTTTCTTTTTCGATAAATCACAAACACCTTTAAAATTACTTTTTAAACCATAAAGTGAAATAATTTTATCCACTTTTTTTGTCCTCGATTTCTTTACATATCA
Organism: Lepeophtheirus nordmannii; assembly: GCA_963680855.1. Taxonomy (NCBI): domain Eukaryota; kingdom Metazoa; phylum Arthropoda; class Copepoda; order Siphonostomatoida; family Caligidae; genus Lepeophtheirus; species Lepeophtheirus nordmannii. The sequence continues at coordinate 35,780,776 of OY804523.1, read as the reverse complement.
ATGAATTAAATGCGTTATCCTTCCCTATCCTTTTTATTATTTCACTTTTCTCAGTCATCATATGGAGTTGTCAGAATGAATGGATATATATGTAAGTATACATACACATATACTTTAAAGATTTAGGAAGAATATAAAAAGTTGTCAATCTGAGAATGAACCAAACGTAACACAGTTAGAAAATAAAATCAAGCAAGAATAATCAATCTTTTTTTTTACCATCCAAAAAAAAATTAAAAAGCATATACTTACATAAATCATTTCTTCACTTGAATATGACTTTTAAAAAAAATAAAGCATAAATGTGGGAAAACACATTTTATAGAATAATAATAAAATAAATAAATAAATTTTAAAAGCTTTCTAAAAGTGTATATATGGAAAAGGAATAAATTAAATTTAAATTTATATATATCAGAGCTACCTTGATTTTTATTTTATGTTTAAGCATGTACGAGTATATAATTGTATATACATAGATGTTATAACTGACTGAATACTTGAATTGATTTTTGCTGTTATTGTTCTTTAATTTACAATAAGTGCTGGGAAAAGTTCATTTCTTATAACTGATCTTTTACAAAAAAAAATATTCCTTCTGTAAATGAGACTAACACACAGGGGAATCAATTATAAAAGGCAATATAGTCCTTCGTTTTAAAGTGTAGAAAAAAGTTCGTTTATCAAAATGTATTTATATACATGTACACATTTGAGTTCACAACATCATATAAAATCAATCGATATACTCGCTTCAAGATTCTTCAGAACAATTGTTTACAAAATACATTACTTTTGCTCTTAATAACAAAAATAAGATAGGAGATACAAAATTGTTTACAGAATAAATTTGAACTTATTAACAAAAGGTATTTAACAGATTACAAGGTACTTATTTGAGGCTATGGTTTCACTCATTATGGAAAATCCTGTATATTCGTATTTTAGTAAAACCAAGAAGATGATTATCTTAGATGCCAAATTCGGCATTTTGGACGTTGTATATCCAAGTACATAGTATGTACTAACAACATCATCGAGGGAGAAACATTAATATACAATGTTGAATATTTTGATATGTATCTTTTACTCTTTCCTACCAAAAAAAAAAAAGAAGTACCCAATTATGTACATAATAAATGTAAACTGTTTAAAGACTATTTATTTAATGTAATTCAAGCACAGTAGATCAAAATGGATAGGACTAAAAGAATTCAGATCAACATGTGACCAAAAAAACAACTAAGTAAAGTAAATTTTCATGTTAAGAGTAGGTTAACGTAATTAAAATACGGAAAACATTTTTGTAGTTTCAGGAATAGGTAAATTATACTTGCTTTGCAATTATATATGGACATAATTTATTTGATACCTGTATATTTTTTTATTTAACAAAAGGGCTACAAAGGCTTGCTCCGTGTATGTAAATATATATATATATGTTAATGCCCAAGTTATATTTTATCTGTACTTGAGTACATTTTAATAAAGATCAACTTCGCCAGTTTTTTTTTTAATTTAATCACTGATAAACTGAAGAATTTTAGCATGTTATCTCATCATTAATATAAATTCCTTTTATAAACCTTGTTAAAATAAAGGATAGATGACTCTACTAGAAACAAAAAATAGAAAAGGAGAAGGAAAATTCCCTCATGATTTTGTCTCATTTTGACTTTTATAATTTAAAAAAAAACTAAGAATATATACAGTATCAAGATGTATCGGAAGAACTATAAACATATAATCATAATTATCTATATTTGTAATTATATGCATAGCAATTTTACATTTTTTGAGTGATCATTCAAGCCATGTACATATTTAGACACATGGAATTGTATCATTCACGGTAATATATACATATATATATATATATATACATAGCTTGTGTTTCATGAAGAAATGAAGAAAAGTTAAACTTTTTTTGTCATGAAAGGTCTTTCACACAAAAAAACAGAAAAAGACGATGAAAAAAAGTACATACGTTCATACATCATGAGAAGAAGAGTGAAGAACAAAAAAGCAAAGACATATTAGCTTAGATCCTTATGAGATTAAGAGATCAGTTACTTATTGTAGGTATATATTTATTTTTCACTTATAGAAAAACGGACAAAAAGAAAAGGATCATAAATAAATAAATGTGAAACAAAGCTTGTGGCTTATGATTACACCTTAAGCTTTATATCTACAACATACTTTTTGTTTGTTTGTTTGCACTTTAAAACTAAAACAATTCTTTTCACGCAATATTTCTGATAGCATTAACACCAATTAAAAAAATGTTATTTTAAGTATAAAAGCTGACTACTTACTTATGACTTACATTACTTATCGATATCAATTTATCTACTTTAATTAATCGATGGATAAATCCATCGACCATCGAATCATTGATTTCTAAATTCATCAATGGAAAAATTCATCAACTTTTTTCTCCCAATGAATACTTTCAACAGCTTAGAGCAAAATTTCACATGAACACCAGATTACGATTATATAAAGAAATTTTGTACAAATAGCAAAAATTATTATTCTAATTACATATTTAGGGCTTGTGTTTCCAAAAAAGAAGAAATCAAAAATGTACGACAACCAACTTTGAAACTCTTCAAAAACTATAAATTCTATTTATTTTTAGAATTGAACGAAGGAAAAACGATGGTTTAAAATAAGGTTTATTTCTATCAAAGTTAATTAGATTTAAAATAATTACCGAACGATGTGAACATGACGAATGGCAAGAAGCACTCAAATAGGAAACGACAAATTATAATTAAAAGCTAGTTCATCATGTTGTTAACAATCTAAAAAGAGGCAGCAATAGATATACACGAACTCACTCTAAGCTGTTGAAAGTATTCATAGGGAGAAAAGAGTCGATGAATTTACTAATGAATAAGTTGATGGTTGATGAATTTGTCTATAAATGAACTGGCAGTTGATGAATTAACGTCGATAAATTGATATCGATAAATTTTCCTATACCCACTTGGGACATCTTAATTTACTTTAGAGAAGCATTACTTTGATTTTATTAAATTATAAATCCTAATTCTTCAAATGAAGACCATTAGTACTATAAATATAACAAGATATGTAATTTTTTTCATAAATAAATACGGACAACAGTTCTTTATAATACAGTTATTGGACACATGTTCATGTGGCTTCAAACTTAAATATAAGTATGTATTTGTATTGTATTTGTATTGTTGAAAAATGTTTGAAGTTTTCTTTGATATATATATATATATATATATATAAGGTAATTACTTTTATGAATCATAATATAATACATTTGTTTTAAGATCATATGCATCTTAAACATATTTTATTGTGACTATAATATAAGCCTTTTGATATTTTTAATGAAAAATATTTTTCCTAATTAAAAAAAATATAATCAATCTATAGCTGTCTCATATGGTTATTTAATAAGAAACGTTTTTGCAATTTTTTTTTGCCTTTGGCTCAATTACTGGAGTCTGGGGGTACAAATAAAGACCAAAATTGAATGCAACATTTCTATATTTGTCTGTTATCTATTGAATATATTTATAGACTATATTAGGCAGTAGCTATTTTACAAATTACATTTGAGTGTGACATTAAATCATTACAATTGTCCGCGTAGTTTGAAACATTTCCAACTGCCATTACAACAGTTTAAAAAAATCGAGTTTATTTTAGAAATAAAGAAAAATGAACCAAAGGATTTCTTGAAAAATAAATATCATGATTTTCAATTGATATTTTAGATGACTAATCAGTCATTGGATATTATACATGCATGTTATTTCTAAAGCGTAAGTAAAAAATAATTCAGAGAAATAAATGATATGTAGACAATTGCGACACATGTTGTAGCTGACACCTTTCTATCAAATGTTACACATTCTCAAATATATAGATTTAAATTTTTGGTAAATTAAAATTAATATTAGAGAATATAAGTTACAGTAAAGACATTGAAAGGTTTAATACATTATTACAAAAGATATCATTCATCCAAAAAAATCACTTTTACCCTTCTAAATCAGTTTTTATCCAATATCTCAAAGAAAAGTTGATCAATATGTCTGATGTTTTTTTTAATATTCGTCATCGTAATAGTTATGCAACTGTTATATAAATTTTGTGGCTATAGTTTCTTTGATATTCGAGAAGAAGGGCATATTACAAACATTATCGGTCTCCTCGTCATAATTCTGTGTTTCATAGTATGGCTTACGTAACATTGGCACATAGTACCAATCAATATGAAATACTACAATGTAGAAGAGGCTCGAGACATATGAAAGTTTGAGCTATCAAACTTCTACTATATAATGATGTACATGCATAGTATAAAATACTCAGATTTTTAAGAATATGCTTATAAAACGATAAATTCATTAAGAACACTGGGTTATTTTGTATATGAACATAGATGGTACTAACCAATTAAAGAACTGACTCATCAAAAGACATAAGATACACTAATTAAGAGTAAGTATAAGAACAACAATGACTATGACCTCAAATAGAGTACATTAAGAAAAAGATATGAGGGTAAAGAAACTGCTTTTTGACATTAATTGTAAGTAGGTAGGTACGTAAGGGTGTCTTGAACAAAGGAGAAGATTTTTTCTCTTCTATGTAGAAACTCATTGCAAAAAAAAATAAAAAAAATAAGTATGAGCTTCCAATCTAACCCTAATAACAATCTTTTTTATGCCATTCATTTCTTTAAGATGGAAACAATAATCATAAAAAAAGGAAAGGAAAGTTATAACCTCAATTTATTTTCTTATACCCACCAAGAAATAAGGTATGAAATAAATAAAAATATACTAAAGAACGGTCAGAAAAAGAAAAAGAAATTATTGTTATGGCTACTAATAGGTATTACAATCGTCTTGTTTATACATGCTTTTGTATATGTATATGTTATATATATATTTTAAATTTGATTATGCCTTCAAGATTTCTTGCAATCCCTTTATTGACCAATACATGTATAAATATGCAGTTGTGTGTATGTATGTATGTACAAAAATGACTAAAGTTTAGAATTTGATATCAAAAGATATATTTTATTTTGAATTTTTGTCAGTTAAACATGAAAATAAACGTTAAATGTCCTAAAAAAAGATCTTTCATGGACTACTTTTTGATTTGAAAATTTGAAAAATATAAAAAAACATGAATTTTTGTTGTTCTTCTTTTAACTTACTTTAAATATTGTTTTATCATATTGCTCTAATTCACCTAGTAAGAACTCAAAACAAGCCAAAAATAAATAAATTTACATCTTTTAGCACCGAGTATGACGCGTATATATTTGTAATTTTCTTTCACTATCACTTATCATTTTTTGATACCTTGTGTATAATTTTTCAATATATGTACTTTTAATTACATGAATATTAACTGTGGTACGAAAAGATGTAAATTTATTTATAGAAGTATTATCAAGCAAATTTAAGCAATATGTTAATAATAATGTTGAAAGACATACTTCAAATCTACAGTATTTAAATTAATAAAAATCTTGTATCTTGATTTTACTCCACAATTATAGGGAAGAAAAGCTAAAATTCATGTTTTTTGATATTTTACAGATTTTCAAATCAAAGCGGGTCCATGAAGGACCTTTTATTGGGACATTTAATAGTCATTTTCATGCTTAAGTGACAAAAATACCAAAAATAAAAACTATCCTGTGTTACCAAATTCTAAACTTTTGTCTTTTCGGTACACCCTAATGTACATACATAACTCTGACAATACTGACTTAATTGACTTCAATTACACTTTCTTCCAGTAGCCAAAGAAACAGTAGGCCTACGTATACATTCATGAACAAGTAAACAAAATTATAACCAGTGATTCTTCCTGGACAAAATCATTTATTAATGACAACTATGATATCATCTAAATGAAGTGACTATTTGTTAAATAAATATTTATTTAAAAAACGTTGATCTTATCCTTGTTTTTAGATTTCCCATTTTTTTCTTTTTATCCCTTTAACTTTTTCTCGCTCATATGATTTTAACATCTTTATAAACAATTTTATTGAGTTTATCCAATGAATTTAACGTATGTGCCTACATCATTGAGCCCAATTGCCTTATTTGTCCTTGCTTGTCTACACTATATTTCTGAAAAAATATTTTTTAATGTTTACTGTTCGATGTATCTTTTGAATACAATTCAACCCTCAAGAGCAATAAACTTTACTTATATGTGTGAATTTTTCCCCTTATGAAAATCTTTGTTAAGTATGAAAAAGTTATCATTATTCGATGAACGTGTTTATTTTTTAGGCTTTAGAGGAAGAGATTCATTCAATGTATGTTTAAAAACTTACCTAAAATATAAAGAAATAGTTAAATGTAATATGAAACTCTTTAAAATAAATCTAAGGAATAATAAAGAAATATTATAAAAATATTAGTATCGTAACATTTAAGTCAAATATTAAAAATAAAAGAGGAGGAAACTTTTTATTCTTTTTTTCTTGCATATTTGATTGAAAAATAGCCAATATTTTTTTTAATAAACAATTTATGAGAGGAAATGGGTATCTCTAAGTAGACTTCTAAATAGTCCAGATAAATTCATTTATTTCTCTACATTGGTTTTTAATTAATGAAATAGGGTATATATTTATTTATTTTTCACAAAGAAATAGCCATTTTCTTGTGTATGTTTTTTAGTCTAAAACCAAATGAAAATGGTCATTAAGAACTTTTAATGGCTTGCTTTCTCAAAATAAAGGGAATTTTATTTATTTAAGGATATGATGTTTAATAAGAGTGGTATATAAATAGGATTTAACTTCTTGGAACAGAACAACAAAATCTTAATAAATGGGAGGTTATTATTGTGTACATATATGTAGTTTATACATTTCTCTGTTTAGAACAGCTTATTATAATGGCAGTGAAACTCTTAAAAATACTATCATTTTAATATGAAATGAAATATGGAAGATTTCATTTAATAAGTTCAGTCTTTTCGAGTAATTACATACATAGTTTAGTTGGAACGAACCCACGTATTAAAAAGTACATTACAGAAGCCTACGTATATCCAAATACACTGCAGTAAAAACTGGGATATAGGTTTCGTTTGATTTCCAAAAAATTTTGAAACCATTTTCATACTCCCTATAGATTTTACGTTTCCAGATGGCCAACTTGTTTTAATGTACAGTTTTTGAGAAAATTATATATATCTTATTTATATTTATAAATATATATCTTGATTCATCGTGTATTTTTGCTAACGTTAAGAAAAAGTTCAAGGATAAACTACGGTATTAAATAAAAACTTTACAGTTTATTTTATTAAAAACAATATGACAGATATAAATCTCTGCTATTTAGTTGTTAAAGTTATTTTGATAATACTGAAGATTAAAGAAGTTATAGTTAATTTTGTGACTTCTCCCGAGACAAAAGTTAAAAAATGTAGTCAAAGAAATTTCTTATTTTTTTATAAGAAATTCAAAAACAAATTCAAATTATTATCTTATACACTAAAATGTAATAGAACAATATCTACAAAAAATGTTTTATACACTGTCCGTAAAATTAAAAATCTCATGTGATTCGGTAGTAAAAGTTGATATTTATAAAAACCCTTGTGTGTTGGGTGAAATGCAGGTGTTCAGATATGATTTTTAAGCTGAAGGAGATATTATTCAAGGGCGTCACTACATATGTGAAGTAAATCTCTGAGAGGGGTTATATATTGGGGTTACTGTAAATCTGGAAGGACGTGTCCTTTCTGTCCAACTGCGTCGATGGTCAAACTTATAAGAGGACAACAACCATTTACATATATATCTAACACCAACAAAGTTTATATATATATATATATATATATATATATATGTATACATATTACATCTATCAATAGATAGTTTAACCAACATATATATATATATATATATATATATATATATATATATATATATATGGGCACGATGGTAAAAACCAGGTAATAGATTTGGTTTGAGGTCTCAAAACTTTTGATACTATTTTCATACTTCCTATAGTCAATATTTTACATTCCGAAATGGGGAATTTTAAGGTATTCTATAAGAACTTGACAATTAACAATAAGTACTAACTAATAAAATTAGACTCAATATCCTGTACCTTAATATCTCAACTATTATTTCATAACTTTTAATTTTACTTGGTATCAGTTTCTTCCATTGCATTTGCTTACATAATAAAGAATGGTTTTGCATAATTTTATCAGTGTCTATTATATCTCGCTAGTTAGCTGAAAAACGTCTTATAGTAAATCTTCTTGGTGTTAGCTCAATATATAAATGATTGTTATACATCATCCATGACTTTTTATAGTTATATTTTGATATAAGATTATCCAATATACATATACAATTATAAACATAATCTTCAAATTCAATCATTGGTATATATGACATTTGAAACTAGGGTTAAAACTAATCACTAGTAGTAAAGTAAAGGCCTTAAGAACACTCTGTGTAAAATAAGCAATTTAATTTATTTTTTAAATATTTAAATATGCACCTAAATAATACTTTGTAACATATAACTCAATTTCTTCTCAATCACCTTCATATAAATTTAAATATTAAACTTTGCTTAACTGTTTTGATTAGTTTTTTTTTTTAAATTTCTTTACTTCATTCCTTTAATCTCATTTAAACTCACAAAAAAACAAGTTGTATCAGGTGATATGTCATATTAGAATTCCTTATTATGATTTATGTTATTTATGTACGTAGAAATATTTTTCTCATATTTTATAATGTATGTACAAATGTTTTTGTTTCTTAATTATAGCCAGAATATTATGCACTATTATCATTCTAATTATAATAGTACATGTATATATATATAAATGTATTGATTTTTAAAAGATTTATCTTAAAGTAATCTCTCAACTTAATTAAATAAAAGGAAAGCAAAAAGGTCTTAATTCAGTATTGAAATAGACAACTACATCATTCATCTCAATGGTTTAACTATTCTTTATTTAATAGTATGTATATTCAAAGCTTTGAAAAATCTAATTAATGTAAAACAAATCAACTTTCAAGAAATCAATAGAAGGCAGGAGAGTAATAACAACTGCTGACAAAAAAAAATAATAACGGTAATTATGCAGTAGTTGTAAAGTGGTTATGAATTTTCCTTACCTATTAATATAAATTGGATTCAAATTATAATCAATGAAATACATTTTCCCTTATAAAAGATCCAAAAAAATGTTCAAATAGTTACTTACATTTTAAACACATGATTGAAGAAGCCATAACAAAAATATATTTTATTAATATGCCTTCAAATTGCCAGTTGATAAAAAAGTGAAAAATTCACAGATAGACCTCGTATTTCGAGACAATTAATTTGTGAGGCATAGTCATTCTTAATTCGTATTGGACAATAATTTCTAGGATTATTGGACAGTTTTCTATTCAATTCACCTTAACTCATGCAAAAATCCCCTCCTACATATCATTCCAATTGTTATCGAATGGTAGATAGTATTTATAATAAAAGAACTTGTCAGTTTTGTTAGATATGCATATAGATTTTCTCTAACATAAATGTTACTCGTACGCCGAGGTATGTATTTATTAATCCTTTAAATAAATGTTTGCCAAGGAGACACTAAACCGTGTATTAAAAGGAGACTACAATGAAAATAAACATTATATAATCTGTAAAAACACGACTATTTATAAAGAATCTACAGATTATAGATGAATGAGACAATCCCCAGCTCGTTTTTATTTGAAAGAATTTATCATAGGTTGCACTTTCATAATTATTATTTTTTTTCTGCTTTCCTTTTTTTCCACCATGTACAAATACATGCTTCTTAGATATAAGTAAACATAATCTAATTGTACCTATGAGATATACTTATTTTAAGTTTTAACATTATAGCTATTAAAATATATTTTATGTACTATGTTCCTTATATGAGTTACATACAAGGCTTTTTTCTTTTTCTTTTTTTTTAATAAGTAGGTTATGCAATTCTTATCAAATGACTATGTATACTAAGCTTCTTATCTTATTATCATAATATTATATGAGAAAAAAGATACATAGATACGTACTACATTTATAGTATACAAATATAATTTGGTCCACAAAATGTGTATATACAGTACATGTTCGTACATAGGTATGGTCCTTTTTTTTTAGATTGTAGAGGACCGTAATATATGTATATACATATGTAATAGAATTAAAATATAAATATATATTTAAATGTTATTTTTTCCAAAATATTTCTATGGATCTCTTATTTTTTTAAGAAATAAAAACAATAGATTTTAAAATGCTATGAACTATAGCAATAAAAAAAAACACTAAAAATAATACTCCTCGCAATTTTTTTTTTTTTTAAATAATAAAACAAATTTTTTATTTTTACATACCTGGTCTTTAGTAAACAATTACATTTGCCTAGTTTAATCACTCTATTATCTCATTTCGTTATACCTATGTACTGCGTAATTTCTCTAAAAATGTTTTTTACAGCCACTCGTGTTGATATTATTCTTTCATATTTATGAAGGAGACAGTGATATATGATGAATTAAAAATCGGTATTTAAGAATTCATGATTTAAAAGAGCTACATACATTATTATTGAAAAAGAATAAAAGTATTCATAATTATTTATAACCAACACATAATAAAATCTTTCATATTTTTTAGCTACATTTCATTTTAGTTTGTACGTTGATTCGTTTCAAATATACACCATTATTAAATTTTGATAGTATTTCAATGTCAACAAGGAACAACAAGAGCTATTCTTTTAACATAATTATTGTAAATTCTTGAACAATGTCAATAATGTAAAATATATAACTACATATATCAAATAAGTAGGTAGCTAAGTAATATCAATGAACCATTCATAACACTGGTCAACAGCAAATTTGGTGTCTCAGTTTTGTAAGCTGATTTTGGTCAATTTTGATGTGCTGAATCCAAAAATAACACCGTTTTTGCCGGGCCAGGTCGATATTTTAAGCTATCGTTAGAATTGGTCTATTGCAATGACATAATAGAGCTACTGAAACATCTTGGTGTACTTGAATACAAATCAGAGGACTGGCGACTTTTTATCGACAGCAGCAAAAGGTCTTTGAAATGTGTGTTGTTACACAACGGAAATCAATTTGCATCTGTGCCATTAGCACATTCGACAACATTAAAAGAACAGCATGAAGCAATTAAGTACGTCCTAGAAAAAATTTCTTATGACCAACATAAATGGCTGATTTGCGTTGACTTAAAAATGGTCAACTTCTTGCTTGGTCAACAGTCTGGATTTACCAAATACCCATGCTTTTTATGCCTCTGGGATAGCAGGGATCGTATTCACCATTACGTAAAAAAAGAATGGCCATTACGTGAAAAGCTTGCAATTTGTAGAGAAAAAAAATGTGATAAACAAGCCTCTAGTTGACAGGGTATTTTATTTCCTCCACTGCACATAAAGCTCGGTTTGATAAAGCAATTCACAAAAGCCCTGGATAAAGATGGACGGTGTTTTCAGTTTCTGTGTAAAACCTTCCCCAATTTGTCAACTGAAAAGTTAAAAGCAGGTATTTTTGATGGTCCTCAAATTAGGAAGCTGATCAAAAACTCTCCCGCGTTTGAGGAGACCATGAATCCTGTTGAGCAACAAGCTTGGAACTGCTTTGTCCAGGTCGTGATGAATTTCCTAGACAACACAAAAGCAGAGAACTACAAAGATCTAGTAGCAAACATGTTAGTGGCTTTTAGGAACCTTGGCTGCAATATGAGCATAAAAATGCACTATCTGTACTCGCACATGGACCGTTTTCCCGAAAATCTTGGTTCTTTAAGCGATGAGCAAGGAGAGTTCTTTCACCAGGACTTGAGAAAAATGGAGTCACGCTACCAGGGAAGGTGGGATATGGTGATGATGGCGGACTACTGTTGGAATTTAAAAAGAGATGTGCAAGCACCAAAACATTCGCGACAATCAAAAAAACGAAAATTTAGCCCGTAATAATGCAAAATTTAAGTTTTCATTTTTAGTTATATGTACTATAGATGGTTCTTTGTTAGAATACAGCAATTTTATCATAAAAACTGACATTTTGCCATTGAAAGATCATTAGTAAATCTTGAAAACATTGTTTAAAAGATATACCTGGTAACTAAAGTGACATAATTTTAAATTCAAATTTACAAAAAAATTTGACCTCCGAGAGCAAAATGGATGTTACTTCTAGATTTAGCATGGCAAAAATATAGTAAATCAGTTAAAAAATATCAGACACCTTTTAAAAAGTTTCTCTTTGTTGACCTGTGTAATGAGACTGCTGTTGGATTAATAGTGTACTTCTAAAAATAGATTTTACTTTATTTTTATTTTAACTCATAGAAAAACCTTCAAGATACAATAGTATAACAAGATATGAGTAATTTAAACTGACAAAATTTTAGTCCAGGTATAACTGTATATACCGATATATTATAGTTAATTAAAGTATAAACTTCTTTCAATACTGTTTTGTTTAAACTTGTTTTATATTTCAAGAAAAAAGAAAGGATTAATTATTTAAAATTAATTTGAATGTCATCTTACATTAAAAAACGACTATTATATATTGAAAAAGTTTATATACAAACAATTAAATAAGCTTGGACATGAAACATTTTTTTGACGTTAACAAAACCTTTTAATAATTATTAAAAATAAGTTTTAAAAAATGTAATTCTTTTGTTAATTGATTCAACTATTATTTCTTAGCAAACTACATTGAGTAATAAACTCCTCTTCTTTCTCTAAGATACATTTATTAAGCAAAAAATAAAATTTTACTTTTATACAAAATATGGGAATAGATTCAAGAATATTGCTTAAAGAATAAATTTTCATTTTCATTGGTACATTTACACACACACACACAGATTATTATTAAGTATCACCAGATTGTTAAAAAAATACATATACAAAAAGCAAGTCAAATATGTAGCAGTATAGTATAGTATGTACAGTTTTTTATTGTTCATATTAATACCTGGAATATTATGAATATTTTATTGTTATATTCGTACATACTTGCACTAACTTTATAAATAAATATGTATGTTTATATTATGCTGTAGAGGAGAAAAAAAAGACAAATATTAGAACACAGCAAAATCTCATCTTTGAATATGAATAATACATTTCTACTGATGAGAGAGGGAGACAGGATACAAAAAAAAATCCTACACAAAGATAGGAGCAATAAATTAATAAAAATTTGATTAAAATACACAGATGTAGAAAACATAATAAAATGTATACTTGATACATTTAAGAAATGTAAATTTTTCTATGTACAATCATACAAAGAAAGAAACATGTTATACCACTTTTACTCATTAATTAATGCGTTTTTGTTGAAGAAGAAGTGCGTACAATCCTCATAGAGTCGTGACATGGGACGAAGCTACGTGATTCACATACAAATAAAAAATATTTATATTGCAAAAAAAAATATTTTTTATTTTTTAAAAAGCCTTTCCTTTTTAATAAAGGAATTACTTAGACAGACTTGAAAGTGTGCATAGGTAGAGCCATGGACATATATTTGTAGCTTTTCAATGCCAGATAGCTGTATAATTATTACATACAATAATTATTCATTAAAGTATTCAAATTATGCTTCCACATCTAATCGAGTTCATTCAAATAGAAAAATAAAACTTTCAAGCTAGATAGCTTCTTAGGAATGTATATATGCTTGTTATCAACATTGAAATACAAGAGGAGAAAGCTTAAAGGTGTTCCGTGTTAATCCGTGACATATTGATACTATCAATCTAAACAATAATACCCCGGATTGCTAGATATTTGTTTTGGGTACAATGCGTTTATTTTCAATTTGGAAAAGAAGTGATTTGCTAGAAAAATACCTTCGCCACATAATTAATTAAAAACAATCAATCTCAGAGGAGAAGAATGTAATAATTTCGAACTCTATACATAGATACACTGATCATTACCATCACATAGTCGTAAGTTAATTTTTAACATAAGGAAGCTCCAGGTCTGTATAGTCAACAAAAACTTAACAAACATGTGAATTTAGCTCATTGTAACATCTACGCATACGTTTATACGTTAGGTATAATTAAATATCATGATGAAGATGAGTGCTAAGAAAATAAAACAGCAAATAGAAATTCATTAATATTGCAAATTAAATCAACTTTATCCTTGACTTTTGAGCTACACACATAATGTGCGCCATATCCTTTCAATAAGAAATAGAAACATCTTTCATGTCCCTCGAAAATCTTGTTATGTTTATTAGATTTTATTTTTTCTGTTTATATATATATGTACCAAAGATATTTATTATTCGAAAAGACTTCATAATAAAATTATAGGATATATATATATATATATATTTATATATATCTTTGAAGTAGAAAAAAATATATTGGAAACTAAATTAAACTTATAGATCTATCATATCAATAACTTATACAAAGTATATAATGAGATTCACTATTTTAATATAAAAAAATTAAAAGAAAAAAAAAGTTGGTCATTATTTGATAATTTGACTTTTTAATTGGAGAGAGTAATCTTCCAAAATATATAGGAGGAAGAAAAAAAATTATAAATTATAATTATAAATACATAAAAAAAAACTTTTTACAATTTGTTATTATTTTTTTTTACTATAAAAATTATTGTCTGCAAAATATTACTAAAAGTTGTGTCACGACAAGTAAATCATATTTTTTAATACATACATGTATATATATATATATATATATATATATTATATACATATAGTATACATTATATGTTACAAAAAAAACCAAAAACAATATATTTGTGATATGCCTGTAGCAAATAATAATAGATTACACATAAACATAAAGTTAAATTAAAAATGCAATGATTAGCAAAGAAGTTATGTTAATTCATTTCTTCAAATTTCAGCGTCTCAATAAAAGATAATGAATTCATTTTTTCTTATAATTTTATAAGAAAAAAAAAATTACACTTGGAATTAAGAGCACACAAAAATAAAAGTTTCTTCAGGATGTTAAAGAAACCTATTATTGAGGCCTAGCCTATTAATGTATATTTTTAAATATGTTCAGAGAGTGCCAAGTTTTTCCCATAACTAATCTGGTATGTATATGCGTATCTAAGTATACAACTGTGTCCCTTTAAGTAGTATAGTTGTTTTTAATCAAAGTATTTAAAGCTGGAATCGATGTATAAACTTCTATTGAATATTTCAAGGAAAGTCATAGAATCTATAATTTGTTTTATATTATAGATATATTATTTATTAGAGTTTATGTAAAAGGTTAGACAATAGTATTCGTGGTACATATTTATTTATGCAGAAGTCTTGGTAAATTGTATCTGACTATATCAACTACCTACATATGTGTATGTATGTGTGTAGTTGCTTATGTACACATATGTACTAATAAGGCATAAAAAGAAAAAAAAATTGCACAATAATGGTTCAATAATCATCTTTAAGTCTATAAATTCAGAAATTACATAAGAAACTCTATTCCAACATCATGTTTAATAGTATTGTCTTATCCAACATGCACTGCCCGTCACTGTACCAGTAACTTAAAAAATTATAACTGAATCTAATTTTTCTGGCATATGTACATATATTGTATATAAGATTCTATAAATGACCAATCTATTAACCTAAAAAAACCTCTAATCTCTATGTCCCTTCATTGCAAAGACAACACAGTCAGAAAGATAAAAGATGAATTTGCTGGAAAAGGAAAGTATATAATTGCAGGGACTAAATATATATATATATATTTAGTTATTTATTTTGAAAAACCGGTTTTGGCCATGCAATATACATACATAGTTAATCTTGTGCTATGGAAGTCCCTCAGATTTCCTTGAAAGTTATAAATATTCAAAATATAATGAAAAAGTCACATGAGTTTTTCTATAGTAAAAAAAAAGTAAGAGGGAATTAGTGGAATTAAATATCATGGCTATGAAATAAAATGAGTTTCTGAAAAAAAATAAAGGAGGGGGGATTATATATATATATATATATATATATATATATATATATATATATATATATATATATATATATTTAAAAAGAAACTCATTTAAAATACATACATAGAAGAGAAGAAGGGGAAAAATATTGGTGAGACTTTTTTATTTTTAAAGAAGAAAAAGTATAAATCTTTTAAAGAATGAATGAGAAAATAAGAAATTAAGGATTTTATAACAAGAAGGAATAAAAATAGTTGAAATTTACAACATGTTCATTAATGTTTTAAAACATTTTATCTATGTACGTACAAAATTTAAATCGTTCATCCATCTACCAACATTTATAAATAACTTTATATGTTCTTACAAACATGGGTAACTAAGTTTCAACTACATAGAGGGGGAGGGAAGGAGAGTTGACTTTGAAAGGCAAAATGTGATCAATTATCTGGCAGCAATGAGTCTAGTATATGAAAAGGTATAAAAATAGACGTGTATTATATAAAAATGAAATATATATGCACTTATATATGAAACACACTTCTCTTGGGAAGAACACTTCGTTAGTTCCTTTTCATATTCAACATGGCGTTTTGACAAGTCTTACACAAACGAGAAGCAAATGGTTATATATATAACCATATATATAATCTTGCTTTTTTCTTCCAAACTCTTTGATGGTTTAAATTCTTCATATGTATATATAAGTATATATATATGTATTATTAATAATATGATTATTTTACAGACATAAATACACATATGTACATTCTTCAAATTGATATTATAAATACTATGTACAATAGAGGTTCAAGGGAACTGCAATCAAATCTAAAACTATCTATAAAACAATAAATCTACAATTTAAAAAATATCAGGAGAAAAATACAAGAATACCTCAAAATATTTGCAGAGGAGCAATTATGATTTAGTGTTTAGTAAAATTATACATATAGTTATTGAAGTGCCCATTTGTCTGTTGTGTGATTATTTTTATAGGTTTTCATGGTTTAATTTGGAAAAAAATATATTCTTCTATACTTTTTCAAGCCTCCTTATAAAGTACAGCCTACTGTTTTAATAGGACTCCATTTTTTAGTATCTATAATTTAAGTTATAAGTGACATAAATTTTTGATAAATTTATAAGAAAGTAATAGCAAAATCTTTGAAAGTTAATATTTATAAAGTGTGATTCAGAAAAAATTTAAATTAATTGAAATCAGATACTTGGATCAGTCATGATGTTAATTGTTTTTTTAAATAATTATCGATTATAAGTTGAAAAAAAAGCATTTAGCCTTTTTTTTTTTTGTATTTGACCCTACTTATTTAAGCATGTGTTTTATAAAATATAAAGAAAGTGAGGTGCTATGAATTTTTTTTTTTAATCTTAATAATTTAAAACATGACCGTAACTACTGAAGCATAAATTAATATTATATCTTTAATGAAGCTCTTCTAATATAATTATTTTTTATTTCATTTCGTTTTAAAAATTTTGTATCATAACTCTAAAAGAATTTTTTCTTTTTTGCAACCAAATATCCCCCTTTCATTTTTTAGACTGAGAATCAAACGTCAATCTGTATATATATTTAAAAAACACTCCAATATATCCTTAGATGTAATAATAAACTTCCAAAAGAAGCGGTTCTAAATTCTATATAACACTTTTATTTGAAGTTTTATATGCATGTACAATATATTAAGTCTTTACTGTGTGGAAAATAACTTAAAATATCGTTAGCTCGATAAAGTCATTTTTTAATCCGATAATAATTTTTGGGCTATAGTATATAAAGCTCTACAGGAACAAAACAACATTTTTATATTGCATTCTGGAGAATCCCTGAAACACATTCATATAAGCAAAGATAATAAACACATAGATACACATTACAGAATTATGAACAATTCTTTAATATATTGATAATTAACTCACTTTATGTGTTGCACAATAAAAAAAGTAGAAGTCATATTTATATTTACATATAAATGAATAAATACCCTTGATTTCTAACGGTCAGTTTCATGTATCGAAATATGTATTTTAATAAATACTTATATATACATATATTGGTGTTTAAAGAGTAAAAAATCACTTAAGGTAAGTTTGTATAATGTATGTATATTTATAACAGTCAAGGGAAAATAATTTATATATTCATATATATACACATTTTATTTCTGTCAAAATATAAAATTAATAGTGGAGATAAGTATGAATAGAATAGTATGAAGGTGTGTTGTTATAACATTCAACCTTCAATTATTTTCATTAATAGTAATATGTACCTAAAAAGGAATATTGAAAAAAAATTGAAAAGATAAGTTCTCGTTTAGGTATGTATTTACCTACACACATAAGTACATTAATATATGAAATTCAATAACTCTATGTAGTGGATCAATTATTTACAGATACTCTATTTAAAATATATGGAAGGGAAAAATAAAAAAAAAAGATGGATGTGCTCTAGAAAAAAAAGAAAAAAAGAACAAAAAACCGCTCAAGTGCTTTCTAAAAGTAATATATGTACATATGTATACAAACATATAGAGACTGTTAAAAAACCCAGATGAAATCTTAGTTTTATCAAATAATATTAGTATATTATGTACATAGAATGTACGTAGATAATTACATTCAATGTGCTATTGGACCAGTTCAATAAAATAAAGGGGGGGGGGGGAATCAAATCACTCAACAATATGTTTGTAAAATAAAAGTTAATCGACCTTGTAGGTCAGTTTTATTTATTAATGTTTATATATATCTATAGATATCATATGTAACAAATAAAGAAAGACATATATATACATAAATAAATAAATATTAAAAGTTGTACAAAAAGTTACTATATATAAGCACACTTATGTCAATTTGTAATGCAATTCCTATTCCAAGTTTCTTTTTAGAAAGTAACAAAAATTGCTTTTTTATTGATGAAAAGGGTTTCGAAAATTTGTGTAATAAACACACGTAGATTATAAGCTATGAAAACATGCTTCATACTTATGAACATAATATACATACATACAAAAATTATTAATATATTTTTGCTTATTCTTTGATTTTTCTCCTTTCTTCGTATCCTTCAGTATATTTATTTATCTATGTATGTATGTATATATACTTGCAAAATATAACAGCCATATGTATGTGAAAATATTTTAGACATATTTTATATACAAAAAAAAGATGACAACATACGCACTAAATGAATATTAGAACGACAAATAGAAAACAAATTGATGAATTACTAAATATGTTTTGACTCAATAGGTTTATATAACAAGGTAAAACATTTTTCTCTCTACATTAAAAAAGGATGATAACTTTTACCTTGAAAAACAGACAAAAATGTCATATATAACTTGGAATTCGGCCTACTGATTTCATAAAATTTGTAAATATCTGTTTTTCAAAATTAAAAAATATTTTTATTTTTTTCATATATTATTTTGTAATTTGGAAAAAATGTCTTGTAAGCTCAAAAAAATGATACAAAATTGGCCTCCTTACATATAATAGCTAATAAATAAAGCTATTTTGTGACTAACTGTTAAGAAAATCATAATATAGTATATAGACCATAGAAGCAAAAATTTTGGATTACAAAGGCCATTTTCGTTTTTTCCAAAGTAAAAGCAGTCATTAGCAAAACAAAATTTGAAAACTTGTCGACTGCCGAATAACCTATCCATTATTTAGTTATCAATAACATATCTTGTATTCATTAAAAGAAATACAAAAAGTCCTCAAATAGCAAGTTGCGTCATTCTTCTCAACTTTTTGGACTAGGTACTCACACATCTAAGTAAAATAAGTTGGTCGCACGTCAATTACGTTATTTTCCTAACGGGGAAACTATTCATTATTTAATACAAAATACTTTATGTAATGGGGGTATCATTGTGATATTAAAAATACATCAAAGTAAACCATATTTTTCTAACATTGAATGAAGTATATATATTTTTTTTAATCCTTGGAGAAGATGATACCAATTTAGATTGTCTCTATGAATTATATCCTACTTAAAAAAAATATTTACTCCTTGTTAATCTGGGTCTTTTATTTTGACAAGAGGCATCTTATATTATACGCGGTAAGAGAAAGAAACATCTCCAATATTTTGATACTATGTGTCGTTCAAAGCTTTTTCTATTAGCATATTATTAAAATAGAGGTAGATATTAAGTTGAAGTTAAAATATGGAAATAACTTGTATGTAATAAATAGTACACACCATTATCATCCAAATAATATTAGCTACTAACATATGTAAAAAAGAGAAATATTAAATATTTAAAATATGAAATCAAAAATATTTCTACTTGGTTGTGGAAAAAAATGGAAATAAAAAGATTTAACATTGACTCGAATTTTTTCCCCTCCCTCTCTTTCTCCACCAAGAATATATTAATTAGTTTGTTTTTTGTACAAAAAATTGACATATTGTGTTAAAATAAAATTAAAATAAAGTTCGAAGAAGGTTACATAATGAGACATTTTTATAATGTATTAATGGTACTTTATTCAAAAACAAATTCTTGTATGCATATTCTTATAGGGTCAAAATAAAGGCAATTCAATATTAATTTCGTCTGCATATAATCATTTACATAATACCGAAAAAAGAAACTAACTCACATTGTCAATAATTTTTTCATATTAATTTACGTCACATAAATCTTGGGTGGGATGTTAAAATCAACTTAAGCCCTAATTTTATAATGCAAGAGCATATTTTAAGCACTCAAGAAAATTTTTAAAAAATTTGTATCAAACCCCCACCAAACCTCGAAAATTACTTTTTCTTATAAATGCTCCTTTAATTAAAAATTAACTTACTAAAGTCATACAAATATCACTCCCACCTAATAGTATAAAATGGGAAAGAAATGACCTTTTTGTTACCTTTGATCTTAAATAGGACCTTAAAAATGCCCCATCAATTTGAAGTATTATATAATAATCGCTTTTATTATAAAATGTCATTATTGGTTTCAAATTATTCAAATTTATCCCTTTCTCTTTGAAAAAGAGGTAAAAACAAGCAATTTCAAGTGTTCAAAAAGTAATTTTCAAGGTAAAAGGGAAGGGCTGACTTTGGGACTAATTTGCAAAAATTTTCCACCAAAATGTTTTTAAGACATAAAAGTTGGGCTAAAAGGTAATATCATAACTTTAATTCAATAGTAATCCCCCCCCCCTTGTAAAGCCAGAGTGTCAATGTATACATATATAAGTAGATACATAAATTGATTTAAATAATGTATTTTAATATGATTGTTATTCATGGTAAATGTCTCATACTCTAACCAACTTTTCTCATACCTTTCTCCTTGTCTCAATTAACCTCTTTTTTTAAAAAAAAAAAAAAAAAAAACTCTATTATAAGTTTCAAAATGCGAGACAAGAAATGCGCATTTGTATAAATTAAAAAATAATTAACAATGTTTAACCTAAATCTTTATTGTGTTCACTCACTTTGTTCATATATGTCTTTTTAAGACACAGTATGTACTAAAACCTGTGAATGACCCCAAAACTAATCATTGATTTATTTATATTTTAAATAAGTGACAAGGACAGTCAAATGTCCGATAATCATTCACTCTATATGTTTAAAAAACTTTGACATGACAGCAAAGTCCTATTTGCATATTGTTATGAAATCATTGACTTTATTAACAACTATATGCAGGTGTAGGAGAACTGAGGTGAGGGTCATTGTTACGTCTTCTCACTTTTTGAGAATTAAAATTTTATAGCTAAGTATATATTATGAGCGAAAATTGTGTCTTACTTCTTACTAGTTCTCCACTTTGCCGTGGCCCTCCCACAACTTCTAAATATGTTCTGCCGCATCTACGTACATTTTTGAGTAACAATTTGAAATAACCTAATTTAACATTACTACCACTAATAAACATGACAATTTGGCTTAACATAAATTAGTTGGAGAGCTAGAAAAGACTTAAAAAAAGAACGTAAGGAGTTACAGAGGAGATAATAATAATACTCACATAAGAATATCACGAAACCTCCTAATAAATTAAAGTTTCATTAAACTTTACTTCCATTTTCTCTATACAAATTAAGGATAAAGGCTCTAATAAAACTAAATATATATTTTTTCATCAAAAAGTCACAAAAATATCAAATTCCATGTCATTACAATCCTGATGTGTATCTTTGCTTGGTATTACAGTTTGAGAGACAAACTGTTATCCAAAAATCCTTTTAAAATAATTACAACATGACATTATATCTTGGGGTGACGAAAACCCCAAGACAATTTTCAAGTTATAATTGAAAAGAGAAATAACGAAGGGTTAACTACTTTGATTTAAATTAAAATAGTTATTTCATATGCCATGTTGTGAAAGCAAAAAAAAAGTAAACAAATATGTAATACAAAGAACTAATTTTTTTTCTCTTTTCATTTTGAAAAGTAAGAAAAATAAATTGAAATCATTCCATTTTTAAATTAATTTCCTAACTTTTTATATGAAATTATTTGTTATATATATAAAACTTTTTTTTAATTAATATTTTTTTCTTGAAAATATTCATGAGTACATTTAAAACAAATAAAATCGTTTTGTTTTATTTTACCAACAATTAAGTAATTAGTTATACAACAGTATGTAATGCATATAGGTTTTTTGAATTCACATTAGTAGTCTTTAATAAAATTTGTGAAAACAATATTTTTGTGGTTAACTAGAAGGTAAATTTCCTTTTAAAAAGCCGTAAAAAATAAAAATATTTTTACATAAATGCA
Organism: Lepeophtheirus nordmannii; assembly: GCA_963680855.1. Lineage (NCBI taxonomy): Eukaryota > Metazoa > Arthropoda > Copepoda > Siphonostomatoida > Caligidae > Lepeophtheirus > Lepeophtheirus nordmannii. The sequence goes on along the minus strand of OY804523.1, from coordinate 35,757,912 downwards.
CTTTATATATATTTTAAAATAAGAAGAATGATTTGGTCATTTCCATTTGTGGGGAATTTGGTTTGTTTGTACTTTTTCATGATGAATACTTTTTTGAAAATACATTATTGACACCAAGTACAAGCAAAGAACAATATACCATAAATTTGCTGGAGTCAATTTAGCTATGAAATAATATATAAATATCCAAAAAGCCATTTGAAAACAACACGGGTGTATCAAAGCCGTAAATATATACAATATATAAAAATATTTTTTTCTAATCAATTTAGAAATGCATTTTTTATCTATGACATAAGTATATATTCTGTGTATGTATTGTGACAGTGGGTCAAAAAAAAAGTTACTCTATAGATACATGATTTGTAAGTAATAAATTTTAGCTGAAATTATACTAATTGCTACTAAATTCATGTTATTTTGAGCAGTTAATCTTGTATAAAGATATTTGCATTGAAGAGGAACTTAATATGTATATACTACTCTGAGCAAAAAATATCGAGAAAATTGAATTTAATTTTTTGGGGATTCCAATACGGATAAATGTTTTGGTTTTTTCATTTGTGCCAAATTGAATTTTTCATTTTTTTTAATGTCTGAAAGATAATGACTAAAATACAATTTCGAGAAATTTTTTTTGAACCAAAAAAGTTTAAATGAATATTCCAGACATTATTCTTTTGAAATTTTGAGAACCCGTGGTTTATTTCTCGAGATACATAGCCTATTCCTCAAGTTGGTTTTAAGGAAAAGACAAAAGTCACCTCAAAAATCCCAAAAGATTTCAAAACAACAACAACATGGAAAGCCCAAAAGAAGAGAAGAAAAAGCAGGTGAGTGAGGTTTTTGATGTAGAACTCCAACAAGAAGAGCCTAGAGAAGTCAAATAAACTCCTTGAATGGCTTCTATTTGAAATATGGCGAGTCAATTAAAAATAATCACTGCAAACGTAAATTCAATTGTTGATATAAGGAAATGAAAATCTCTAATATAACACTATACTAATTATGATACTAATAGTATCTTGTCCTTATGCGAGACAAGGCTAGATGTTATAGATTTAAATAGTTTGGTTCCAAACAATTTTGATATAATACAGGCTCCAGCACTAAAATTCTGCACGATACACACATGCAATTGGGAGAAATAATTCAGCAGATGACTAGAGTAAAAGTGGAAGAATCTAAACTTATGATTAATTTATTTACCTATGGGTATTCATTTAAATGTGCATGATTCATTGTATCAAATAATATTTTACATGTAGAGGGATTTGCATTCTTAAGTTAATCAAATATGTATTGTGCATTTTTTAATTCGATTCATAAAAAAATCAAAGTTATTTATTTTCATCTCTCTAAACAAATCGACAATTTATTAGAGCGAGACTTGAGCATAAAGATAATTGTGAAAGAATGAAAATAATATAAATATACATACATATAACACGTAAATAAAAGTATAAATTGCATTGATGAAAAAACGTAGGAATATATGTATTATTGTGACACATAGAAATATGCCTAATATACTAATGCTTCCCACTTTTTACAATTCAAACAAAGTGTACATTTATAGTACACATAAATATGACCCATCAAAATGAATTTATTTCTACCTAAAATTGAAATTTAAAATAAAGAAGAAAAAGAAAATTGTTAAAGGAATAGGAATTTAATAGATATAAAATATTACATTTTTCAATTTACTCTTTATATATATATATATATATATATATATATATATATATATATATATCTTTTTTGTGTCAACCCAAATTACTTTCTCCATATACTTTATTTTACGCATTTTAGTTTTATCTTACAAGAAGTGTTTAAAGTAATAAAAAAAAGAGAAAAAGTACTTAAAACAAATTCATATAAAAATATATTTTGTAAGTATTGTAAATAATATTTTAATGTTCGAGTATTTGAGTATAGCAAAAAAATCTCTTGAAGGATGCAGAAGGCAAATATATGATCGAGCTACTTTCTTGAGGTTATTGTTGCTAGTCATAGAAATTGGTTAAAAAATATACAGGAATAAGTTATAGATAAGTTTTTTTGTTGTTGTTGTTGCTTTCTGGTTGGTTGTTTTCTTCATTCCCGTAATTTACGACTTCCCCCCCCCTCTTTTTCTTGTGTTTGCTAGTATCTATATATATTTGGTGTGAATGTTCCACTTCTCTCTTTGCCTGGTTTTGACAAGATATATACTATACTACTACATTTACTACTTCTTTCGTTAAACCATAGATAACTTTATTGTTAAATAATATATCTTGACAATTTTAAGATTAATTATTACTCTTGAGTGAGAGAAACACACAAGCTGTATAGAGAGAAGAAGAATAAGTTGGAAATGATTATTATGTGACTATCTATCTGCTACCTATCTACCATTTTCAACTTTATGTGTGTACTTTTTTCTTCTTCCCCGAACATATTACATTTTTATGACCTATGTAGGGAATGTGATACGTTTATTACATTTGTGGAATAAAAGTTGAAATTTAGGTTATGTATTTTGTTCCACGTTCATATGTTATGTGTATTGAATATTATTTTATTATTGCACTTCTGTTCCTCCTCCTCATATTCAAAGTATTTGAAAAATGAGATATTTCTAAACTTATATATGTATATATATATATATATATTTGTTCCTATTTCATATATATATATATATATATATATATATATTTATTGTTCAGTCAAGTCATACAAATATAAAATTAAAAGGTTTTTTTATTGATTTATTTGAAAAAAACGACCCAGAAACTATTTTCTTTCAAATTGTTAAATATGAATTAATGGATTCAAAAGGAGTATAAACAAATTATAAACTTTTAACAGTATGTTAAAATAACATCCAATAGGTACAAAATTATGGATTTCAGGCAAAATAATACACCACACAGATAAACTTAATAAACTTTGTAGAAGGAATTTAAAGTAAAATTAATGATATGATACTTAGCTAAGTTTATTTCGTAAATTAAATTTAGATTTTTTTTTTTTAAATTTTATAGATTTTTAAAAGTCGACATAAATAATAGACACGAAATAGCATCACGTAGTCACTGTACCCATAGCTATTCATAAATAGACATATTTATGTAGAGTAATATTATTTTCAAATATTTAAATAGTTATTGACAAAATAGATGTATCCAAATTAAATTACTTCTTTTTTAAAGGAGAAATAAAACTTTCAAAATAAGAATTGATCAAAATTGAATTACGTCTTTATTTGTCCTTAGATATTTCGTAAAAACATTTTCTTTATATAACATTTATACTTTATAACTTATTACATACTTACTTGTTTTATGTAATTATTATATTTATATAAATAATCGATCCTTTTTTTTTTTACAGTGTATGAAGGATTTGATACGCTATTAACGAAAACTTATCTTTTATTACATAACTTTGTACATATACTATGAATATTAAATTAAAGTGTTAGTTCTTGATGTTCTTATATTATATGTAGTTAAATCTCTGAATATAAATATAAGCAAAAAACAGGTGAGGGTAAAGGACCAGATGTGGCATTGGTGGTTTTGAAAGGTAGAATAAAAATATACCTATGCATAAGGTTATATTTACTGAACAGCTCTATAAGGATTTCTTGACTTTTATTTTTCAATGATTCCATAGTAGAATCATTTTGTTCAACTTTTATTAGATATGATGTATTTTTTTATTATTGTAACATTTTTTGTGCATTTTATTTTTGAAGATTTCTACATATAATTATGTATATTTAAGGGGGGAAAAAACTATAGCTTTTGTGTGGGACTTTTTGGATTATCTTTAACTTCAATTTGGTATTGATAATAAAAGTTTATTAGGATGATAAACTAATCTTGTGGATATTACAATAGGATATCAAATATTTAATATAGACATTACATATTTTTGAGAATGTAATTATTTTTATGTATTAATATATATTTATATCTCGTGTACAAGTTGAAGTTTTGTACAAGTTACAATTTATTTGTAGCATGAAATAATATATCTTATTATTAAATCATTCATTTTAATTATTGTATACTACTAATTGATTTTCTCATTTCATTTATATTAATCGATTTCACTTATTTATCATACATATAATTAATTATTAGAGATATAACTCTGGTCTTTCGAATACTCTAATATGTCATGGACTACTAATTAATTAGTAGTTTCCTTTAAAAAAAATTGCACCATTGATATATCGACCATCTAATGAATAAAATCAATCATTGCATCAAAGTAATTCTTTATTTAAAATACTGACTCTCATTTTTTTATTCAATTTGTACAAAATTATAACTTGTACACAGCATATTAAATACATATCGATTTGTAAGTATTTTATGGTAGCATATTTGATAATTCATTTTGCAAAAATTGCAAGCATTTCAAATGAAACTGGATATTTTCTATCCTAAATGAATATTGTAAGTACATCAAGAGAAACTGAAAATTAAAATCATTGATATTCTCCAATAATATCAACCAAGAAACAAATAAATTTGTTTTATCGATGTATCTCTATTTGAAAATATTTACATAGGAGCAAAATCTAATAAACATATGGTTAAATCCAAATATCATTGACTCAATTTCAATTGAATTTTTATTTTTATTGCCTAGCAATAATATAAAGAAGTTCCTTATATAATTTGAATTCTCTAATATTCTACACAAACATACATTAAAATATAAGTGTAGTATATTTTTCAAAGGATATATTTGTTACTATTAAATATACAAGAGATTTAACGTTATTTATTGAGTATACCTAAGTTTCAAATGTGTTGGAATGTAGTTCAATTAAAAGTTTACTTTTTTTAAAATACTCATAGTAGTGATTAGGTAGCTATATATTAACACGTAAATTATTTATTACGGAAGAGAGCATCGTCGATTTATCTTATGTTTTGTATATGAAAGTCATTCTACATTGTTTTTGAACGTATTATATTTTTCAAGTATAGTGTAAATCTCTCTTTTAAATTCGATTTTTATCACATTAAAATCAAATTCAAAGTATCTAGCTTTTTGCACAGAAAACCAAACTTTTATAATCGTGTTGTTTCGCCTGAAATCGATGATATGACGAGTTTTATTTATTTATTCCAATTATTGAATTGTAAAAAGTTACTCTTGATTCAATATACTTTCAATTTTCTTCATTAAGGTTGATCGGAATATGAGTCAAGTTAAGTGTAATCCAGGATTGATGCTACTGTAGTTTATATATTTAAGGATGATAAATGAGTCAATTAGCGAATGTTTGTCGTGGTAAACCCAAAAAAGGAGTGAAAAAAATTGTCCAAGCAATATAAAACTATTAATATTTATAAAAGTTTAGGTAGAGGAGGGACCTTAATGATAGGCTCATCGGAGAATAGGATCAAAAAGTAGTAGTATTAGAATTATCGACACAGCCATTTAATAGATGGATACTATTTTACAGAATAGGGCAGTAAAAAAGAACAGTCACATACCAGTACTTCAAATTCGAAGGCAAATTACAATATCTTAAATGAAAGATCAAAAAAGCAAACAAGATGTTTTCAGTCAAAGCCTATTAGTGGTACTCATTATGACCAAGTAATTAAAATGTATAAGAATGAAAAGAAATCAAAAGAAATGACAAAATAAAGCCTCTATCCCATCGCTCAAAATGCAGTGTCTCTTTATGTATCCAATATTTAAAAAAATATCATACCAATAGGTTATAGTGTACGTACTTATTAAAACTTCTCTGGGCACTCCTCATATGATCATTAATTTTGTAATTATTTGAAGTGCTTTTTAATATTCCTTTAGTACTTTTCTCTTGATTACCCTGAGTTAGAAAAAAAATTAAAAAAATTAAGCATTTTAATTTTTGTCTATCAGTGATAAAAAACTAAAAAATACTGGAATACAGTATTGTGGAAGTGTGATAATATCAGAGAATATAAGGATAATCAGAATGCCCATCATTATCATAAGTAATTGTAAGTTTTGGCTTTTGAATTTAATTTTTTTTTCATGTATTAACATATTATAATACGAAATGTAATTTACCTATTGTAAATATATCTATGTATGTTTAAAGTAAAAAATAATTAGATTTCATTGTACTTTCAAGTCGAAGAATAACTTTTGATCACTCTTAACTTTACTAAATTAAAAAAAAATGACATTTGAAAGACACTTAAGTTGATAAGGGAATTTAGAATTATTGATGTTAGGAGAAACATATCTATGTGAGAATATTGCATTGCATTTCATGTTTCATGTGAAAAAAATAGGGAAGATTAATAGACTCTATGACTTCTTCCATGCTAATCATACACCTTAATTAATTCAAATAATAAATCATATCTATGTATTACAACCTGGAAAACGTTTATTTCAATATGTCTGTATATCTACATAGTTGCTTCTAAATATGTATGTTCTACATAAATTTTTATTTAAAACTAGCATGCTTGAATAATTTATGCTTTGTCGTAATTTGTGTTTAAAAGGAAGACAAGTTACTTTATATCTTAGAAGAAACTTTGTACATATAAATGGAAAGTGGGTATACATACATACATTTTGTGTTCTTCAAAAGGTATATATTTGATGTTAATTGATAGTACCTAGATATCAAATAAAGTATATTTTAACTTGTTTAACATTACGTTTATTTAGTACAAAAATGGTTTCTCGAAGAATGAAAAATTTAGTAAAGACTAACGCTACTTTTGTACATTAGGCTGTCCTGTTTTCGAGCCGATCCGTTATTTTGTCTGCATTAAAATAATTTCTGCTCCCTATTGATAAAAAAAGGAGGATTGAAGAATTTTAGCCTTCAAAAGCCATTTTTGTGACCTCTCAAGCCATTTGAAGTTTGGGATTCTCATGGGGTCCTAATTCTTCATGATAATGAAAAATATTGCTGATCAACAAGGTCTAAGCATTTTTAATATTAAGAAGATTAACACAAGTATTCAATTTCAGCTTAAACGTCAAATAAAAGTAGGAAAATATTTAGAATTTTGCAATTCTCCTTGTATAACGACACTGAATCATTTTAGCTGAGATCATTAATAATATTTTAGTTACATACATTACTGAACTCAAATGTTTATTTTGATCAAGAGTCGATACTAAGTTTTGTATTGTTATGAAAAAATATTTTTTCAAATAAATGCATAAAATTAACAGAAAAATTCGTCATAAAATCGCAACCAATGCAAGTTTTTACTTGAAATTTACCCACAGAGTAGATGTAACAAATTTAAACAAATAACTATAAAATAAAATGTACTTAAAATAGAAAAGTAGTTTTTTTAAAAAAAAACTGTAAAGATTAATTTTGGCTCCTCACAGACTAACTTATTGGGCCAAAAATATAAAAAGATATCATTTGCCAGCTTGCATTAAAAATTATTTTGAAAAATCCTGATCTCAAAGGAAATTGTTTGGGTCTGATTGCTTTAAATTTCAGACCTCTCAAGTTCTCTAAAAATATCTAAATTTTTTTCAAAAAAAAACCTGTTCCTCAAACTTTACAGGGATTGAGAGGTCACAAAAATGGTTTTTGAAGGTTAAAAATCAACAACTCTCATTTTTTTTATCAAAAGGTAGCAGAAAAATCTTTGGTATAGACAATATAAAGGATGTGGTTTACATACACATCAGGGTATATTTACATGTTAAATAAAAAAAAATCATTATTAGGCGACAAAGTGTAGTAATGCCAAAATGTATTTTTCCAAACTTCATTCAAAAATAAAAACACTTTCAACTATATATTAATAAGATGAATTACTTAGATAAAAAAGAAAAAGAGGTTAAATTCAATTGAAACTCTCATGTTTGTAAATCTTATTTGATACTTTTTAAAATTAAAAAAATATATCAATCAGAGGTAAAAAAAGGTATTCTTAAGAAATCCTCCGCTACTTTTACATCATAAAGTGCAGCTCGACTCATAGCATATCCATTTGTCAAAATTGAATATTTTTTTATCATTTGATTATACTTTTGTAGAAATATAAACGATATTTTTTATATTCATAAAATGATGTCAAAAGTATGAAGTGAAAGGTGAAACTTACCTCGTCTCTCTGGTTTTCCATTTACCCATTGAGCACATCCTATGGTCAATAGAAATATCTTCAAAATAAGATATAGTTTTTTCTTCTTCATGTTCTTCCTCATAACCTAGTCAAAACATGTTTATGAATTAATCATTTCAGAAATTAGAATGGTGCAACACTTTATGAAATGTATTTTATTTTTATTCTTTATCTTTACTTACACAACCAATGTCTGAAGTACAAATGAATTTATTTTACAAATTTGTAATATAACCGTTTCTACATATGCATGAATGCATTTTCTATGCATGAACATTCCTATATAATCGCCATCAACATATTAAAAAAAATCTGTAAAAGGACAATTGCATTTGTTTCATATAATATATTTTTACCCTCCATTGCAAATAGAATTTATAATTTAAAAATAGAAAGTGTCTTTGACATTCCTTTTTTATGTAAATATGTATTGTATATATATATATATAAAGAATTATCATTGTTGCAAAAAATTGCAATATAATTAAGCTTTAATGTAAATGTATGGTTTGGACATTTTCTTTCTTTGCATCATTTGTAAATGATTGTATTTTTATTTTTATAAATATAATATAACTATTTATCTTTCTTTTATTTCAACTATATAATTAAATGTGTACTCATTATTTACCTCTGAGTTGCTTGCTTTCTTGTATTTTATTAAAACTTATATATATAATAAATGTATGTGTATATTTGTATATCAATCACTTTAATAATTCAAAAATAATAATATGATATCACTGATTAAGTATACAGATAAACAACTTATTATTTTGTAAGGCTGTGTATTCACTTTCTAAGCTCATTCAACTAACTGAAGAAAGAAGAAAATTTCCCTCGATGGTTCTTCTTCTAGACCTATATATATATAGAAAAGGAGAATCGCGCCTTTTAAAATATTCGTCGCTTTCTCTTTTTATTTCGATGGTTTTTCAACTACTTTCATACCATGAGCTATTATAACACCGGTAAGCGTTTTTTTTATTTTTTATGTGAGTACGTGAAATTCTTATGAACATATATGTATAGATATGTAAGAGTTTGCTCTTAGATGATAATATTATGTAATTATTAATGACCCTACTAAGTCTATGTGGTTTGTACAACAATTCGAGAACAAATTGCTAGTGATATGAACATACATACGGAGGTGAATGATTTACGTCATTCTTCTTAATATTGCTTATAACTAGATTGGGTACCCAGCGTTGCCCAGGATTTATTCCAAAGATTAAAAAACACAGATCAAAAAATAAAAGTATGTTTTCATGATTTTGTTCCTTCTCGCCATGATGCCTTGCCGTCATTCGCTTTGCATTTCCAGTCTTTGTACAAGAGTGATATATTCGTCAGTCACAATTCTTACTCTTCAGTCTACCTTATAGAAGTAGTAACCTAAATACAATAGATAATTCAAGAAACCGAAATAGTGGCAGATTCTAGAGATATGTTTGTACAATTATATTTGTAGAATACGGGTCTGAGGCTCTATCTCGTAAACTCTCGCACTCCTGTTCCACACACTTAACAAAGGCTGTAGTACTCCTGATAACTTTATTGTAGAAATAGATACGATGTTTCAAATACAAATAACCAAACACTTACATACCAACAACTAAATTACATTTACTCTCGATAAGGATATCTGAATAACTCCCATATATACACTCTTAAGCCCATGTGGATTCATCTAACTACCCTCACTAGATGATATCCCATGAGCACTCAGAATAGGAGAAACATCTCGGATTAGACAGGTAGCCATATTAGCCCAACGGTCAGGAGTTCCAGAAAGCACTATAGCCCAGAACCTTTAGGGTATGTAAATCATCAAAGATGCAACATTTCATCCTTAATGGTCAAGTGATTTGGAAATTATAGGGGAAATACATATACACATATATATTTCTTTTTTTTATGTACCAGGATCAATTTAAAGCATATATAACTACCCAATCCCAGCATTGGGGGGTCATACTCCAAACAATTCTTGTGTCCTCAAATCAAATAAACATATATGTGCACATATATAGATAATTGAAAATGTACTCTATTAAAACTGTAGATTTACTAAAGTATTCACATCATTAGTTCAGACCATCTCACACATTCTTGTCCTTCATAGTCGTATATTTTTTAATGTACCCCCTCTTAAAATTTGGAGTGTCCCTCTTCAGATGTATATAAATCTAATTACATTACTGTATAATTAGGTACAAATTTAGATTTTGGATATGCTACTACAAAAAAGATTCATCAAACACATCATTGAATTCTTTTTTTAATTTGATCTCATTGAATCATCTCAATATAACAATTATTCATGAAGGTCATACTTACTCTGTTCAACAATGTATTTGAAAACTCGAATCACATTTTAAATAACCACCTTTTTTAATTAGAATATTTAATTGACAAAAACTTTAATTTCATTATTTTTATGATTATCAAAAATTCATTACCATGCTTTGCTCAGTGAAAAAAATGAAACTTTTAATTTAGTATATATTAGATTAGAAAGTTCAGATTATAATTCATTTTTCTGCCTTTTTTCTTTGTATTTTATTGAGTATAAAATATAATAACAAGTATTAAGGTAACGGAACCATTACTTTTATGAATATTTCATCACCTTAACTTTTGAGATAGCAACTACTTTCCTTTTTGGCAAAGTAACTTCATAGTAAGTATATTTTCCATGCAAGGTACCCAACTAGTCAAAATATTTCAATGTAGAAATAGAGGATCCGCATAACAAAGACTCATGCTCACCCTATCAATTGATAAAAATAATTATAGCTTCGATACATATATGTAAGACGTATTCAATTTATGAAAGGAGGCCTATCATAGAAATTACATCTACTAATTGGTTTCATTGGTTCAAGAAAATACTATTTTCGAAAATTAATTGTAGATCATCAATAGCTACTGTCTTAAGCCTGATGGTATATTATTTATTTATTTATTCTTATTATTTATTTTTTCATTATTTTTCTCAAGAATTTAATAAAAAATTGAAAGCAAAATCTAAAATTATGTTATTTAATAAAAATAGCATTTCTTTGTATATCAAGCATATTCAGTGTAAAAGAATTGCTCGTCGTCCAAAATTGTCTTAAATCAAAATTAATCTGTAAAATAATGAATTTCAACTTTAAAGTCATAATCAAGGATATCTTTATCAAGGATTTGAGTGATGTTTGTATCTATATTCTCATATATAAAATCGATTGGCCTTTTTTGAAAGAGTGACTAAAAGAAAATGACTCATTTCATGTCCAATAGATTATCCAAAAAACCACAAGTGACTCGCAATCCCACTTATTACTGTAAATTGGTATATCTTTAAGAAATGCCAGAGACTAGTAAATCTTTAATACTCTCCACGTTCTATGTTGGAAAAATATTCAAAAAGAAAGTCTTATCTCCAAATTTATTTCCTTTCCTTCATTGTTCCAAAGTACTTTCCAGTAATTTTAATATGTAATGAACACCTTTTTTTTTTTTGCTCACTGCTATTTCTTGGTATTCTTTTTACAAGAATAAAAAAAGAAGATAAAGAATACACTTCTTGCAGAATTTTCGAAAAAAAGTTTTCCCATGTACATACACATTTTGTAATTCATCTTTTTATGTGTTGTTCCATCTTATAAGTAGTACTTGAAATATGAAAAATAGGTTAGAAAGTTGGGAAAAAGGGAATTTATTTTTTAGCTAGGGAATGCAATTCCACGCTTTTTTCCTTCATCAGTTCTGAATTTATAGAAAGTTGTAATGATAAACTTTTTTTAACAATAATTCAAAATCAAATTTCAAAGGATAAGAAGTGATAAAACAGCAATAGTTATCAAAAAAAACAAAAAAAAACGGGTATCATATTAATAAATAAGTTTGATAAGACATTAATAAATTATTATAAATGACAGTTTAAATAATTATTTAAACTATATTACCAACCAGTATTTTAACAAGATTTAAAATTCTTTTGCACTTTTAAATTATTAAAAAGAGAGGTTGTTAAAAAAAACTTTTTGGAACAAAAATGTAGATACGGAATCTCTGAAGATACAATAAAAAAACTATCCAATTATTATTATAATTTATATTTTTTTTTAATTGAAGATCTTTTTTGAACTATTTATTATTTATTTATTGTAAATAATACATGTTTTTATATTTTATATATCTTATTAATGAAAAATTTGAGAGGAACCACAAGTTCTTCATCCTTGTATTCTAATCAGTAGACAATTATTTGATAAATAAATGTACATAACTTTTATTATAGAATTTCTAGCTTTTATTTGGAGAAATTATTGATAAACAATTCTTTTGTCATTTGATTCAATAGTTACAAGTTAAATAGTTGGGAGAATCGGTACCAAGGTATTGTTAATGATACTAATTTTGTTTTAAGTTAATATAACTACAAAAATCAGGTATATAAAATTAGTCTTTTATTAGAAAATTTTTTGTAATTTTGGGATTTCACAAATTTTCATCGATTTTGGAGAAGAATGAAAAATTATAAAATAGTAAAACAAATAATGTTTTTTTCAAGGATTTTTAACTTTTATGAGGATGTTAGATTAACATAGTTAATAAAAAAAAGATAAGGCAAAAGTAAAACTTTTCAGCCAAAATATAAACTTACCTTAAAAAAATTAGAGATACAAATTTTTCAAAAGCCAGACATTGAGCAAAAAATTATGGAAGCATATTTTTATGCATATATATAATATATTTATATATATATATATATATATATATATATGTTATTATGGATATACTTAGCTGCAAATCTTTATTTACCCGTGTAATCAACAAAATTACGTATGAAAAAGTTGAGTTTTGTTTTACAAATTAGCTTTAATAATTAGTAGCTATTTCATGTAGATATTCTCATGAAAAATATACATATTTTTTGCTTCAAGTTGAAAACTAATAGGTAATTGTCTATGTACATTTGAAGATTGTAATATAAAAAGATAAGAATTTTTTATTTTAATTGAATTAAGACACTAATAATATCAATGCAATTAAACTACATACTGTTGTTCAACTGTGGGTTTTTTTTACTCGAATTTATTAATTTTTCATTTGTATTTTTTTAACAAATTTATTAGGGTTGTGAAGAAAAAATAAAGAACATGCAAACTTTATATGCATATGTACATACAAAGCAAACGCCCCTTTATTTATAAATAATTATCCATAATTAACATGTAATGAACAAATACTCACTGCTACTACTACAAGTAAAACTGGAATTAATTCTTTCATTCTTTTCCCAAGGGCTTTTATAAATGAAATATTTAATGTAAAAACATTTGTCTTGTATTTGAAACAATATCAAATGCTTGACTATTTAAATGAAATTTTTAAGCTTTGCTGTTTTTTTTTTTTTTTTAATTTTTACGTTTGAATAATATACTTTCATAATGGTACAACCTTAAATTTAAGCCATATATAATGCAATATAAAATTTGATTACAACTAAATCTATTAACTTGAAAAATATGTATTGACTTACCCAAGGAACATACTTTATTTATAAGCCTTTCAAATAAGTTTTAAAACTTAGAATTTGTATGCATATATTGAAGCAAATGCATGGATTTTGAATGCATATTATATTAATATGCGTATTTTTTTTCTCATACATATATGTTTGTACATATTCCAAAATTAAATAAAAAGAGTTCGAAATGGAGAGCTATTTCATTTGATATTTCTATTTATTTAAACATATGTATGTATATACTTTTTTTTAATAATTTACATAACTTTTCTGCCATCAGCAAAATAATAACAAATTGCTATTAGAATATATATTAACTTGAAAAATATATATTATTAAGTTATTGAAACGTGCATTTTGTTTTTAATCATAAAAAGACGTAATTGATAAATAAATACTTAGAGTATTACAAAAAAACCAACATATCAATATATGGTTTAAAATAGTTGATTTTTTGCAAATCTACATAGCACTTGAAATAGGGGATTTTATAAAGTATCACATAGTGATTACACTAACATATAAATTTTGCTTTTATTCTTACCCCTTTAATATTCTGAATGTTGATTGCTTGTATTTAAATTAGCTCATGTTAGCCTTAAAATAATTCCCAGCTATTAAATGAAAAACACTCCAATAGTTGAGAAAAATTAGCAAACTACCAACTGATCTTAGAGTGTGTTTATGTTCTCTCTCTTTTTCTATGGAGGGAAGGTTAAGATCATATCAATCATTTTTGTGATAATATATGAAAAGTCTTAATTGACGTCACAGATTTCATAGTGAACCAAAAGGGACGCCAAGTTGTTGGGATAGTGGACATATTTATTAAGTATCTAGAAAGTCCAAATGAAATTTTAGTCTTAATGTTTAGACTCTTTTCTGTTCGATGGGCCAATTTTTTAACCAACAATCAAATCCTACTTATAACATTGTGGTACTAAAATTGTAGCCTGTGTATAACAGAGGTTTGTTTAGATTACTATTTGTTTTATAGCTTTATGTTCTAAATACAGTCCATAGTACGAGTTATTTACTAAATTATATCAAGTCATTTAAAAAAAAATAAAAACCATTAGCCGAATGAATTAATATAATTGAACTAGTCGTATGCACTTTTTATTTCAAGAAAAACCTTGTTCTACAATAGTATTTTATTTTATTTTTCAAAAAACTTGCTCCTAAAATAATTAAAAATAAAAATTGTATTGTTTACCTATCCAAAATGATCAATACCCTAATCGGTGATGTCTATAACAATGAATAGAAGGTTTATTTCACTAATAGTTTCTAATATAAGTATACAAAATATAGTTCGTTTGCTTGTGTGTTATAAGTATTCGGATATTTCTATTACAGATTTATTTTCCAACTATTAAGAAAATTGGTTTTTCATACATCTTATTGTTTTTTCTGACTAGCTTAAATAAGGAAGAGAAATTTGAGTATATTTACTGTAAGCTTCTTCTATTTAACAACAACAACCACAAAAACTAATCTGTCGATTTCAGAATATATTTATCAATAAATAATTACATTTCATTTGAATAATTAATCTTATCCCTACGTAGTTTTGTTTATACCTATATATACATGTACATAGGAGGTGCTTTCTTGATTAGCTCAAATACTCTTGTTCATTGAAACAAAGAAAAAAAGTCTAGTTTTTTCCTATTTATGTATGTGTTTATTTAAACTAACGAGGAGAGCTTTTTGCATTATTGTTATATTAATTTTTTATTTTCTTTTTTTTCTTATGTGTGTGTGTAATTAAAGTTAGTTTAATTATTCCAAATGACTTGTAGTCTACTATCATGACTTCTTTAATTTTTGACTAATAGTTCAAAAGGTTTGATTTTCATATTTATATCTTTATTTTTGATTAAATATGTAAGATTTATTATGGTACAAAGATAATCGAATTTTTTTTTAAGTTAATCGAATTTTTTTTAGATGGAATTGACATTTAATAAATTCTTTTTTATTGATGAAATGTGTCAAATTATATTAAAGTTATCGATTAGTGTTATATAATTAAAATAAGATAACTCAGTGATAACAATGTCCACGACTATGATTTGTATAAATAAATATCTATTAAATTGACCTTTTTTCAAATTTATTTTTATAATACAGCATTAAAAAATGTATTTATTAAGTTTAAATCCTCTCAAACTTTTATTTATTTAGAAAAAAACATTTTAGCGTATAAATTGGCATTTCCTAGACGACTTGTAAGCTTTAAATTTTAAACTACAGATCTAATGAACTTATTATTCCATTAATCTTAACTTTTACCATAAAAACTATTATCCACAATTTCTTATAAAATATGAATAATGTCTCAGATACATTTTGTCATGAAATCTCATGAGTTTAGATGTAGATATATCAATAGAATAACACCCCAAACAGTCCAGGTAATTGACTATTTGATTTTGGTCTCTTTGAGACTATGTACAATCTAGCATTGTATTATTTTCGCATGTAGGTAAATGGTGAACTTAATTTAACAAGGGCTATGAAATGAGAAACCGTAATGCTCGAATCTGAGCTGAACAGGTTATTGCTCTAAATATCAGATGGGTTATTAAAATTGTTCTAGAGTATTACAAACATAGATGATACCAAATAATTGGATTTCTTTTTCTATTACAACATGATGCTCATGGATTATTTAAATACCTTGTAACAATTAAAATAATCTTTCTTTTTATATAGGCAGTTCATGATTTTATTCAGAGATTTTGTACATTGACATCTTTACTAAACAAAATATGGAATAAGATGGTATGAAGGCCATTTTTCCTTTTATTTTGTAGAACAAAGGTGTACTACTAAAATTATAAAAAGGCCTGATCAGAGGAAATTTCGTCTAATGAGGGTCTGCAACTAGATATACATACACAGGAATTTGAAGTTTATTCCTTTTTAAGGAAAATTAAATACTCGATTTTTTCTAGTATAGTATAAAATAAACAACGAACCTTCTTTTCATTTTGTTTCAAAAATGAGCATGTTTTTAAATGAATTTACTGATTTCGGTTTCATTCATTCTCTTAAGCTAAATAAAGATTTTCTAATCAAAACTGGAATTTTTGGATAAGGTTGACACTGCATGGAAATAAAATAAATAAAGCAATAAAATAACAGATTATAAAAATAGATTGAATCAGTCACAAACTGTCCATTTATCATATCTTTGTGGAAATTAAATATAATTGAACTATGGGCATTAAACGTCATCAAAATTGACAAAAACATTTTTATCACTAAAGACTAAACAGTATGAATGATATTTAATTACATAGTATGTAATATATATGTTAAACTAATGTAATTTTAACTAAAATAAACTAATAAATGAATACATTTTCGCATAACTCATATTTAATTTCTAAATGGTAACAAAATCTGTTATTATGTATTTTTAAAGGTATTTTGACCCTTTTTTTACTTTTTAATTTGATCTGACCACACAATTTGAATTAAATATTTTTACATAAACAATAATATTAAATTATTAAACATTTTCATGTACATAGATATATTTAATAAAAGTAATTGAATGAATGTAATTTGAGTTACTACATATTCATAATAAAAAGAAGTAAAATAAATAAAAAAAGGACTGTTGAATGAAAAAAAAAAACCTCTTCAAGATGAAGAGGGAAAGATAAATAATTCACTTTAAAATGATATATATTTTTTTGAGCAAAGTGTCATAAGATTCTTTCGACGATAATAGGTATTTTATTTTGATAAATGTCCGCACATTTAGAATACCTAGATATATAGAACTTTTTTTAGAAGAGGCTATCCAAGTAATTTATACGCAGTAAATGAAGGAAACCTAGTTATTTATGTATATTTGTTGAGCATAGTTAGGACAAAAATGAATACATACATACTTTTCTTTATTCGTATTCATTTTTGAAATTTAGAGACTGTCGTAAGAGAAAAGTTTAATTGAAAAGAATTATGCAATTAACATTCGAAAAGAAGATTGTTACTCTTTTTTAGTATTATATCAATGATTTGGTGGTTTGTTATTTAACACGGCAAACGTTGTTACCATAGCATATATATATTTACAATGTATTTTGTTGTTAGTTGGTGATTTTTCAACGTATCTTTCATCCATTATTTTTTAAACATTAACTGGTTGACCAAGAATAAGCTCTTGTTATGTTATGAACAATTTTCTACTATTATATTAAAAATAATGTCACAGTTGGGAAGAATTGATTAACGATCAACTGATTTTGTGGCTTTTCCCCATTTTTTTATTATTATTTAATGGAAAGTTTGCGAAGTCTGAAAAAAAAATGATTTTCCATGTATAGCAAAATGTATTCTCCTATATTTTTAATGTAATAAGAAAATATAAATAAATAACTTTTTTTAGATTATATATTAGGCTGTTTTTTATATTTTAACCTTTTATCCAAAAAATTAACTTCATCTTATATCTGGGTGAATTACTGATAAATACTAAAGTTTGTAACAACCTATAAAATTGTTTTTTTATCAAATCATTTAGGGCATAAACAAAAATATTGTATAAAAACAATTTATCACAATGACTGTAGATAACCCTCAGTATGTGATACTTAATGGCTGGTAAAAATGATATAACGTTTGTTTTTTTAATATTGAACTATATCTTAAATAATGGAGCTGACAGATTAATCAAGGCCATAGAGTATTTGTAGTGACATCTTCATTGAAAAAGTATTTTAGTAAATGACAAACTCTTACTTTCAAAATATAAAAATTGGAATTTCATAGACTATATATTATTAAGAATTTGGAATATGCATTAGCACAATTGATGTGATTTGATTTGAAAACAAGTCATGTTAAATGTTTTAAAAATGATATATTTAAATGATTAAATGCTTTAAGCTTATAAAGGCTTTTGCAAAAATATAAATTGAATCATTTTCGATAATGTTAGGAAAATGTGGCGTAAAAAAAGAACAATATTATGGTATGATGGGTTTTAACAGCCACGTAAAATAATTTAGTTGTATAATTTAAGCTTTGATAATGCTATATATTATAAATATATTTTCAACGTTGGTACAAAATAATATAAAATATTATTTTGCCTAATTTTATGTGTCAAAAATGAATAATTTGTATTTCCATTTGAGGCTACATTATTTTACTTTACTGATTATTTTTGTTTTCCTAAATTTCATTCTATCGTGAATAATGGTTGAGCAGAAATTGAAACAGTACTGGGTATCAGATATTCTTCATTACAAAATATATAAACTTAAAAAATGTTTAAAGTATCAAAAAAAACTTTTAATTTGTCCACTCTAATTAAAGAAGATCTTTCTGATATTTTTTTTACTCTAAAAATTATTTTAATGGTTATTATTTTTATACAGTTAGTAGGTATTATACAAATTATCTAGTGGCAGTTGTGCAAGGAATGTGTAACAGATAGATGTAATATCAATTAGAAATGAGTGTGAAAAAACTTTCGTCAAAAATGAGTAAACAACAAAGCACTATTCTTCGTCAACTGCTCTACAATTTCTATTACTAAAATTTTTCCTTTAATCTTCTATAAAATATTATAAAAAAATCCAACCAAATTATGTGCGGTTATTGCAGTTAGGCATTAAATTTTTGGCTTTCTCGATAGCTGAATGTTTTTGGCTTCATCTTTAAAAAAATTGCTGAAATCGAAGATTTTAAAGTGCCAACAGATTGAAAAAGAAAATGTGTTCTTGTTTCTTGTTTTCGCGCCGGAAGAGATAACCAAGAAGTTGTTGACTTCCTAAAGTTGGAGAGGAGTTTTGTCTGGAAGGTCAGGAAAGAGTTGAAGGAGTCTGGAAGAGATTGGATCAAGCTCAGCCCAGAAATGCGTAAGGATTGTTTCAGGACCCCCCCCCCCTTCATTTTATTGCCAGGGTTGACAAAAAGATCAACACTGATCCAGGCAAGTCCATGAGGACCATTGCACGCAAAATGGGATATCAAACAAGGTTATCTGGGAGTGCGTGAATGAAAACTTGCTGTACAAGTCTAACAAAAAGGGTCATTTGTTGACGGCCAAGGCCAAGGAGAAACAGCTGAAGCACTGCAAGATGCTGAACAAATTGAAAAATCCAATGGATCCTGAGATGCTCTGGTTTTTTTCCGATGAGAAAAACTTTTGTCAGAATCAAGATATCAACAAACAGAACAACTGCTGGTTAGCCTACAGTTCCAAGGATGTTCCCAGAGTCATGCAAACCAAGCTCCCAGCCACGGTCATGGTATTTGGCGTCATCTCCTCTGAGGGCCATGTCATAGCGTCCAACATCTTTTCGACGGGCTTGAGGGTCAACACAGAAGAGTATGTGAAGGTCTTGAGGATCCATGTGTTACCTTGGATCAATAAGGCGGCTGCCATATGTGTGGCAGCAGGACTTTGCTCCGTGCCACACCTCCAGAATTACCTAGAAGTGGCTTAGTTATAATTTTTATGATTTTGTGCCACAAAACATCTGGCCCCCTAACTCCCCAGACTTGAATTCCATGGACTATTTCATGTGAGGTGCAGTTGAGTGACACAATAACAACTCTCCATGCAACACAAAGGAGGAGCTGATCAAAAGGATCACGAAGGAGTTCAAGGCCTTGAAGAAGGACGTCATCATCAAGACATGCTTGAGATTCCGAACCAAGATCGAGGACATCATTGCCGTAAGTGGCAGTTTTATTGGATAAAAAAAATTAATCCAGCTTTCAAATGGTGTTAATTTCATTAAAATCGGTTCATTAGTTTTTAAGAAATTTAAGTTTTTAAAAAAAGTAAATTTGGTTGTCAAAGATTGCACTCACCCTGTAGTTGGCATTCCTACATTTAATGGGAGGCGCTTCCTTGAATATGAAGAGTAATAACAAAATTCTTTTTTAATTTGAGTAAAGTGGGACTTTTGAAAATCTCAAAATCCTCCGAATAAAGAATCCATCGTTTGATTTCTTGAATTCGTTTTCTTATTATTTTATCTAACATGAATATATCTATGAATATTTAGTCTAAAATTTATCCCCATAGAGGAAAAGAAAATGATGTCTTTCAAACTTGTTATCCGGTAATAAAAAATTTCAACCTTTCATTTTCAATATTGATAGTGGAGAATGACTCAATTGAGAAATAGAAGACATTTCTACGCATTGGTCTCGTCGATAATAAACTTTTTCACGACTAAACCATTTGAAAAAATAAGTTTGTTCTCCAAATTTATCCCAGGACTTCAGAAAACAGGAACAACCACCTAAAAAAAATTATCAACTCTTTGTCTTTCTTCCTCATCCACACTACAAAATGTTACATCCGAATACACTATAGGTTAGATATTAGGGATATTAACATATTTGAGAGGCATTTGCGTATTTTCTGAAGTATCCTGTTCTTTAAAAAGTATATTAAATGAAACTATAGACTCTAGGCTATAATGTTCTGTTGTTAATTTGTAGGGATTTTTGACGAAAAGTACAAAAATTTTGTATTGGAGGAAAAGCCCGGTTTTTTATTAATGAGCTAAAATAGCTAGAAATTGAAAAGTTGATGAAACTTCGTGTTTTTTTATTCACGCTCATTTCTTATTGATATTACACATATGTACATATTTATATCAGTGGCCAATGACATAAATGTGTGTATATGTATATTGTATATTTTTCTGGCGTATAGAATTTCAAAAAATATTAAATTGGCCTATCAACTTTCAATATGAAACAAAGAAAGAATGTCGTATGAATCATATGCAGGATTTAACTGTAAATGTTTATATATGCTTTGCAAAATATATAAATTTTGATTAGATATTTTCATTTCAAAACTATATGTATAGAATAAATATACATCTACGTATTCTGAAGATTCAATCCCTACACATAGATTAAAAGCTAAAATAAAGACGTAGAGATTTATAGACAAACACACCCTATTTTCTAATTTATTCATGATTGCATCCATTTAGTATTTTTTTTTCTTTTTTGCATATAAAGAAACTAAAGGTACAAATATTATCATTATCCAGATTAACTTAGCTATATACATACAAATGTTTGTATCAATGTCTCTAAATGGCGATATCAAAAAAAAATGGCAATTGTGCTTATAAATTTGATTATAAAATACCTTTAAGTATACTTCATCTCTTTTGTTCCATGATCAACGTATATTGAAGAACAACTATCAAATTTAAGCAGCTTTATGATATTATCTTGGATATAATCAACAATCATGTAATTATTCACTATTATTCAAACAAATTAAGAACTGTTTAAAAAAAATTTGTGACTATTTTTATATTAAATTGAAGGATTTTTTTATATGAACAATTTATAGGCATTTCTTGATTATTGTTATTATTTATTTTTTGTCAAAAATAAGTTATAATCATAGAGGAGACAAGATATGTGCAAAACAGAGTCATTAACTTAAATTGACAAAATGAGTATGCTCAGCCCTGTCCTTCGAAAAATATATGCCTGTGACCTATACACAGACAGTTCTAATATATTGAGTGCCCGAGGAAAAATATATGTATTCGGCATATTGATGTTTTGTTTAAAATTCCAATAAAACGTTGATATAGTATAATAATAAATATGAAACACAACTTTAATTTTTGTTTGTGTCTGGGTTGTTATGGTCTGTATACCTATATAATCAACGATAAAGGTTCTTGGTTCCACTGAATCCTTTGCAGTAAATTTGCATGTAAATGTTTTTTTTTTGGTTTTTTTTAAAGGCTCCTGAATTGAAAAACTGTATCAGAACTGATCGAATCTGGACTAAACAGGATATTACTGTGTATAGTTTTGTATACATATACAATATACATGTAACGTTTTAAATTTTTTGTACAAAAAAGGAAAGAGCTGTCACTTATTAATGTATAATTTGAATATTTCTTTAGGGCATTTTTTTCCAATTTTTCTTTTTTGTATGTGATTTATTTCCTTTATAAAAAAAAATATCTGACACTATTAAATACAAATGAGGAAATAAATCAATTGAAACTTTTTGATATTTTTTCTGTATTAATTTTTTTTCTACTTTTCCCTCCAGGGAAATACAAAAAGAAGAAAAGGAAACTCTCAAAATCTTGAAGTAAAATAAACATCAAATACATATCTATGTATGTATTTAAGTATCTTGACCAGCATTCTGAAAATTTCCTCAATTTTTTTATTTGTATAATTATTGGCAAAACTTTCAAACTTACTAACTTTTACCTAAGATTTTGTTGTAATGGTATGTCAAACGTCTTATGGTTTATATACAACGTTATTTCTGTTATTTACATAACGGAATGAATTTTGTAAAACGGAATACAAAAGCTACAAGTTGCATATTTGCCACTGTAATATTGATAACACTATCCAACAACAATTTTGGTACCGGATTTTAATAGTTCTTTTATATTTTATTTAATGCCGAATAACATAAAAATTGAAATTGAATTTTTTTTTAATGGTCTATTGATTTTTTGACTTTTTGTTGCATATTAAATATACAAACTCATTTTTCAACATGAAGAAAAGAAGAAAATTAAAAAAAAAACTAATATAAATTATAGAAAAAGATCTTTCGTTTTCAAAAATGTTTTCATCATTGATCTGAACTTAAGCTCATGGATAAAATGAGAGAAAAAATCAATCTGCAGACTACATAAGCCAAAATTTTATTGCCGTTTTCGAGTTATTTGACATAAAAGAAGAATATATAAAAAACATTTATAATCCGAGCACAAAAAAAAACTCAAATTTTGTTACATGGTGTAATTAACATTGTCCTTAAATAGGTACTTAACATACATATAGAAGTCATATCTAATAACTTTTGCAGCCTTTAAGTAATCTATTTTCCTTTTTAATGAATATAAATGAAATGTTTGTGTGACATCCTTAACTTGAGTCCATTATTATTTTGAATTCAAATCCATGTTATTTTCTACATTGGACTCTCTAGTGTACCACTAAAGTCAGTTTCTAAAGTATTGACGACATTTATCAATAAAAAAATGTTTGTTTTCATGTCAGTTTTATAATTTGTAAGGTCGTCAAATAATAACTACAGAAGTTAATTCACTAATTTATTTATTCAATAATTTTGATCCTAGTATACGTGGAGTTTTTTTAATTAGATATAATCTGTTTGAACTTGAAATGTTATATGGCATCGCCTTTCAATGATAAAGAAAAACCCTCGATTCTCAAACAATATTTATTGAAAAAATGTTTAAATGTGAATAAACGACAATTTTTAAAATTGCGTTAAACTTCTTATGGAATAAACTGTAGTTTCAGTGGTTTTACATTTTGATTTGTTGTCCTAACTCTCAAAACAACTATCAGCTGAACTCATTTCATAATGTGACAATAATTATTAATCATTCAAAGGTATTAACACCCAAGAGCAAATTAATTCTGGTATGTTATGTATATATACATATATATATTATATAAGGGTTTTCACTATAAAAAATTAGAAACTACTTGAAAAACACAATATGTGGAGTGGACAAGTACCCGTACGGTCACAGCCGAGCTTAAAGGCGAAAAAGTTTGCGTTAATCCAACCCGTGGGATCCTACAAGGGGGCGTTCTATCGCCGGTCGTTTGGAATACGATTATGGATACCTTACTTAATAAATTTAAAAAAGGAGCAATCAAGGTCGTTGTCTACGTAGACGGCCTCCTCCTTTTAATTAGAGGAAAACATCCCCACACCCTTGTCAATGCAATGCTATGGGCAATCAATACTGTAATTGAATAGAGAAAAGAAAATGGTCTTACCTTTAACCCATCAAAATCAAGAACTATAGTCTTTTCAAAAGCCTATAAACTTAGATCAAAATACATTCCACAATTAGAAATCTGTGGGAGGCTCGGAAGTTCGGACGAATTCATCAAGGAAGCTGGACTTAACTCTATAGGCCAACTTCAACTTTATAAGGGGGCAGGTCTCAAAAACTTTATCCTGATGCACAGGGCAAGGCGTGCGGCGACTAAGAATCCAGGATACGTCGGTCTCGTTGGGCCTCACATTCCCTTCTTTGCCTGCTTGAGTGGCCTGGAAAACAAAAAAAATCAGAAGCACGACCAAGATCAATAATAAACAAATCAGTGACCCAGCCCTTCTTGTAGAGAAAAGGCTGAAGAAACTGGGGGTGAAGCCCACCAAAAAACGAAAGAGCCCTCTCGTCATATTAAAAAATCCCTTTACCAATCTAAACTATAAATGGTTTCGTTATAGGATCGCAACGTCGTCTATCTTCACAGGCAAGTCTCAGAACAACCCAGAGGATAGGCGATGCTGGCTCTGCAAGGGGGCGGAGGAAACTTCGTTTCATCTCTTCTATGACTGTACTCGGATCTTTCCACTCATACGAGCTGTGGAGATAAGGATTCAGGAAAACTTCGGGGAGGCACTTAACCCGACGGACTGGCTTGTCGCGACCGATCCTGACTATGTGAGTGCTTTCAAGGATTTACGCTTCGACTATCTGTGGCGGGACGGTTCCAAGAGGAGTCATGTGCCTTATCGAGAGACAAATAGCATCACTAACAATTGTAATTGTTTACCCACGCCATGGATAATTAACGAGTAAGTCTTAAGAACACGAGTGGGGAGTAAGAAGAAGAAGAAAAAAAAAGAGGAATCATTCATCTTTCAAATAGCACGAAAAGGTCTTCAGAATACGCGATCACAACTCTTTCTAATAGTTATTTTTTATTGTATACTTGCAGGAATCTATTTTTGTAGTAACACTATCAGGGGAAACAATTCTCATATTTGCTCGTGAAATCGAGGGTATGAAAATAATTTTCTTATATGGAACTAGCAAAATGTTAAGAAAAATGTAAACATAATAACTGTTAACTTGTTTAATTGGTGATGCGTTCAAATTCATCTTATTTTACTAACTTTCCAGTTTATATTCTTCTCATGGACACGACGATAATATCATATGATTGGATGAAGACAAACAGATTTATAATCTATATACATTATAAGCAATATTAATTGTTACCTTTAAAGTCTAATAAAATCATTAAAAAAAAGGACTCACCTAGACTGAACATTTGAATGAAAGATCCTCCAATTGTTCACGGATATGGAATATGGCCAAGGCAATCATAGTGCAGAAATGAGGACTGACCTCAGACAAGGTTATCTGTCTGTATGAAGCTATGATCAGACTTATCGTCTCCTATGGTTGTGTAGTATGGGGACATGCAATCACTGCAAAGAAATGTGCAATGAAAATATTAGACACCATTCAAAGGAAGGCACTGTTGGGAATGACTCATACATTTCGATCGACACCAACAACAGGAATGGAGGCAGTTCTGGGTATTACTCCTCTGGACATATACATCAAGGAACAGGCGACAAAATCAAGATGGATAACGAAGCATTTCTTACATGATACCTGGGATAGAATGGGTAATCTTTCAAGACGTCGTGGGCATCAGTTCCATAGTGATAAAATACTTATACAAGTCGAAATGGATCTACCGAGTGACTACATAAAAAGTAGTCGCATTAGGATAGATAATAGTCAGATTGAGAATCCGGACGCGGTAATCTATACAAACGGGTCCAAAGACAAAGACGGAAATACTGGGGCAGGATGGGCCATCACTAAAGGTGATGCATCAATTTTTCATTCAATGGCTTCATTGAATAAAGAGGCTTCTGTGTTTCAAGCAGAGATTTTCACCATAACACAAGGTGTAGAATCTCTTCTCAAGTACAAAAAAACCCTGAACAATGTAATTAATAATTATATCATACTCCCAATCAGCAATTGCTGCTATCTTTAATCCACTTACTACTAGTAAAGAAGTTTTAAAATGTAAGGAAACCATCATCAAAGGAATTATTGATAAAAATATACATCTAGAATGGTGCAAACGACATTCTGACATTACAAGAAATGAATTTGCAAACCAATTCATGACTTCTCCAATTAGTATTGGTGTGACCGATATAGGAAGGATCAGAGTATGAAACATACGCATACTATGCTTAATATGCCGAAGTCTAAGAGTATCAAGCTCGGAAGAGAAAAATTGAGACTCATTGTACAAGCCTACACTGGACATGGCCCTTTTCTAGCCCACCTAAGTAAGAGAAAGGATATATGATCGACGTGTCTGTATGGAAGAATTGCAAAGTGCAGACCATCTCATCAATAGATGTCCAGCCCTCTTCAACGAAAGACATCAAGTCATGCAAGGACAAATTGAAGTAATTCGTGTTATAAAATTAATGAATTGTACAAAAAGGAAAATTATTGTAGAACAAAATTTAAATGTAAATTAGGTTTTAGAATCTTCTGTACTAGCACAAATACCCCGCTATGTGGTCGTGTTCGTTGCCTTATACTTGTAGAACTTTGTTTTATGTATGTATGGCAAACAGAAATAAATTTTAACTAACCAATATAGATTTAAAAGGGTATCATATGCTAAAACACAAATAATTAATGCATCAAACAGTACACTAATATTTAATAATAGTGATTATCTTAATATAAATTAATCAAGTATTATTCATCAATTTGCAACAATGAGTGTTAAAACTGTACTATTGGCAATTAAACTAATTTAACTTGAATAAGACTTTAAACAAATGGGGCTCATATATTGAAAAGTTCGGAGTAAATATAAATAAAAAGTTTCAAATGCAGTTATTTCATTGCCAACCCTTTTTATGCACATTTTCTGTAACTAAATTTTAAAAAAAATTTAAAAGTACTATATATGCGATATTTAGGTAGGTATATACTTCGATTCTTAGAATTCAATATTAAACTAATTAAAAAACTTTTTCCATTCCTAAAAGCTATTAATGTATGCAATTTGCAATTTTTCAAACTTGAATATATGTATAACCAATTATATATTACTATATTTAGAAATTATGAATTTAACTTATTGGCGTTGATAAAACTGTAGACAAGTAAAAGGTAATAAATATTCGATTCTAAGAATAAATAGAATGATAATTTGGAATAATTCTATAATTATTTTGTTTTTTGCACAATGATACACAAGATATGTACATTTAGAATTTTTTATTTCAATGTCTGTATTGCATTTCAACATATTTTTTAAAAATAGTTCATTTATTTGTACATGTAATTTAAAAAAAAGTGTTCCAAAGTTAATATAGCACAATCTTTCATACATTATTATAGTTGCAGTTTTTTTTTTTACATTGAGTCCATCTACACATGATTCTGACTAATAACTTTTCACTAATATTTACTTATTTGTGTCAAAAGGGGATCATAGTTGAAATTCAATACAAAAATGTTTCAAATTCCAGAGAAGTGTAGTACTCAGAGTCTGGATTTGAGTCATTTTTGACTCAAATTTGACTTGAACATGGAACCTAATAGACTCAAGGATGTGGACTCAAACTTGTCTCAGAATGTAAGTATTTGAACATATAATTGCGTTAGCTCTGTTCTACTTCCACTATATTTTTAGTATTAGACAATGCAGATTTTCCTCATTTAGAATAGCAGCTGTATTTAGAAATATGGCAAAAAATCATCATTTTTAACCCTTCATTACTACCCTTTCAAAATGTTTCATATGTTATGTCCCTGGGTATATTTTACTTGGTTACTAAAGTGTATTCTATATCTCATTGACACTCCTATTTGTAAAAAAAAAAAATTTTTTTTCATTTTCAACTTATATTTACATTGAGTCATTCCTAAGTTTTATTATTTTATTATTATTGATTTTTGTTGAATTTTGTGCACTTATAAAAATATTGGATATTTGTATGAAGATTCTGTAATATAACTTTATTTTACTAAATATCATTCAATTTTGATTTTTGAGGACAAATTTTACTCCAATTCCGTTATATGTGAGGTAAGTTGCGTTGACTCAGTGTTTTCATATCTGTGATATACACTATTTATGTAAAGTATTGCACAAATATAGTAAAATAAGAAAATAATAACACGTGATATCATGCAACAATCTATAATTATAAGACTATGTATTTGAGACTTAATATATTTTTATCACCTATCCTCAAAAAAAAAAATATATTATGTGAACAAAGAGGTGAGAATATGGAACCAAATAGAAATTAAAAGTTATTTTATGATTTTGTGAGTAAAACTTACCTAGTGGGAGTCACGAAGGGCAAAAATTTTCTAATTTGATGACATATGAAAGAATAAAACTCAATTGGATAGATTTAATCGTTTATTCTCGTACAGAATTTTACCACAATTTAAAAAAAATCATATAATGGTTTTATCATAGCTGTTGTGTTCCAATCATTTTTTTAATGGAAACAAGCTTAACTCAGATTAAAGACATCTGAATTTGATTACAGCTCTTTTAAATACCAATTATTTTATTAATCAAATCAATTGGGTTAGCTTAGAAATGGCCATGTTTAGATTCTTAGAATAAGATTAATGCAATACTAACCCACGTTTATAACAAACCTACTGCTTTAGAAAATAACACTGACAAAAAAAATGTAAATTTTATATTGAAATCACGTATTGAATTACTATCAAAGTATTCTACAGTTCCATGTTTTCGGGTTAAATTAAATTTGAGGCACAGTTTGTACTCACTCAAATTTGCCAAGAAAGTAAATATATCTTTATATTTACAGTAGATAAATGGATAAAACAAAATAAAAAGTTTATTTACTTCTCTGAGGAAAAATAGCTATCATAAATAAGATAAGGGAAAAGTTATGTACAAAATTTATCACTTTTGTTACTGTAGGAAAAAAAAATACTTCAATACATATTGAAAGTTAAGATATAACAGTATTACGTATATACTCTAATGGCTAATGGAACATATTTTTTTATTAATGTTGTGTAATTTAAAATATGATTGTATGTCTCAAGTAATTTCAATAAATACACATATGTGTGTATATACAGATTAATGTAATAAAAAAATTATATTTCTTACGAATTTGATTGAAAAAAATAAGCAAACAGAAAAATCTATATAGATATATGTAAACCTATGTAAAAAAAAATCTTGGTTTTAGAATTTTTATAAAATATTTTTGAAGTATAAGAAGGAGAAGATAAAAATACATAGTTTTCTCTAGGGCGGTTTACCTAACAAACATTTTTTTTTTTTCATAAAAAAAATGAAATAAAACTTTGAAAAAGTTTGTTTTTTTAAGGTACGTAAATGATAAAAATTAATGTTTGGTTGAAGTTATTCATGGATATATTTATTTTATATTTGGCAAATACAACTCTTCGGAACGTATAATTTTACAGAGAGGAAGAAAAATAAAGTATGCCTTGTATGTCGAGTATAACTTTTGATTTATCATTAATATATGGAACAGCGTATTTATTTTATACATACATAAGGATAAATGATATGAAAGTTTATAGACATATTTTATATGGCACAATATGTATGTAATATATATATATATATATATATATATATATATTATATAGGTAACCATATAAATCTTTCTTAGTATCAATATATTAGAGATTTTGAGACCTTTGTACATGTATGGACAATTATCGACCAACAAACAAAATAATACGCCTTAATACTTCGTCACTACATATGTGCTGTGAAGCATTGAACTTTACATAATTTATTTGTAAGTTTTTTATACTTCCACTTGGGAATCCCTGGTCTTGAACATTTATTATCAAACTTCGGAACAGGAGCTCCTTTTTGTAGAAAACACGAGCTCCATCTAGCTCAGTTTTTTATTTATATAATTTGAATAAAAAGCAAAGAACATATAAAAAAACATTTGAATAACTTAATTATATTAAAAATTTCTAGATCATATTAATGTTCTAATCATGTCAATATTTGGGATCTGAAGAAATTATTTATTTGTAGATTAACAGTAGAAACAAATTTTTATTTAGTAAGTATTATACAAAAAATTTTTACTATTGTAACATTTACATATGTAAAATAATTATCTCAGATCCCGAATATTACCATTCAAGACATTCAATCAAGGAACAGTTCCACGATCTATAAATTATTAAAATACTTTTTTTATAACGTACTTCCAGCGAATTTTCCAACAACCTGATCAATAAATTTCAACAATTAATGTGAATCTAGAATTTAAGATAAATATATACTTAAGCAATTTGGTGCCCAAAGAAAAATCCCGGATTTACTGTAATTTGACTGATGAAATTTGAAAACTTATAATAATTTAAAACATAGTCGGTAAAAGTATAATTTAGTCATCAATATAAAATAATAGTAATAATATGAAATTTATATTCCTATAATGTGAATTGAACAAATCACTAATCTATGAATCACAATTTTATCCAATAGAAAACTTGTAATGATGAATAGTATTTTTTTCATCACGTTTCTTTCTTTGATTAAAATATGAGTTTTAATCCTCATAAGCTCATTTTGTAGACTGAGCATAAAATCTGAGTAATTAATAATTCCATTAATAGAAATAAGACGGATTTAGAGGTTTATTTTAGGAACAATCATGATATAATCAATGCTTTCTGTTGGTAAAAATTACTTTATTACCATTATAAACTATGAATTTTTTGGCCAAGAACTAATGTGTAAATAATTGCTTCTTATCACATTATATACATCTTATACATATAATTCTTCATATTTGACAAGTACTTAAGAGAAATATTTCATAACGCTTATAGCACGTGTGCAAAGAAATATCTACAGAATGTTCACCGACATTTCATTGTCATTAAAGAACAAATTTACTCGTATTTGGAAAGTGAAAAACAGTTATAATCTTTGAATACTCCTCACGCTGAAATGAGTAGGGTAAAATTTCCATCGTTAAATTGAACACCGTGAACCTTTTTGTAAACTTATCATTTCAAAAATGGTTATCAATATCTTAGCTTTAATTTTTTTTAAATTTGCTACCACAAGCTTATCATTTTGCACTTTTGTTCTAGATCCACGGACGTGGATATATGTATTAGCAATAGATCTGATCCTAATGTTATAATGATCAATTTACTCTTGTCTAAGAAGAAGTATTTAAAAAGATTTTTCAACAAGCTACCAAATCTAGCAAATATTTAAAACACCCATTGACCAAATTACAGCAGAGTAGTTTAATCAAGCAAGTTGCCATAAACAACGTATTCAAGTTTTAACTGATTTGCCTACATATAAATTCCTTGACAATATTTTTGTCCCTCTCCTTTCATTTTAATCTACTCCCAAATATTTAGATTCGTAGAGGAAAAAGAATCAATTAACTACCTCAAAACCTAATAACCCTGTCAAAATTATATTTTGATCATTGATTCACCAAAGAGATAGAGATATACATACATGTATACATTGTAGATATGTAAGACCTCACAAGCATTTATTTCTATGCATACATGATTGTACATATATTGGATATAGTATCTCCATTCATTTTATTTTCTACACTCCTTTGATTCATTTATACGATTTGTTATTGACTTCTTCGAGTTGTCTAAAAAAACAAGTAGGGACATTATATATATATAGAAAAAGCAAGGTTCTATGTTGGTGAACAATATATGTATGAAAATGAAAAAAAAAAACTATTTCAATGACAGACAGGTTTTCTTCTTGAAAAGAAGAAGAAAGAAACCCTATGTATATATATATATATATTACCAATGTAGATGACAAATACAAAGTTTTAAATGAATAAAGGAAGAGAGAGATAAAAAAACATATTTAGAAGTAGAAATAAAAAGTTTATCATTTTAACAAATATATATTTCCAATTCATAAGATCCAATTTCAAATCTCTCTCTTCTTTCATAGATTTATATACATATATAATTTCTCTTTACTACGGTTGGCTTATCATTTTTATTCCTACATTTATATATACACATATAATATGTATAATATATATATATATATATATATATATATGTTGGAGTAAAAAAAATTCAATCTTCAAGTTATTTTTTTTATTATTCCTTCTACTACAAATGAAGTTTAATGAAGTAGAAGTAATTGATGTAAACTATTATATATATGATATTCCACATAAAAAAATACGACTTACTTTATGCATATATTATATGAAGAAAAAAAACAACTTTTGCAATCGTTACTCAAATGATGAGTGGTGTTTATTTTGTGATTATCAATTATTCAATATAAATATATTTCTTGACCTTTTCAAATATTAATCCATGTTTTGCTTATTCTTTTCAATATTTTTTAAATGCAGATATGTTAAAAAATGAATTAAGATATTATAAATCCCTTTTACACAATAGTAAAAAATTTTTTTATGTATGTATTTATTTTTCAATAAAGAAGGAAAGTGATAAACTGATTAAATGTCAGTCATTTGAACTAATATTGCAATCATTTGATTCTAAAAATTTTGATTTTGTACCCAAATGGTTATTTTATAGCTGCTTTTATGTCAAATATCAAAAAAATGAATTTGTTGAACTACAAATTGATTTTGTTACTGTATAATAATTAAAAGTTCAAACTAATTTTTTTATATTAATAAATATATTATTTTGAACTGAATGTTTAATTTATAAAAAATAACTTTGGAGGTACTCTTTTTTTTTAAATTAAAATCGTGTATTTGTAAAAAAATTAAAGTTAAATTCCTATCGTGATCATCTTAAATGAGAAATCAATAAGCTCTAAAAAAAGTTTTTTTTTCTCATTTTACTCACATGTAAGCGATTTTCTCAAGTTTAAAACAAGATTTATAAATGTTAGAAACATTTTTGTAAGAACTTAATCAAATGTCTGTTCTTTTAATTTACCTCTCCTCTTTATGTAAATAAATGAGTAAAAATCTTTAACAGATGATAACAAATCAATTGGTAGACCAAAAAATCAAAAAGTTTATTTTATTTCCGTATTATTCAACTAAGAAGAAATATAAAATAACTAATAAAACTCGGCATAAATGTTCTATTTTGTTACATGTTGTATTCCATGGGACTGTCAAAAAATATTCATTGATGCCAAAAGACTTAAATGATAATTAATTAAGTCATCAATTTAAGAATCTTCTGATCCTTGGATCTTTTGTATGAGAGACAAACAAAACAAAAATCATTACATAGTATGAATATTTTGAAACACATCACATTTAAAACCCGATTTCAAATTAATTTTAAGTTTTTGGATTTATTCAACTTTACAAATTTGATACCTTTATTAACAAAAATCAGTATATTCTTAAGACTCAATACTTTAAAGTCTTCTTTTTCAACATTGTCAAGTAATACAATTAACCCTCGCTTTCTTTTTGTTACATACATATAACTTGTAAAAATAAAGGTATTTGAGAACATTGGATTATTTTATCATCAATTTTCTTGTGGAAATCCTGATGCAGCCCAGGCTCTGCTTCCAGCGACCCCCAAGTGAAACCCCTGATATATAAAAATAAAAATAAATTATAAATTTTCGTCCAAGGATGAGCAAAAATACACAACCAATAAGAAATACACATATTTTTTTTTAAATTGGTGCTTTCAAAAGATAAGAAAAGTAAAAAATGGTTAAAAATAACTCATCCAAATGAAGAAAATTGTATTATTTTTTAAAGATAGTAATACTCTGAATAATTTTGACACTTGATCATGTTTGAGGAACTGCTCTCCTACGAACTAACATTGATTCAAAGCTGTATAAAATGGTCATGAATGAATATACATACTAAACTAGATACATATGACAACAACTCAGAGTACTATCTTATTTGATAAGAACATCTTGCTCTTGTCCATAGTCAAAAAGTACACACCAAAAATAAAAAAAGTTGTTTCAATATTTAAGAAAAAAATTGAAATATGAATAAAATTTGTCTGAAATGTAAAGTGAACAAAAAAAAAATGGTTTTCTAATAGAATATTAATGAAGTAGATATGTGAAAAAAAGGGTCGTTATTCGAAATGATAGACATGTTACAAATACCTTCATTTTTTATCATTTATTTCACATTGGATAAGTTAATATGGGTTTTTATGTATGTTATACATACCTATATATGTATAAATAAAATATTAGTTTGTTTGAGCATAAGGACTATGTTTATATGTATATATATTTACAATTATTAAGAAAA
This sequence comes from Lepeophtheirus nordmannii, assembly GCA_963680855.1. Taxonomy (NCBI): domain Eukaryota; kingdom Metazoa; phylum Arthropoda; class Copepoda; order Siphonostomatoida; family Caligidae; genus Lepeophtheirus; species Lepeophtheirus nordmannii. The sequence goes on along the minus strand of OY804523.1, from coordinate 35,723,120 downwards.
TAATAATAACTTCGTACGATGTATGCTGACATATTTTTTCTCGTGATAGACAGCGGAAATTGTTCTATAAAAATTGTTGTAAAAAAGAAAAAAAAAGTTTTTTTTCTTCAGAAAAAGAAGTAAATAAAAGACGAGGAAGAAAAGAATAAGGAGCGTGTCAATTCTGATTCGGAGTAGAAATACATAACATATTGGTGTCGTTAAGTTTGTTTGTTGTGTTGTTATTTTTTTTTTTTTTTTGGAAAAAGCAAATAAATTGTAGATGTCTTAATCTTTTATCAATTTTTTTGTAGTAAATAAGTGACTTAAGAAGGGGGAAAAAACCCTTAGTAAAGCTATAATTTGCATATAAAAAATCATTTATTTTTTTCCATGTTTCTTATGTCACTCGAATGTTGATTTATTATAAAAAAGTAGAAATGATGTCAATGAATGGAGCTTTTACATGATGTTATTAATGAGCCTTTAAATGCATTGCTTATATTCTTTTTTAGCTGGTACTGGACTTTGATCCCAATGTCAAATTTTATATGATCCATAGTCACAATATAGATTCTCTGAATAGCGTTTGGATTTACATCCTTAGATGTCTCAAGAGTTTTTTGGTTTTTTTATATTGCTTTTGGCAAACAACTTTGACCAACATTAGAGCTCTGACTTTAGATTCCTTACCTTACATTCAATCCCCCCGCCCCCGCCCCTTTCCAATCATTCGTTTTTCTTTTTACAAAAAATAATGGACTTACTTTGGCAATTTCTATTTATTAATAATGTCACTTTTTAGTTGTACATATTTTGTAAAAATACAAAAAAATTTTCCTACAACCCACGTAAAATTTTACTTATTAATCACTCGATCTCTTAATTTAATAATAAAGGCATAAAAGATTCGATAAAACTGAAAATTCATTTTAAAAAGCTACACTGTACATAAGTTCTATCCAACCCATTTGCTAAATATTAATTCAAACACATACATGTATAAATAACTAAGAACTTATCAAATCCTCTCCCATAAAAAAGGGAGAAAAAGCGATAAGTAATCTACTCTATCTTAAAAATAAAATATATGTATATACATACACATTTAAAAAGGACTTCCATTCACTTGAATTAATTCATTGAACTTATGAAAAGGTCATTTTTTTTTTATTTAAAAACTCTTATAAATATATGCAAATGAGTATATATATCAGAGTGTATTCCTCCATATTTTATTATGAATACACAATTACACTGTTCGCAGAAGAATTCATTTCCTTCCGTGTTATCATTTATTCCACTTCATTTGCATTTTAATAATATTTGTTTTTTTATATATAAAAGAAAAAAAATGAAATATTATTTTGTAAAAATAGTCATTTTTCACATCAATAATAAAAAGTGGTTGAAAAAAAATCATTTTACTATCGTCATTTTAAAAGTCTAATGGTTTTTTTTCCTTTATCCAGATTTACATAAGAAAAAAAAAGTAAACGAAACGACATAAATGTTTCTTACGACTTTCTTTTCTTTTTTTTTTCCTTTACTCAAGTAGTATGTAATTAGTGTAGAATAAGAGCTTATTACATATTTATAAATATTGATTAAGTATATTTATAGGTCCTTTGGCTTTGTTCTAATAGAGCTTGATCTTTTCTTTTGTGCTACAAATATAATCCTTTATAAAAAAGAAAGTCCCCTTTTAAAAAAAAAAATATATATATAAATACCTTTTTCATTTTCTTTTTCTTTCCACTTTATTTTTTTAAGAAATGAGGATCCCTACATTATCACCCATCCAGCACACAATATATATAAATGATGGCAATTATATTCTAAGAATCACATTTGGAGCTATGCCAATGAAACAGACCTTACATTAAAACGAAAGAAGAGACCATTAAATGCTGATTAGGTTGAAGAGGGGTTGTGACAATATGAATAATTAGTAATTTATTGACTTCCATCTCTTTCATATATATATATATATATATATTTACTTTATTTGTCAAAAGTCCCCTCTAACAAATAATTTGTGTCAAATAATTTTTTCTCGAAATAATCAGGTGGAGCATGAGAATAAACAACCATTTATAAATGAAGGACCTTTGACACATCAACCACATAATATGTGTATACAATTTATCATTTTTTATGCGTGTCCTGAAACTAGAAGCCAAATCAAAAAGATAAGGGAGTAACGTTCTCCTTTTATGTTTTAAATTGGAATTCAAAAAGAGAGTTAGTGCTTCAATTGGAAGAAGTAGTAGGTATCTTCTGGAATTCAGGTCATCTAATGATATCCTCATATAAATATGTAGTCCACTCTTTTATTTCGTCTTCCTTTGCACCAATTTTCTTGTCTATCCACTTATTTTTTCGTTTTTGAAGTTAGGGAATATATGTATGTACATAGACTCTACCTCCATATATATAAATGGAGTTTAAATATATAACTGAAAGGAATTGGTTTCAATAGTAAGATTAGAAAGCTCTTGGTGTGAGGAGTTGATTGCTATTGTTAATGCATGAGAAACAAAGAAAGAGAACAAACAGACGGTATTTTTCCCATTTTCTGTTATTAATAAAGTTTATTAAGAAACAACAATAACAAAAAGTAACTGATAGCTTACTCAAGTTTCAATTTCCTAGACACTAATGATTGGTTTGTTTATCTATTTACAGTATGAGACTCCTTTTTTTTGATCATGTCGATACAAGTGCACACAGGTCTTAATTCATACTTGGCTGTCAAATAATCATGATTACATATTACGTATTATATTATATATTTAAAAAACGGAAGAGGTTAATTGTTAGCATGGACTATATAAATTTTACGTGAAGTCTAGATTAATTTAATTAGAGAAGAGAAGTTGTTTGAGAACTCTTTAGTTATTAAACTATTTAAACAAATGTTTTATTTTTGTGACACATAGTTTATTTGTAATTTAGAGTAGTAAATCAAATCAGAGCGGGATAATATATCTTGTAAACTGAATTGAACTTTTATTGAATCCATACTTAATCCTAATTGATTGAAAGTAACTTTCCTTGCATGTGTTTTGAGTAGCCGTTTTTGATTAAAGATGCCTTGAATTTGTGGCAAGTTTCCATACTTTTGTCACTCCTAAAAGTCCGATAATTCATTTTCTTGATTTGCAAAACACATATAACATCTTGACACATTCAGTGGTATACAATAGTAGCAAAACTATACCTAAGAAGCTTGTTTTGTGCCAGTTTGAATTTACTATTACTTTTTTTTACTTAGATGTTGCAAGTATAAAGCCACTTATAAATATGATTTTTGATCATAAATCCCATTACATTGGGGTCCTTAAAGCCAATATTCATTTAGTCCACCTTTGTTTTATTTATGAATAAATTTAAAAAAATTAACGTTTTCCTGAATGGATATGAATAATCGTATGACGATTATGTGATGTCGTCATATCACAAATTGACATCTTTTCAAATAGTTATAACAATACTTAACCTAAATAGACTCAGTATGATTTATTAGGCGTATGACTCATTCTTGAAAAAAGATTTTTATTATTTTATATTCGTTAGATAAAAGAGGGCTTTTCCCTTAAAAGTACAACACTTTTTCATATTACGATATGCACATTGTTATCAAAAATATATAAATTCTTATACATACATATATACATATATATAATATAACTAAAAAAAGAAAATTTACTCTCCCTTCAACCATTTTATTTTCTTTATCCATAATCCACGGGATATTTATATCGAAGAATTCGATTATATAAAATAAAGACATGAATCCTCCATACAATGTACAGAAAAAAGGAAAAAGCTATAATTTTTATGTCGATTCTCTTAATTCTCTTTATAGGGAACGGTACAAAGAGTATACCAAGAGGAAGGGAGAAGGTCTATCCCCATGAGAAACCCCTGAATTTACAATTATATATATACATGTATATATATATATATAAAATGTGACTTTTGTATTGAGTTAAATAGCATATTGATTTAACATAGAGCTCTATATATATTTATTTATTAAAGCACTGCCATTATTTGACATATAATTATGACATTAAAAATAGGACACAAACGAAAATGATTATTTTTACTCTATATTAGTAAATTAAATTCACCATAAACTGAACTTACTTAGAAATCAAATATTCAAGTCACAACATACATATTAGTATGAGTAAGCTGTTAAATTATAGTAAAGGAAGAGAAAAGATAGCCATTAAATTGTGCATATTCTTTAATTGATTAATTTTAACAAAGAAGAGAACTTATATTTTACAGAGAATAGATAATAAATTTATTATCTGTTTCATAAATGACACTCTAGTAAAAAAGTAAAAAGCATTTGTCAGCTAATCCACCGTTTCTTTAATGTATTGTTTGAAAATTCCACTGTATATTTTTCCTCATATTTCATCAAAATTTATTTATTTATCTTCATTATTATAAATCTTGTTTTTCGTGACTTTTTCTTAGATATTCTAGAAGTTATTCTTAATTATTCATTGTTTTGTTAATGTTTCAGGTTTTGAGCAAAAAATAAATAAATTTAGTTTTGCATTATAATTGATCCTAAGATATTGAAATTAAAGATATGAAACGGAAAAGAAGGGAAGAAGAATAGACACTAACGCGCCAATGACTACAAACCTCTTGTTAAATCCATAACTTATTTTTAAATCACAAATTCTTCAAGTATTCATCAAATTTTTTATCTATTTATTTCATCAAACAGATACCTATAAAAATGTTCATTTCAAGGACATTTTAAAAATATTATATATTTTATATTAGCTTGCCATTAAAATCTGATAAAATATAGAAAAATAGATGATATACAAAATTAAAAAGTACTCAAATAGTTCATTTATACAGCTATAAAAAGGATAAAATGATTTTATCTGGTCACTTTGTGAAAGTTACTTGTTTTCACTTAAATGAAGTAGTTTGATAGATTTGTAATTAGGTGCAAAAATATTGCTTATGAAATTCCTGTTGGTTTCGGAATTAACAGAAGTATTTCTGAATATTCGTACTTAGCTATCTGGCTACACTTGAATAATGTTTTTGAAGATCAAATTGTCTTATACGGCTTAGTAATAGTGGTACTTAACCAAAAAAATCACACAAACATTTAGCTTATTAATGTGTATATTTTTATGTGGATCTTAGATTTTTTTTTCAAACAAATATATTTCATCTGCAAAGTTCTGCATCAATTACTTCTAGATTGACCCCTAAATTTACTACACATAATATATTTAATGTCTTACACAATTTTTTTTTTCATTTTGTGCAACAAAAAGAAAGATTTTAAATCCTTGTTTTGTTATTTGAGCTTTATGACTGGGAAAGATTTAAAATGTAGCCAAACTGTTAGAATGAAAAGCATGATGTTAATCCAATATTATTTATGTTTTATAAATATGTAGTTAAAATTTATTAAAATAACAAAAAATATTTTATAATAACTAATACAAGTTATTATAAATTAAAGATAAAACCAAAACGCATTAAATTCGCTAATAGTCAAAAGAAGTAATTTATCCAGTTTGAACTTATATGCTCAAAAAACTTCAAAGTTGTTTATAAATGTTAAAAATAGATCATATTTATCACATCAAATTAGTAATAATAAACTTGTCCTCTGAAGAAGAAAATAGTACAAACTTAATTTAATTATCATATTGTACATAAATAGACTAGATAGAGAAAATATGACTCATTTAAAAATAAGCAAATAATTAAGAATTATAATGTTAAATAAAGAAATTGTCTAAACTCCACTATAAGTAGCTTTCTATGAATATAACAGGGTCTCTAGCCATCAGAAAACAATATATTAATATTCAATTTGTATCCATTTTTTGGCTCTTGTATTTGTAATAATACTATAGGAACGATAATTAGTTAATTTTAAATTATAGGCAGCTACACCCAACATACATAATATATATATAAATATTTATTCTCTTGTTTAAAAAAAATTCCAAACTTATTTATTGACTTAAAATCCTTATAAGGGTTTTAATGAAGTTATACATAATAAATGTATAATTAATTAGAAGAATAAAATACATATATATTTTCAATTTTATTTCAATTATATTTGTGTACATTGTTTAACTTATTATGTATGCATTTATTTAATTAACTATATTTAATCTGTTCAAAATGGATATATGTACTCATATGTATATGATATCTGTTTGTCCTTTGATAGGAAAACAACTAAAATTTAAAGGAATAACTAATCTCTTAACCCTCATACGGTCTTTACTTTCATACCCTGTTGAAGCTCTTTTGGGTCAAATTGACCCATGGGTATATTTCTTATGCAAAATATAAATTAGAACAAGTTTTTATGTAAATTTAATTGATTTAGTTTCTTTTTTAGTTTCTAATGATTAAGATGATTACAAAAAAATCCTTCAAAGGTCCACAAACCTGACAACGTTTCCTTTTAGTCTCCCGAAATATAAATACATTTACGGTTACATTTAAGGTTATTTACTTTAGAGTTTTGAAGTTGGTACTGTGTAAGACTAGGACTTGAAAGTGGAGAGACATTCTCTGCATACATTTTTGCAAAGTCTCATCTCTGAGACCATTTTGTCTACTCTGGATTTATTTCCATCCAAATTGTGAAAGCATTATTACCTGAAAGATCCAGTAAATTGTAAAATATAACCATAGGTTCTTTGGCTTGAGTAGCACGCTAGTAGTTTTTATAAATTATCAACACCACCTTTGTTCGAATTATAGTCAAAAATGATTTTAGGCTTAAGATCTTCGCTACAAGTGATAACTTCGTCCCTTATATTGTGTACTCATAAGTACAACATTTTTAACCTTTTTCGGTGTGTAGGAAACGAGACTGGCTGTGTAAGTGAATAAATAAATCGAGGAATTTACTTGTTTCCTTTTCAAATTTAAGATTTTTTTTGGAAGAACAGTTCTATTTTTTTGAATAGTATCAACCATCTTCAATTTTTTTTTGATTATTTTTTGTTCAAGGCTATAAGATGTAAAAAAAGTTATCACAAATAATATTGTGACCACGTAGACCATGAGACATATCCAGCAAAACCCGCTCCCTTTGATTTTTTTCAGCTCTTTCCCCACTTAACTTTCCATTCTAAATTTGCATGTTACACGCATGAGATGACACTGCATCACATGCATTCTAAATTTTAATCCCATACCTAGCAGGTTTTGAAGGGGTGTATTGTCGAAAAGGACAGCGACCTCTAAATCCAACAAGTCTTTCATCCGCAGTTACATTTGGTCCAGGATTGTGAGCGTAGGAAAGCTTCTTTACCCATTTATCCTATACTTCGCGGATTGGAGCCAATTTATCTTTCTGACGTATATGGTTTCTTGTTTGGCGGTCATCGAATCGAAGAACTCTAGACAAAATTTTGAACTTCTTCATTGGTATAATTGCACAAAATATTGGTCTCCTTGTTTCAGGGGTTCAAAGACTTTCCGTCGCCTCTCCTTTGGATCTATATACACTTACAAGAATAAGGATATCAAAACAGGCATTTAGTTCTAATTTGCTGATAATCGACCACTCATTACCGAAGACGCGTTCCCCTTCAAAATTTGTCATATCTAATATTATTTTTTGAATAGATTTAGATAAGAAGAGCTCAAATGAAGATTGTATATCCAAAACATGTCTAACTGCAAATCTCGTAGGACCAGGTTTCATTTTGATTATATCTTCTGATTTTAGAGGAGGCTGTCGTGCAGGTGAATTTGCCAACTCTATTTTTCCATTCTTGGATATATAAATAGGTTGATTTGATTCAAGTGGATGCGGTAATAATTCTGAGTCCATATCCATAGAAGATTCTGATGTTGATTCAAAGTCCAAATTGTCTTCAAGTTCAGATTGATCAACGCTCTCAACCTCACATTGGTCTAGATTTTCTTTAAAAATTAGTTGTATAGCCTTTTCTACACTTATATTTTTTGAACTTCTCTTATCATGTCTAATATTATAATAAACTGTGATGCATATAGAATATGACAACAAAAAAAGAAAGAAAGATCCACTCAAAAAAAAAAAGAAAAAAAAAAAAAGAGAAGCGATTTCTTGTATTGACGCCTTCAGTAATATGACCCAAGGACCTTACATGTAACAAAAACGTTTTTATCATAATTTTCAACAATCAAATGTCGTTTTAATCAAATAGACATGAAAAGAACAAATAATTAGCGAGGGAGATCAAGTTTTATATGAATAGGAGGTATAGAAGTAACAATTTTACTAAATTAAAATTTAAAAATGGGTCAAAATGACCCAAAGAACGTGTGAGGGTTAATTTAATATTAATATTACAAAAGAACGATTACTTTCATATACTTGATGAAAAATTAATATTTATGCAATGTAACACCCAAATTGTGAATCTGAAATAAATTTCATATCACTAATTTAATAGTACAGGTAGAGAGATAACTCATATTTTTGATGAATTTTACAACTTTTTATATGTAGAATTAAGTTAAGTTTTGATGATGAATGGATGTAATTACAAATTACTCCAATAGAAAACAATTCCATTACATTTTTTAAAGAAGTTATAGAATATCCAAATACACAAACCTTCCATTTTTAAACCCATTGCAGGTTAAAATGAAGTGTATAATAAAGTACACTTAAATATACATTAGGAACCTTGAATGAAAATTATCTCTGGAAGAGAGATTGTACGATCTGATGAGATATTCTCTGAGAGGAAGGATGATCTCTAAAGGACTAATCAGGCTTCAATTAATGATTAACGAAGAACCAAATGAATCCTTTACCTTACTTTTGTGTGCCACTCAAACCTTAAATTGTTAAATGGAAAATATAGTCAGTGATGGGATAGTTGTACTTATGATAAAATTCCAATCATTAGATAAATATTTAAATGGAAACCATTGAGACTAAACATGTATTCTACCCTCAAAAAATCTTTTTACTAGAAGTTTAAAGAATCAATTATATTTATTTATTATGTATGTATATATATATATTAAAATTTAATATTAATTTTTTATAAGTTTTAATTGTGTATGTTTTTTATTGTGTTTTTTTAAAAAGAAACTCTTTGATATAGTACGCTTGAAATTATTTTGAGTAACAAAGAATATTTGTAAACAAATATTTTGCAGAATAAAAAAAATTATACAAAAAGAATTATTCATTTCCAATTAAAACTCTTACAAAAGAGGTTTTTTCGGTATTAATTATAGTAGTCTTCATTTTCCTTAGAATAGGGTAATGCGATATGAAATATGAAACCCTTTTTTAAAATTAGCAATAAATTTCAATAAAAAGGACATAGTTTCAAACCATATTTATTGTTGTATATATATATTGTCATTTATATGTTGTAAAAACTTTAATTGGAATGGGAAAGTCATATTTCAAATTATCCTGAATATGACTGACTTGGATTGAGGGACACTATTGATAATTTCTTGTATGAAGTTAATATTTCTTTAATTAGCTTCTAGTTAATAAATCAATTGCAATGAAGTCCAATTGTTGACTTATTGAAACTATCAAGTACACTTGGTACTGTGTATACAAATAGAGAAAAACCACCGTATTAAGGAACCTTGAAAATCCTAAATTAAGGAATATAAGGATGAATGTTTCCCACGATAGGGAACAAATAGGAAGAAAAACGAGTAAGGAGAACCTCAAATTCATCAAACTGCCTTAATCTTTTGAGATATCTCACTAACATTCCCACTAAGACTTCCACTTGTCGAATTTCAGACGGATGAAAATTTATTGCCAAATTTCAAATTACAATAAGACTAGTCTATTTTAAAACTGTGACTTTATTCAAAATTATACTACTTCCTAATTTTTTTAAAAAACTTGTATAAAATATACAGTCCATAGCTTATTTTCTTTTATTAAATAGTTTTTTCAATCCTAAAAAATAGATAACTTTTTTGGACTAATCTGAGAATAGTATAATTAGAACACATTATTGCACATTTCTAACAGTAGAGTGATTAATGACCATAGATCATGTGCATGAATTGAAACTATTTTAGAACTTAGCGTGTAACTAAAATAATTAATTAAAGGAATAACTCTTCATATTTCCTATGAAATTTACAGATAGCCTTTAATCATACCTTTAAATATTTAGGAGAAATTATCATGAAATGTTTAATATTTAATACTGTAAATTGTGGTCTTATCATTACTTTTCTTTTTAAGAGTTATACAAATATACATTATCTAATATTTTGATTAAATGTCAATTAACATACTTTTTTATGTTTTACAATATGTAGTGTATTGTTATAAAATAACTGTAAGTAGTAATAAATTGATCAATATAAAACAAAATAACATTTGAAAGCTAAGATTAATGGAAGGTCACAAAGTGGGCTTTATATAAGTAAATGTTTTAAAGTCTATATGGAATGTCAAAGTAAAAACTTTTTTTTCTGAATTTTCAAGAAAAATGTTAGTGTACATCATTTCTTTTATTCTTCTTTTCTTAGTAAATATGTCATTATGAGGTGTTGAAAAGAAAAAATATTAAAGTAATGATGGAATTACTGTTTTTTTCTTCTTCATGATAGAGTAATGGAAGGACTTTTTTTCCTTTTAATTATATTCATTAAAAAATATAATATATGGTTATGTGATAGCTTATTATGAATTTTATATGTTTGTTATTTGATGTGATTAGAAGAAAAAACTGTATCTTTGAATAATTAATTTTTGACATTTATATAAATTAGATATACTAATATCAAATTTTCAATTGAATGTACGTACAAAAATATTTGTAATTAATTTCCAAATATAATATAATTAAGAAAGCTATTTCATTATATTACATCGATAAATATTTCATACAAAATGTACCTTCCCATAGTATGTGAATATCAATTGATTGATAAGAACTAGGGATGTTGCAATAACTTTTTGATAAAGGCTAAACGAAAATATTTCTGCATTGTTTTCCATTTAATTACACTTCTTTATGTACATTACGGACATGAGTTTTTGTCGATGAATTTAACACAAGGATATAGTTCACAATGTGAAATTAAAGTAATCAATCAAATGTATTGGATTTTTTTTTCGAAATAAATATGAAATCATTGGTGAGATCGTACAAAGCTAGTCTCAACAATAAAATTTGCATTATATTACATATATTTTAATTAATTCCCAAGTAATTAATGAGTAGCATCATTCTAAGTAATTGCCTGATTAATTATTCTTTATTCGATAATTGAAATATTGAAAGTTCAGTCAGAATTAATTTGAGTCCACCTGAACAACAATTATAACGTTAAATAAATAGAAACTGTTCTGATGGGGGATATTTTAGTGATCAAGGCTCCCTTGTTATTTTGATTTCTTTTTACAGCTCTATGAGTATTATTACCAAATTTGATCTCACGAAATATCGTGGTTTAAGTTTGGTCACATCCCTATAGGAATCGATTAAATTTAAAAAAGAGGGAATAAAAAACTTTACAGGATTTTTACTTTTGAATCTAAAATACAAAGATAAGAAATACTTTTTTTCTATATATACTTTAATATTGGTTCCCATACGACGTACTTGGTAAATTATTTATAATATATAATAATAATAATAATTAATCCAAGACCCTTTGACACGAAAATATTGACCCTTACCATCGATTATAAGGGGAATAAGTAAATACAAATTAATTACAGTTGAATGAAGTACGCATGTAATATATTTTGAGTTAAAAGGGTGAAATAATGATGAGATAGCAAGCATAGCCTCTACTATTATGAATAGTATATATAAATATGTATTTATAGAATCAATATTGGAAAAATGATTAACTTTTAATCAACAACATTAGGGATGCACGATGAAGTAATGAAGGGAGGCGGAGAAAGGAAGCCAAAGAATTTCAACAACAATAGGATCAAATTATCACATGCATATATTGCGTCATATCTAGCTCATACATTTATGTATAATATATACATAATGGAATCAAGCTCCTATGCTTGTCATAAGAAGGAAAATAAATGTACAGGCTTATAAGGGGATGGCAAGGGTGGGTCTGAATAGCTTTATGTAGAGGGAACCTCCTTTCTTTTTTACATAGAGGAATGATAATCATAATATATTCATTGGAAGTATGGAATGTTAAATACATGCAAAGGACTCTGAATATTAATAATCATCTAAAAAAATCCCGTTCATCCCTTTGATAAATGAGCATTTTATTCAAGTGCGAGGATTCTATGACGTGACCAGAGGTTTTGTGAGGAGATATTAGGGTATCAACTTACATATAATCGTACTTCAGTGTTCGAAACACTTTATTAGTAAGTGATTTGAACATCCTTTTCAATTTACAGAACGAGTATTTTCTTGGATTCCGTGCAAGTTTCATGGATTATACCATTTTAAAAGGGTTTAAAGTAGGACAATTTGAGTGATAAATATTATTTTTCTCAGGACTAGAAAGGATGACATTGAAAAATGAAAAATATCCTTTAATTTTGATTTACGAGTATTTTTTGTTACATGCACTTCTCTAATACAGATGATGCTCGTAACCCAAGGTATGAGAAGTAATTAATGTCTTTACCTGGAGGATATTTTAAGATGATATAGATATGTTGTTGTTTGAGAAGATGCGTTGATGAATTCAATGATCATAATTTTATTTTGTAGTTTACTTCAAATTGAACACATTGTAAAAATATGGTAATTTAATGCATTCTGTGAATAATGAGTTCATATTATGCAAGTACAGCTCTCTAGTACCATTGAATCATAGCAAATTTTTTAAATTCACTCTCTTGTACAAAGAAGGATTTTTTAAAGTTTTAATGGGTAATATAAATTAACAATATCTATAGCCCAGAATATCTCTGAATAACCTAGAAAATGAAATTGAGAAATAGTTAGAAGATGAATAGTTTTTGTTCTTGAGAAAAATATTTGACCTCTTAGAAAGTCAAATGTTTTATTCATTACCAAGACTCAACAAAATATTAGTTCGATTGTCACATATTTTTGTCAATTTAACTCTAAATTGGCAGCTTTTAGAATGCTGAAATGTTGTATTTTATGTTTTGAAGTAATTCAGCAACCATAGCTGGACAATAGTTTAAGGGAATGCAAGGAAATTGAATTACAATAATTGTTGTAAGTGAGATTTAAAAAAGGTCCCTTTCTTGCAAACGTAGATCATTTTAAAATAATAGTTCCACAAGGAGTTATCCCACTAACATTCCTACTAAGAATTTACGCTGTATTCATTTGTTTCTTTAGATTTTTCAGCTTTATTTCTCCTTATTAGTGTTTCGAATGTTGATCGGTTGAACTAAAATTAATTTTTGTTAATTTGAGAACAATTTTATACCGTTAAATGAAGAATAAATTCATAGTTGAAGTTAATTAGCTAATTTTTTTTTTTTGAAAGAAAAGCTGTGAGATATAACAAAGATAAGACCACAGTCAGTTGTTAATCATTTTTTATTTATTTAAAGTTGTCATTATTCTTTTCTAACAATGACAGAAGACAGATCTATTAAATAAATATGTTTTGACATTACAAATGAGTTAAAAGAATATCAAAAATTATATCCTTTGTCATAAAAAAATATCACCAAGCACACGTATTACATGAAATGACTTCTTAATTTGTCTTCGTGTGATGTGCTAAAATGGATAGAAAAATATCTACTTTGAAATAATGCAACTAAATATTTGAATTCCTTCCCTGATTATTTAAGAATCGAACATCTTTAGCTGATATGCTATCGCTCAGTGTAAGCATATTTGTATGATATTCTATCAGATCCACCCAAAAATATTTTTTTCAGAATTTTCAATATTTGTTGGTCAAATAAAAAGGGTCACAATGCAAATTACTTCAAAGTACGAAGAAGAAACCCTAGTACATAGACATATATATCGTAAAAGTAAAACTATACATAATTAATTATTCAATAATGTACTGAAAATGAAAAAAGAGGAAAAAACAAACAACAAAATTCTTCTAGAAACAAGTACTTTATGCATTATACTATATGTACTTGGAGTTTGCTTCTCTTATAAAAATTAAAATATATAAATATATTTTTTTTTAAATCATAAAAAAGGTTATATTTTTTTTCTAATCTTAAAAATTTCCCACAAGGGATTTAATTATTCCCCTTCTTTGTAAAATTAAATAATAATATAATATATATTTTTTTATATCAGTTTCATTTCGCTTTATGCAAGAACAGAACCGAAAATGTTACACAAGTGCTGTCTACACAAAAGTATATTACTTATCCTACATTTCCTCATAAGGTTTTTTTTCTATCACTTTAAACAATCTAATTGAATATGTATTTATAAGTAATGATAAGAATCGTATGGACACATCTTTAATCATTACTTATTCGTTGTCGTTACTATTTAAAAATAAATACTAAAAAATGGTTGTATGTAATTTTACATTTCTCCTTCAATAACGTCTCTTAAAAGATATATATATATATATATATATATTTTTATCAAAAACTTAGTATGGTATTACCTCGATTTGCAAGTATCTTGATTTACGTGTGTTGGAAAGTTGTTGGTTTTTTTTTTGCTAACCCATCTCACCTATGAGAATACTGATCCAAAATATATACAATAAGCTTGTGACTAGAGACATTATTGATAATCAATTAATACCATCAAATGATAGAACATTTATGTATTTTTAGAAAGAAAGTATTTGTTGGTTTGTTTTAAGAAATTTAAGAAACTATGGTACTAGATTAAGTAGATGACTTTGGGCAAAAAGCAATATAGTATATCATTAAAATACTTTCGGCGCAAATTGTTACATATAGAGTTTGGGTAAAAGATTCTACGTACTTATGAAATATAGTAGTTTAGGATCATTCCATATAAATGAGAAACAGTCATGACATCCATCACTTTAGATTTCTACCAAATTTAAATATTTATGTATACAAGATTTGTAGAATTGCAAAATTTATGCGTGAAATTTCAAGTCTCAGTGGTACTATTTGTGAATCAAGATTGATATTCATTTAAAAAAAGGTATAATTTTCAAAAAAAATTTAACATAGAGAAGTCGGGGAAATTTGAGACACGTTACACACACACAAATACAAATTGAAAATAAAGTGTTTTAATAAGTTTAACTTTTATTAATAAAATGTATCCTTTAACTGAATCATATTTGAGTAATTAGGCAAAAAGTCAAGTGTTTTAAGTACTTCTTATCTCCATTACATAATCACATATTTATACTACAGTAAGAATAAGAAATTAAGATCATGACCAAATTTTTACTTGTGGAATCTAATTCTTTTAATTTTTTGAGATGAAAAACTTTTTTTACAGAGCGATTTTTTGAAAAAATCGACCTTTATAGTCATGATCAAACTAATGTGAAAAAAATAAATAAAATATGGATATTGATACTAATGGTCACTTATATAATCTCAGACTTTTTTTATATTCAAAAAGGTTTTAACTACCAAAATACTCTTCAGTTATTATAAAAAGTTTTACTCTCTAACTTACGAACAAATTACTTACTGCTATAGGTATACTTACATAAGACTGTCATTAACAGAAAAGCTTTAAAGATATGCTCCTTATTTTAATTTATAGCACATTAAGTGCACAAAATTAATATCATAGCATAATTTATAATTCCATTAACTTACTTTCCTCAGGTGTTGTATGTATGTAGTTGTAAAGTTCATTAAACGATGTATAAAAATTGCAAGAAAAAATGATGATTTGAATTTAAATTTTTAAATGGCTTTAATGAGCCTGAAACAATTAATGGTAATGATTAATTGAAACTTTAAAAAAAAAATTACTTCAAAAAAGTATGTACGAGACATCTTTAAATGCAGAAAAGTATGCTATGAAAAAAAACCAATAGTTATAACTTTTGGTGATAATTCTTTAAACATAATGAATTAATAATAGCAGAAATTTCATTGTAGTTTCACAAAAAAGAGAAAAATAAGATGAAGTAGCTAGTTTTTGGGGATCATCCTGTGCTTTTATAGATACATTAAATATTTTACTTAATGTACTAACAAATTTTTTCTACTTCAAACGATTAAAAAGTCATATTGCCAATATACGAGACCTCTCAAACTATTTTTGACCAGCCATATAATATGCGTTAGAAATGTGTTTCTACACTATGAACACTAATTTACAATAAAGAATTATAATGTGTAATTTCAAAAAAATATATTACATCTAGCCTTTAAAAAATGTCTGAAATACGTTCAAAATACAAAATTCATTTCTTTTATTGGTACGAGTAAAATAACACGAACTCAATCAAAATATAAGAGGAAGAAAAAGTACTTCAAATATATAATATTATAAGCGACATTTGAGTGTACCTTGAGCATTTTAGACTTCCAAAGAAAATATATTCATACCAAATTTTTTTAGTGTATAGTAGTGTAAATTTTAAACACAAAATGTCCATTTTTTGTCTTTTTTAACACTTTTATAATGTTCATTTGACCCAAGTATGTTTGATTATTCAAAATATGTCGAAAACAAAAAAAATCCTGAAAAAGTATTGTTAATTATCCTGTAATCACTCCATTACTTTCTATTTTAATAATATTTAGTATACTAGTTCCTTAAAACAATTATCTAATCCGAAAAATAAAAAACTGCAAAGAATAAAGAACATTAAAGAATAAACACAAACAAAGAGTATCAGTAACATTTCAAAACAGACAACGAAAAAAATTGGTCAACTCTGCTTTTATGTGTTGGCCAATACTGTTAATCAGTATCAAATTGAGTTATATAGGAGCGGTCAAAAGTCTTAAACATCCATGTTTGCTTCAAATCCCATTTGTTTGGGTTTCTACTCAACAACAAGGATACAACTGTGTCAACTCTCCCTTTTTATATATTTTTTTATCTGTACAAATGTATGTGTTATTTGATAATAAAAAAATATTTGTATAGAAATACAGCATTTATCATGTATTTGTACAAATACTGTGAATTTTTAATAGTTTACCCAAATTAAAATACCTACTTAATTTTGGGTATTTCTCTTTATTTGATAAAAATCAGTCTTTGTGCAAAAAAATCATACCTCTTTCCTTTTATCCTTCTCTGAGTGATCTGGGGTAGAGAATTACATATGTATCTGACAGGTTAAATAACTTGTAAAAATGATTATTTATAAGATCTAAACAGGAAGGAGATCAATTCTATCATCTTATCAAATCAACTGCTCCTCTCCTAGATATGTCAGGGTTTCTGTAACTTGGTAATTACCAGTGTTAAAAGAATAAAAATTTCTGAAAATTGAATACTTTCTAGAGTTGAACTCGAATAATAGTTTAAATTAAAAAAGACTCGACTTTATTAAAGTCGATAACTTTCTGAAGTTTACTTAAACTCACTCGAAACAATATTTGAAAAACTCGATTGAACTCTCACTCGAATGATCAAAACTTGAAATATTCGAGTATAAACTAATCTTATCTCCATTTTTATAATTTTTTACTTTTTGTTTCATCATTATATTGATTGAGTAATTCATTAAAACAATAACTAATTTAATTTATGATTTTTGTGATAATAGATACAACTTTTTGAAGTAATTTCCCAATATTGAAATAGATATTTTCTAAAACTACCAACATTTATTATTTGATTAATAATTGACTACCTTATTGAGGAAGTCAAACTGACTTACTTGTTGAATGTAAACTTTATCAATTAAATGAAAAAATTGATTTTTATTTGCATGGTGTTATTACTCAAACTCAAATTAGGCTTGGTTCGACTAGACCTCAACTCAACGTAATATTCAATTAATCGAACTCGATAGTTGTAACTTGAATATAACACCAATACTTTTGAACACAATGGCTCAAAATGTCGAATGATAATGCTCGTAAAACTCATATATTCTTTACAACAATATTTGACTAGAATTTCAAGCAAAATTTGTACTTTAAATCAAAAATCATACCTATGCAAATTAAAGAATTTTGATTAAAATATTTAACTATTTTAAAGCAGAATTTCTCTATAGTCGGAAGTGAGTATTGAGACTTTAGAGGGTGAATTTTAATCATAGCAAACCTGATGGGATGAGGTAAGTAACTGTAGGAGTTTATCTACATAAATAAAAATTTCTTTAGAAGGGAATTAGTTTCAGACAGATATTCAATATTTAGGTTATAACTATTTTAAGAACTATGATCATGGATTAATTTTTTGTATATCGGACTGATTAACATGAGAGGAGGCTGGGATTTAAATCCAAGAAGATGCTAAAATAATCGATTAAATTATATTTACAATTTTTTTTAATTAGTTAAGTGTAAGCCACGCTTTTTATAGATAATTAGAAAGAGAGAGAGGCAAAGAGAAAATAATAATAATTTTGATCTTATATGACCAATGTAATGCTCTTATCCAAATATATTGGCCAATAGATAGATGTGATTGAAATTCAACATTTTTTCATGAACATAGAAATAGATTGCCTTCGATTTAAATATGTGTGATATCTATAGTATATAATTATATTCGAAAAGCTTTATAAAAACTTAGATGCTTAAATATCATATCAACAACTTTATTAACGATATTTTACAGATATAAGGGGGCATAATGGACTGTAAAAAATCCTGTGATCGTTTCTTATGTAGTAAAAATAAAATTCGAAATATACAAATATTTTTTTCTCAATTTCTTCTTTTTCATCCCATCCTACTTATATGTTGACATATCAAATATACATATATGTGTACTAAAAATAAAATAAATAATGTTTTAGCTACTTCAAATAAGATAATTATTCGTTTTCTTCTATAAAATCAATTCTTTCAAAGAATTTCAGACCCCATAATTTTTATTAATAACTACCTACTATGGTGTATGGTTTGTGGGAGTTTAAATATGAATATATGTTATGTACAGTAAATTTTAACAAAATGAATGAATGAAACTAATATAAATTACAATATTAAGAATATTTCATCAGTATATCGTAACATTATAAAGCAACTAAAATTATCTTGTCCAATTTATAAACTTCACCGATGTTCTGGAATTGAGAAGAAATAAACATTTGAAGTATGATGGCTCGATAAATTATGTTATAGGAAGATATTTTATGGCTAATATTATTATTGTTTTTACAGAATTTTGAAAAGGGTGACCAAAATTATTGAAGAAGTGATTCGATACTTTAAGCTTTGTTTGAAGATGTAATACGTTGATTGATAGACTTTGAATAATTCCGACGGTAATTTATGTAGGTATTAGGGTTGCTTTTTCTTGTTGTATTTTAATTTAATTAAATGGAAAGAGTATTAAGTGATTTGAAATAGTACATATATTCTATTAGGAAAAAGACGAGATTTGGAATGTGTGCTACGAATTTTCCCTGAAAGTCTGAAAATATTTTTGAAAACTTTGTATCTGTACTTGAATTGCTTTTTAGCTCCATTTATAAGTGAACAAAGCATTGATGGAGGTATTATCTTCATTTGGTTAACCGAATAATCATAGGAAAAATTCTACTTCCAAGATTGAAAGTCTGTTAAAGTACTTTCACAATGAAGAAATTGTAGATTGAAAGATTCATTTTTTCCCACGAAATATCCACTGAACCTAATTTTGATAAATTAAAATGTAGTTTCGCAACTTTTTGCATATATTTCTCTAGTCGATCATTTTGTTCCTCCATCTCGTTGTCAGTTTATCCATTTTGGAATATAGAATTGAAGTTCTTATGAAATTGAGAGCACCATGTAGGGTCTGTAAGAAACTAATTAAATATTAATAACAACAAAGAAAGTAGTAATAATATTACTATTAGAGATTAGAGAAAGAGAGAGTAGAGCATAAGTATATGTATATGTTATAACTATTTATTTATATACCTATGTAGTTTGACAGGTATTTCCGTCAGACTATATTTTTGTTAAAAAAAACTGTTTATTCCCTATCAAATAATTACATTTGATATTAAAACAAACATTGAGGTAAGAATAAAAAGGAATGCACTGGGTGCTCGAACTTACTATAATTTAATCAAATGTTATGGTGAAAAAAAATTCAATACAATAAAAATAAATAAACAAACGGCATGCTCACATGTGATGATTCAAGGGACAGAAAAAACATCATTCTTTGATGCACAAAAAAAATACAAACGTTATTACTATTTTGTTTCCTTCAAACAAACAGATTTAGTATAAAATAAATATACAAGCAGCCTGGGCATAGAGACCTACATTATATATTTGTATTAAATTCACCTTGATTTATTATTTTACAAACTATTATTAATCTAGTATTTTATTTTGTACAATCTATTATTACCTCAAATTAAAATTTTTTGTTGTTGTTGCTTATTGTTTTTGAAGACATAAATCAAAATATTCTCCTCTGAAATGTTGATTTTAATACTAATTCAATGACCCCAAATAAATATGAGTTTTCAAATTATATAAGTAGTTTCCAACTTGAACGTGTTGCTGGTTTATTTAAAGTCAAATTGTCAAAATAAATCTGCATACATACGAGTTCATAATTCAATTCAAATAGATTTAATCAGTAATTTTTTTTAATCTGACAATAGCAAATTGCTGTTCTTACATTATTATTCTTCGAATAAATTTGTAGCGTACTTATAATAACGTATGCATCTACTGAACCAGTAATTTAGTATAATCAAACAGTATTTTTTGGTAAAGCAAAATTTGGCATATTTTGTTTAAATTTTCATATTTTTTAATAAAGACCTTTTTTTTCTCTTTTTTTAGTCATCTTTTTATGTAGCTTTTGATTTTACATTTAACATGGAACAAAATTAATCATTAACAAATTAAATTTGTTTTTCATTAATTCTGTGTCAATACCAAAATACACAGTTAAAGTAAAAGCCAATATCCATTTAGTAGATGATAACTCTTTTTTTTTATACACACCATTTAAAACTTTTATATAAAAAAATGTAATACTAAGTGATGGATTTAGGAACTGATGTAGAAATGAACAAATCAATTTTTTCACGAGGAGTGGAAAAGGTCATTTTTTTACGGTGTGATAGTTTCATACCTGTATGATTCATATTTAAAAACACAAAAAAATAGTTTTGACCTTCATTTTAATTTTTTTCAAATGGTCAATTATATGAGGGATTTATTTTATAGAAACAGCTGAATGTCAGCCAAAATATATTTTAGCCTGGTGACTTAGCACATGACTGGACTATTTTTTTATTCAAGTACAGTAATGCATTAAATGACAATACATTTTTGCCTCTGAGTATCACTTGTAAATTGAGTTGTCGTATCTAAAATATTTAGTTTCAATCAATGGCAATGAACGTGTCAAGTGAATAGTAGCTGAACAGTTTTTGCCGATTAACGTCATTTGAGGTGAGATGAGTCAGCAATTTTAGATGAGTGACCAAAATAAGAAAATTTCTTTCCAATTCAAGACAACATTTGAAAACAGAACCTCTGTGTCTAAAACACTTATTTGTGTTACATATAAATATTATTGATTTCACAAGGGCTTATCTGAGTTGGAAATATGAACCAACAGAATAATTATAAGAAATAGGTTGTGTGTATCTGTACATTTTTTATGGGAGTATCATAAAAATTTATACTATAAATTGAACTACCAATTTTGAAACAAGATAATAATTTAATTAAGTATTTTATACGACTCTTTTTTTCCTAATAAAAAAATAATGACACTAATAAATTTTTCACGATACACCACCCAACTCATAAATGAATATATGTACACAGTTTTTTTTTTTTTTTTTTTTTTTTGGGGGGGGGGGGGTATCTACAAATTGTTCATTGGATAATAATGTATAATTAGAGAAAGACAGAGTTCATTGGTTTACTTTGAAAAAAATGTTTCAATGATTCTGTCTCTCTATATATAGATATATATTTTTATATAATTTAACACTTTTAATCTCATTTTATTATTTGATTATACATATCAACGATATTTAAAAAAGCTTTTAGGAGTTTTGAGCATCTGTAAGTAAAACATGAACCTCATCGTTCACTTATTTATCTTATATTCTGGCCTTTTTAACTTGATTATTATTTTTTACCCCATATTATTTTTTTTTATATAACTTTAGTTCTTTTAAACCAATAATTCATTATTATAATTATATTACTGATGTGAAACATTAATAAATTAGGTTGATATATTTTCGAATAATTCTTTGTAAATGTATATAATGATTATTCTTCAACTCCCTACAAATAATTTTGAATTTGATCCTTACCTACAAAACTGGGGGAGCAATTCCTAACTATATAATGAGTCTATCTTTTAAATAAGAAATGATGAGTACCTATTTAATAAAAAGAAACAAATGATAAAATTGTTACTCTAATTGTTTTGTTCCTTTAGTTGCATGACAATTTAACTTAGTAAATAAGCTTACCTACATGATGTATGAATTAAATAAGATATAAGGATAAAAAGATGTACATATAAGAGATAGTAGTAATTCAATAGGAACATCATGTTTCTTGTTATTAGTATTGAAGATCCTATCCTTGATTAGAAATTGATTATGAACTCTTGATTAGACATCTGGAAAATATAAGGGGATTTAAATTACTTAAGAAATCTTGTTTTGATGGTCTTGGAGCTGTAAAAAAGAATGAAACTCTTCAATCATTATTAAATAATCTACATTTGGATTATTCAATATGGTAAGATACAAGATTTTAATGATTTACTGTCAACGGCTTAAAAATTATAAATAAATTGGTAACGTCTTTCTATGAATTATCCTTAATATGTGTAGAAATTTGAACCAGAGAAGAGCTTTTATAAGGTTTCCATAGAAAAAACACACATATTTTTCTCTTTCCGTCAAAAAAACATGTAACCTAATTATTATGTATATTATCTTATTAATCCTTTGGGATTATCTGGACCCCAAATTTTATTAAATTACTTCTAAATACATTTCATTGCTTGCACTTTTTAATATGCTTATAGAATGTTCAGTCAAAATTGATTTCAATTTGCTCTTAATCTTGTACTTTTCATATTTACTAGTTATTATCTCCCTAATTATAATATTTTTATTTAGCTCTATTTATACTAATATTTATAAACAAATTTTTATCTTCTATAAATATTTTTTACTTTTTATGTATTCAATTTTAATAAATATTTTGTCTAACAAATTTATCTTAAATATTTTTTTATTTTGATAAACTTTTCATTTTATTAAATATTATTTTCTTAAGAAAAAAAAAAAAAAAAAGGGGGGGGGGTAAAATTCAAACATGAAAATGTGATTGGTGATGAATGTGTACATTATCCATTTCTGATTCGAAAATAAAGACAACTAAATTTTCATCAGGATTGCAGACTAAGGATAAATAAGAGAGTGATGGTTGAAAAACCTTTGGCCAAAAATGGTTTTTTTTGAACAACTTACCTTACTTAAGTAGTAACACGATTCCAACTACAAAGAATGAATGAATGTAATTAAAACACTATTTTTGAATAATGAATCATTTATATTATTATTTCGATGGCAAATTTTATATATTGTTATTATACATATAACCTATATGTACTAAGCTCTTAAAGAAATAACGTTATTTAATTGATTTTGAATACATTATTGATGAATTACAATACATAGTTAGAGAAATAGAGACATACAAAACTAAAATCAATTTTTTTCAATCATTTTTTTAATTTTTTATAAAGAAATAATATTTTGTTTTCAAGAGCTTTGTAAAATCTTTAAGAAACTATTATTTAATTTTTAAATAACTCATTATCTATTCAAGAAAAAATTTTCTTTTATTTAAAAAAAAAAATTAACCTTAATCTTTTTCTTTTTTAAGAAAAGGAGAAAAAAAAACACTTCTGATAACCAAATCATAAATCTTATGATTATATATAAAAAATAATACTTGAAAGAAATTCGTTGAGAAAAAAAAATTATTCATACTGACAATAGAAAGTTTTAATTAAACAAAATTGAAATAAAGAAAAAGTCAACACTTGAGATTTCTATTACCTGTTTTCTGTATAACTACATACATACATTTGTACTTATACCTATATGTAAGTCTGACTGTCTGGTTCTCATTCATTAAAAAGAAGTAAATAGTACTCTTAATGGACTAAAGATTTCACCTTTTTTATCAAGAAGTTATTTTTTTGCGTTGATAAAGTCATTGAGATAATGAGAACATTGCTTCTCCTAAATATTAGAAGTTATGTATATATTTTTTTCACTGCAAAAGATGCTTAGATCGTTAATCACATTGATTACTTTCGATATATTATGGCTATGTATATATGTTAAATTTCATTTGTTTTCCTTGAATTTCGTTTTTTTACTTATTATGTCTATTATTGAATATTCAATATGAGCCTTACTTAATTAAAAATTTTATTTTTAATCAATTTAAATTATAAAATATGTGAGTTCTGTGCAAAGCTATCTAAAAAAATAAATAAAGGATTTTTGTTTCTTTAAATTTCCTAGAGATTTAAAAAATCTTTTATAAAAAATTTTTTTATGTGCATTGTGATATACATTCATAAATAATGAAACATTACGTAAGGATATGATTACTTTTGTACTGTATTTCTTTTTTTTATAAAGTATTTATTTCAATTAACACGTTGAACAATGTACATTCAAACTATTCATAAGATTTTCTAATATATATGGTATCATTGTTTTATTTTAACTGAATAATTAACCAATATTCATTGTGTTTGTAAAATTTCTTCTCAATAAGAATGTTCAGCATAAAAATGGACAAATGATATCTATAAAAAATTCTAAGGATTGAGTCATTAAAATGTAGTATAAAAAGGTGTGTTTTATTAATCACATTAAATACAATCATGGTTTTTTTAAAGAACCATCATTACTCCACTAAATCCATGACTGTACACAAACTTTTTTTTAAAGACCAATTTGGTTAAAATTTCAAATATATATATTTATAAGATCAAAATCAAGCCTTATTTTTCTTGACATTATCAAAAAAAACATGTAACAAATTTAACCTAGCTTTAGATCTTTAAGTGCTGTACATAGTTTATGAGATAGCATAATGGAAAAATCCATCAAAATTTTGCATATTTAAGAGCTCAGAACTCATAGTTGGATAGAACATCAGATTCATAATTTCTTTTCTAAATTGGAATAGTATCAATAATACCACAATCTAAATTTAGGTTTAATCCATTCTATTGAAGAAAAAAAATATATACTGTAAGGAAATATCTACAAAGTTAATTTCTACAAGTTTTGATGAAATAAATGGCTTTAAATTAAGAAAGGTAATTATAGTATTTTGATTTAAATAGGTTTTATTCATTTTTATCTTTACAAAATGCTAAAAAAAATGCAATTAAGTCATAATTAATTAGATCATTTAAAACAATTTTTCTGTTAAAAGTTGTTATGTTGTTTATTTTGAAAAATTGAAATCTAAAATGCTCAAAAATTAGAAACGACTGAAAAATTGGCGAGGCAGTTCATACTATAATATGAAATTGAATAAACAAGCTTCTCGAAAAAAGTAAAACTTATTTGGCTAATATGATTATAGTATTTACTATATATGATTATCTGTTCTTTGCACGTGAATTTGAGGTCAACAATATAAGTCCAAGTTTTAAATTATGTATTTTTCATAGAAAAAACACTTGAATAACTTTTCAATGAAAAGCAACATTAAAGACATGTAAATGGATAAGTGTTAAAGTTAATGGAGCTACGTATTATAATTGATGAGTTAGATCTAAAGACAGGGAGCCACATTGTTTTATTTTGATTAGGACTATTGTAAAGCTCAAAGATAATTTGAAGTTAAAGATATAGTTTAATGACAAAAAATCTATAGGCATTTTATTAAGTTTCCTTGAGTAAAGTAGCTACGGTGGAGTTCTATTTTACACGTTTATTGCTTCTACTAGTTTATTGACAAATAAAAGAAACTTGATTGTCTATAAATTGGTTAACCTAAAGCAAAGGTATATTTCAACATTTGATTCTGTCTCTTCATACTTCTTCCCCTCTTTATATATAAATACATTAAAACATAATTCATAATAAATATATACATTTTTAAAATCGGTGTTTAAAATTATGCCAACTTTATTTATTTCAAAAAAGAGATTTTTAACAAAAAGAAAAATCAAGATTTTTTTCAAATAAAAAAAAATTGGTTTTGCAGTACAACAAAAAAAAGGCTTTAAGCTCATTTTCCTTCACATAGATTTTTTCGCGGGATCGATAGAAAATTGGGTTTAACCATTTTAATTTTAGGTATCTGAGAATTCCAAAAATGCATAACACTTGTACGTTTATAACTGTAAGTTAAGAGGAGATACGTATGGAAATTTTTCTTCAACTGTTCAATATATATATTAAGATGATTAACTTTATTGGCACTCAAAAATGCCTCATACTTTAATTCACTAATTACATGATAAAATTGTGGAGTCTCAATCATTGCATTATACATTATATTAATTACAAGTTCAGTGAAATTTGAATTACTTCATTTCATTTTTTGATGGCATAAATAGAATAGACAGAATGCATTTTATAGACCAAAAATGGTAATTTTTTTAAGATATTGTGTTTAATAATTTAATTAATTGAATCCTTATTTATATAAATAATGAAAGAAAAAAAGAAAACTGATTTTATATATTAACTGTGAAGTTTTTTTTTTATAAAAACTCATATACATGAGTATGTGTAAATAAAAATACTTAAAAATTCAAAGTATACACAACTTTAATTTACAAAATATTTAGTAAGTCAGAAAAAGACAAAGATAAGAACTCAGGAAGGGAATTATATTTTTTTTTAGAAAATTTTATTATAAAATAAATAAATTCATAAGCTTAGAGGTAATGTAGTACGTACTAAAGTTGAACAATAAACAAAATTAGTGTCTCAAACACGTAGTAAAATTTTTTAGTGATATAAATTTAGATTTTGCCTTAAAAGAAAAGAAAAATGATTAAACTTTTCCCCTTTCTGTTTTAAAACAACTTAATTTACAGAAGAAAACATAAATGAAACAGATATATGGAATCAGTAGTTTTTCTTAGATTGCCCACGTGTAGTGATATTAACAAAGAAAAAAAAAGTGTTGGGGATATTATAGATAATCGTTAGATGATATAGAAAAGGAATTCTCAACTGATCGTGCACCAAAATCCACATTTTCCATGTCATTTCACTGCGACTCCTTTTTATTGCAAAGAAAACGTAAAGTATTTCATTTAAAGATTGACTGACTTACAGTCGCCTCTGATATGTGTATCACTCGACAAAAATATATACTTAGTTGAATTTTAGATGGTGGTTTTTGTCATCCATGTCACTGGATTTTATATTTTTACCTAAAAATGAATCACTTTTATTCGACCTCGTAATCAAATATTTCGCAGAGAGTTGTAGAGAGAAAAAAAAGGCAAACTTTGATTCTTGCACAGATTATATTCAAGTAAATATTAAATAATTATTAATTTAATTTTTCAACTACGGTTTTATATGAAACTCACTTCCATTCACATTTTATTATTTTTGATAATAAATAAGTACTTCCAAAAGCATTTATGAAAGCCAATAAAATGCGTAAAATAAATTATGATTATCTCATATTAAATTTTATTAAAAATGAAGCATTACTGCACATGTATTTTTAATCTCAAAATTCAATCATCGATTAGTCATAATCGGACAAAGTCACATTTTAGATCTAAAACTGAAACATTAAGTCCTATTTTTTGAAGAAAATTATATGTTTGATGCAATAAACTGCGACTGTATTAATAACTTTGACCAAAGATAAATCTGTCTATATATCTCTAAAGAATAAGTTTCACAAGTTAGAAAAATTGATCATAAAAAACCGGACAGTGTTTTCTATTTTAGAAGATTATTAGTTAATTAATAGTACCCTTTTTTTTTATGTTAAGCCTATATATATATTTTATTTCAATACATGGATCACATGAACAAATTTGTAGGAAGCCTTAACTTGCCATTCATTATTTTAATTTTGGAATTAATTGCATAGACGTACCTTTATATTTAATTTGAAATACATTTTTAGGTTATATTCAAATCCTTTTTGCTCGGGGTTTGATGTATAAGTAAATATCAGTATGTATGCAATAGTTAATACATAATACCAAGGCTTCTATTAACATAACAACTTTTTATAATGCCATTCAAAAATAACTTTTTCTATGACAAATCATAATATTAACGTTCTCATAAACATAATTATTATTTTTATACAATGACATTATCAAATTTTCATCTAAATTGACTAGTATATTGTTAAAAAAATAAAAACGACAATAAAAAGTTTCTATCTTATTCACACAAAAGTATTTCTGTTTATTTACATACATATTTATACACCTATATAAATACATATATGTATTTTCAAGATGTTATTAAACAGAGTGAGTGTAGTTATAATAAAAAAATCCAAATTAATTGAGTAATTATTTTCTTCAGCTTTGTTTGGGGCGTTTTAAAATGATTATTTGTATGTAGGTAAAGATAGGAGAGAAATGTTTTATTTTTCTATAAAGTATATTGCCCCAAAATAAAGTAGTGAAACATATTAAACATTACATTAAAAAGGTGGAATAGCCCATATCTATATGTTAATAAATATTTTGTAGTGCATAGAATGATACATTATCCACAGAATGTGTTTTTATGTTCCTAAAAATAGTCTCTCAATTCACAGTTAAAAAAAATATTGAGTGTGTTTTTTTTAGTAGGAACTGCAACATTATGTAATAAAGAAAGAATGATCCGTACTTACCTATAGTGTACTTTCATTTTTACTTGTCTATTCACGTGAGTATATTTTTTTATATGAGTAATTGCTATGTTGCATTTATTATTGTTTTAAGAGCACATGATATACATATACACATTTACTAAAGCAAATTACTTTGTGCCATAGAAGAGCATTTGTTGTACTTGATACAAATGAATGTTTATTATACATAGGTATGTAAATGTATATTGATAATAATTTAAGTGTTTCTTATTGTGTCTATGTATACACCTTCTAGACAGAAACTATGTGCATAACTGCTAGTTAGGAAGTACAAATGTTCCTTAATGTAAGGCACAACGGTTCAATTCTGACTGATGATGAAATCAATATATGTATGTATGCCTAAGTACATGTATGGATTTACGAAAGAGAAAGGTTTAAAAAGATTTGTAGCATCAGTGAGATCTTAATTGAACTTAAGAATTACTTTAATGAATTATTTTTCAAACTACATTCATCACATGGGTCTGGACAAGTGTACTGTTTTGAGATATTTACGATTCAATTTATACAATTTAGGATGTGTAATATGGTTACAATGTATGGAATATTTCCATACAGCTTTTGGCATATATGGAGAATTACCTGAATATTTGCATCAATTGATGTTAACTGAATTATGTGTTAGTTAAAAGTCCACGAGTAAAATAAGGAATAAAGATTTCTTTGGAAGTAAGTTATATGCGTGTATTTGAACTCATGGATAAGATCTCATACTTATAGAGAAATGATAGAAGACAACCTTTCTTTCAGAATAAGATTATTGAAAGTTTCTTGTGTAATCGATCTTCCTGATCGACGGTGATAAAAATTTTTGAAAACCATTGATGTGTAAGCAACTATAAAAGAAGCAAAGTAATATCGTTAATGAGGTGCAGTAGCCTTTATTCTCAATACAGAAATCTAGAAATAAATTCTACTGAAAATAAGGCTACATATTCGTTATGTTCCTAGTATGAAACACGAAAATAGAAAAAGTTTGGATTATTCGTATGAAAGAAATATATGTCTTAGATGTGTATATACCTACCTAATCATTCACTATTATAAAATTTTGATATCTATTTATGCCATAGATGTTGTGAAAAAATTAGGGAATTCCTGGGAATCAAATAGTTTTCTCTCTAGTATATATTTACATAAAAATTGTGTTAATATTTTGTAAACTATTAATATTTTTATGTACATAGTATATGTACACAGAATGAAAAATTATGCAAAAACATGAAGCAATCTCAATAGTCTGCCAAAGATGCAATTTTTTCGAAATATACAACCATTTATAAGTGCACAGTATCACATCATAACATATATAATATTGATGTAATAAATAAGGTCTGTGCTTTGAACCCTTTTTTTATAATTTAGTATTGATAGAATAATTGGCAAACCATTTGCAAATATAGCATATTTTTTCACAATAATTGGAAATAAATATTTGTATAAGAACTTTGTTTAGAAGCTTTATTAGAGAGCAAGATATTGAGTTGTATCAATAAATTTAAATTTATTCTTGAAATATATATATACATGTATATATGTTAATGTTCGTTTATTAGTTCATAATTGACTGTATAGAATTATAAATTTAAAAGATAAAATGATTTAAATGTTTTTAAAAAATCATTTTAATTTAAATCATTAACTCCTTCTAAAGGTTCAAATGTTAACTGTAATAAACAAATAAATAAGTTTTTGTTTAGGGGACGAATTACATTTGTCATACTCCTAAAATATTTTTAAATAACATAAAATGATAAAATTTAATGAAAAAAATGAATCAGTTGTTATGAAATTATCATTAATTCCTTTAAAAACAAATCACAAGCATCAAATATAATGTTGCCCATTACATATATATTCTACATTTTTTTTTTTTTTTGAAAGAAATTAATGGCTAATTTTTCATAATCTTTACTAACGATATCGACCAATTATAATTAAACCATAACATACAAATAACTATAGATATTTATATCCCATAAGAAGTAAATATATGATAAATTTCCTCCAAAGGAAAAAGATAACTATTTATTGTTTAATGTAACCACTGCTTTATCGATAAGGGAAAATTAAGCCTATACATTATTTTGTTTGAAAAGACAAGTTTTGTTTTTTATACAAACACCTTTTTTAAGCAGCTTTTAATTTCTATAAGCATATTCAAGCATATATTATATGTACTACAAAAAGTCTAGATATTTTCATAGTGGGTTATTGATTAAGTCAGTACTTTATAGAGATTTAACATCATTATTTTAGAGAGGTTTGAGGTTTGAGGTTTAGAGAGGTAACATTGTATACGTAGTAAAGAAGACTAATGAAAATATATTTCTCAAAAAAATATTAACTTTATTACATTATACTTTAAAAAAGTATTTGTTTGTGGTACAACTAATACATGCAAGATCTTCCAAGAATCTGATAAAAAAGTACGGGTGAGGGCTTCAAAGATTAAATAAATACTTTGCTCATGGGAAGTAATAGGTTAATAAATTAACCTTTATAAATAAGTATGGTTTTTTCTATATGTATATCAAACTATTTTATTTATTCATGTTGATTTGTTGACATATATATTTAACTAATCGATTGAAATTTTTTTTTCAGAAAAAGTAGCAGTTTCAAATAAAAAATTTCAATCGGAAATGATTTTTTAAATTCTTGATGTTGCTTGAAATAAATTTTGAAGGATTTATATTCATTTTTAGATGACTTTAGAACCATTTTAGGAAGAACTTTATTATAAATGAGATCTTAGACAAAGTTAACGGTGAGTATTTCGATTTAGACAATGAAAATAGTAACTTGAGGTAATAAATCTCAGAGAAATACATCACTGAAGACTTCACAAAATTATTTTGGATGTTTTGGAGGCTAGAGGTGAGCTGCATAAAAACTTAACATAAGGGTAGGGTTATGATGACATCAATGTAGATCTTGGAGTGATACCAACCATTTCATGTCCAATTATTAGGTAAGAAAGTGAGTTAAAGAAAAAGAGATTCCTTAATATTGAAAATTATTATAGTCGAGAATCAGACGTAGGAATTGATAGTGGGCATTCTTTTACAGGTAATTTATTTTCAATGGTATTTAATGTAAGGAAAATTGTTGTCTTGATAATTAATTGACTCAGTGTTTCTATAGTAAATACATAGTGACGAACGAGATCTATCACAAATAAACCCCTACAGAATTTAAAATTTTCTTTGTCAGCTTCTCCAAGAAGTTATGTGTGTCTGGATAGAGATATTATCCCAATATAAGGATAAGATTAGTTTTTATTGCAAACTTAAGAAAACAATAACTCCAACCTTGTAATGTTGAGTGATTTAATGTATAATTTAAGGGCAGTGTTTTTATATTTGTAAATATAGTTTATTATTGAAAATTTTGTTAATACAACTACAAAGTTAATAAGATAAAATTGGATTCATTTACTTTTTCAAATTAGTTTCTGTACATAACGGCGATAAATTAATTAATTAACTAGCCATTACTGTAGTTCCCTAGTCCAAAGGGTTTTTAGTACGTTTTCTTATTGATATGTTACTTGCTTCCTATAAATATAAATTATGCATTTGAATTAACTATCTTAAATAATTATAGTCTTTAAGGGTTAATGGATGTGTCTTATAAGTAAAGTCTTAACACGTGGGCTACGTAAGAATTTTGTACAAACCTCCTTTAAACACTTATAGCAAAAGGTTTTTTATTACTTCAGTTTCTTTAAATATAAGAAATCTTATTCAAAATTTGATCTTATGAGTCAATTTTACTGCCTTTGAATAAATCATATTTTTTATTTGAGTAAAAGTTAATTAATGGATTATTGAAATAGATTTTATAAGAAATAAAGTTATATTTCAAATAAAACGAGAGTATTCGTCCTTGGTATTTTTTGAACATTGTTCATGACGAGTATATACGTCATTCACTGACAACGTGTAAAAAAAAGAAAATCTATAGACAATTTCAAACAAATGAAATTATATTTGGGGTGTTGTTAAAAATAGGGTCAATGCATCAATTATACCTTAAGGTCTGCACATGTTGTAACAAGACTTTTTTTATTGGAAAATGTTTCAAAATACTGTACGTTTTGTTATTTGCTAATAAAATATATGATTGTTTTCTTTTAGTGTAAAAAAGCTTGTAGTTAAAAACATACAAAAAAGTTTATGCTCACAAATAAAAAAAAGCATGTAAATCATAACCTAATAATTGTATTGCGTTATAGACTCTTGATTTGGTCTAAGCTTCAATATTTTTGGGTGGTGTGGATACTAATAACTTTTAAAATGTAATGTTTTTTATTTTGTAAACATATAAATGTTTGAAGTGGACACAACTAGATATGTTCCAAAAAAAGACAATTTTCCAAAAGGGAGCGAGATATTTCTTTGTACATGAACATGACACTTCAAATTCTATTCCAATAATAAGAAAAATGTTTCAAATCTACATCATGAATAAAATGTATTATTTTTGTTATTTTAATGAATGAATTATATATAACAGTTGAGTTTTAACGCTTCTACTTTAGATAAATGCATGTTTAGTTCAAAAATATCGTCCAAGCACATGCATAGATACATATGTGTGTAATTGATGTCGTTTTACATATATGTAAGTTGTTAATACAAAAGTCATCATCAGAAAAACGGCTAACGGAACATTTTTATAGGCGATGCTTTGATAGTTTATAAGAAGGATGTTTTGAACAAAACAATGGAAAGTATTAGAATCAAATAATATTTATAAATAGACATGTTTGTCAATATTTATATTTTATAAATTACAAATGAACAAAAAGAAAATAAGATTATTTGATCTTAAATGTGTAATTAATTAATGACAAATTTATACAAATAAGTTACTAATACTTGCATTGAAAAGAAATAACTTGTTAGGAAAAAAAAGAAGATATGTTAGAACAAAAAACAATTATTGTACCATGTATAATATGCACTGCTACTCATTTTTCTCATTATAAAACTTTCGAAGTTTTTTGTTTACAGGATAGAAACATCATAAAATAGTATTCAAATAAGTTCAAATTTCAATCATATTTCCAGTTTATCACCTAAGCAAGTATTTTGAACTAACAACTATGAAATATGTTATATTATATCAAAAATATGCATTTTATTTTAGTTGTTAAGGCCCATGAGACCGGGTTTTGAAAAACTGCAAGCAGAAAAAAAATTGATATTCTATCTCAGCATATCCAAAAGCATAGAAAAAGGTTATTTGCTATTTTAAAATTATTTTAAATTGTTTGTTTTTTTAAATTTTATTTTGGATTTTTGCAATGTCACGAATAATAAAAAGATAATGATCAAATGAATACTCAGATTTTATTTAGTTTTTTATTGGTTTATATTTGTAGTAAGTCAAAAGTTGAATTATTTAAATAAATAGTTAACTTGTTGAAGGAATATTGATAGCAAATTAATATTTATGTATAATAGTAGATGAAAATATATTATGCATAATTAGGTTTATTGTTATTGCACAGTTTTCTCTATGAAGTATAAATTTTGAATATGTGTATCATATTATATATTATAATGTACCATTTCTTCAGGACATTTGTTTGCAAATAATATTATTTTATTCTTCAACATCTAAGTGAAGTGGATAGAAAATACATTTTAGGATGTAAAATTATTTGCAGACAATATTTTGCACTATATTACAAAAACTTATTAGAAGCTATTTTGCCTTGAAAATAATGTGTTACTAATTTTTAGCAGATATTTACATCGAACTATAGGGTATACATGCATAAATAAATATCATTTGAGTTTTTCTTTCTTGATCAATTGCATTTACCATAGGAATTACTTTTTTGATGCATCACTAATCCCTAAAATAAATAATAACAATAAAATACCTCATATTAAAAAGTATTTGGACAATAAAACTTGTGTTATGATGAAAAATATGTATCCTTTTATTTTCTTATTCATACATAAAAATAGATGTTCATATAATCTTTTAATATTTTCCAATAATAATTAAATTGATCAGGGATGTCAAATTCAATTTATCTTGCAAATGGATATAGATAATACAGAAAATATATATTTATATATATATATGTTAGACTTTTAAAAAGAAAAAGACGTATTATTTTTTAACGAAAACAAAACTATTTATTGACTTTAAATTCTAGTACTCTTTAAATTTAAATAATATATAAAAATACAATATATATATATATACATATATATATATTTATCTTTAAAGTAATAAATATTTTATAGATGGTATTAATTTGTCTTAAATGTATATAAAAAAAGCATTAAATATTTAAATATTTTTATAGGAGTCAGAAGGAAACAGCAATAAAAAATATATAAAATGCAATAGACAAGTTTCTTCATTAAGAAGAATTGTTTAAACTGAATTCCATTACTCCATGATACGAGTATATAGCCTATGTAAAATAAAATCGTTTATGTGTATGCTCTCAAAGGCTTGAAAAGTATATATAATTAAGTATATTGCTAAATGTTCTTGTAAAAAGACCACATTTCATTTCAGAAAAGTGTAAATATGTATGTACATTACTAAATGTTTTTTATAGACTTAAAGTTTCATTTCATCACGTCTTGACTTTACAACAAAAAAAAAGATCAAAAATACACATTTTACGTCGTCCCTCAACGAACATTTGTAAAAATACTAAAAATGTATTATAGGCTTATATCACAATTATACATTTTAGAAAAAGATTAATCATGTCAGGATCCACCTGTAGGTTTACTTATCATTCTTTATTTAGTGAGTTTAATCTCTTTTATTTTCAAAATTTTCACATAAGTTTATGGACTTATCAAAACAACCATAAAATTATTCAACCAAATTATAATTGTAAAGACACTTTATGTCATAGAATATATAACTCTTGCTATAAAAAACGCTCTTAAGTATACATAGGTGAGACAGTATAATTTTTTTTAAACAAATAAATCACATATATTTTGAGAAGGAAAAAAGATGAATTTTTAAATTACAATACATTTAGGTATATAGTAAAGTTTGCATCTTAAAGTATCTATTAAAGAAGCTTATATCTTATATTTTTATTACTATTATTATTATTTGAACGATAAAATTATACAAAGTTTAAAAATATACATTGAAGAATATATTTTTAAAAAAATAATGATGTCAATTTGTAAGTTTTCATATAACATGTTTCTAATAAATAAATATATATATATATATATATGCATGTTTAGCTATTAACGTTAAAGTAACTATTATTTTTATATAAGTATCTTACGCTAGCTTACCTTATATAACATCCCTTACATCAAGGTTAATTTAATAATAAGAGTAATAATCTGGTGATATACATAGATGTGTAGATACGTACATTGTAAATATGTGTATAAATTTGTAAAAAAAAGAAAAGTTGAAGATCATAAAATAATAATAACGAAATTTTGTTAACTTTTGATATTGAATAAAGATAAAAAAATTCCAAGTAGTTTTCACTATCTTAATTAATAAATATGTATACATATAGTATATATATGGATAGTGATCGAACTTCGAATGGAATAGGTGAACATTTGCACACGCACTGCACATTTAACAAAAATAGTAATAAAAGTTGTTCGTATCAAATAGAAATATGTAGATAAGGTCTTTTCATTAATTTTAATTAATTATAAAAGTCACTGAGAAATGAAAAGTTGAAATGTTGTTTCTTTAGTAGTCAAAATATTACCTCTATTTAGTATTTAGCATTGAAATTGAAAAATTTAAACGTTTACAAAGGAGTTTGTTGTTTATACGATGTCAGAGATAATATAATAATTAGCCACAAGGTCTTTAAAAACTATATTAATTTTAAGAATTATTAAGTCTTGTACTTTTACAAGTTGCCGCTATAAAAATCCCCGTCTTCGGGTAAAAAATTCCGAGGACCCTAGGTATTTAAAAAAGATTATATACTAGCAAGGAATTAAAGTTTCTTCGGAAGATTTTTATAGCAAATCAATGTTCCGTGTATGATCAAATTTTATTTAGAAACTTCTTAATGAACTTGTTTGTCGACTTATAGCCCAAAATGGAGTCAATTTTTGCTAAATTGCCAACAGCGACACCATGAGATATTTGCATCTTGGACGTAGTCTCACACTTCCGAAAAGCCCAAATTAAGCGTAAAAATTAGTCTGTCAATTTTATTATGGAGTCTTAGATAAGCTTAAATCGGAATTGAGTATCTCAAAACAAAATATATCTCGCTTTTCCATCACTCTAGATGAATATATCTCATTGAGAAACAGAAGATGCATGAAGATAAACATTGATTCCACCAAAAAGACTTACTCTTCAAATTATTAGTTCAATGTCAGCTACTAATGCTATAGAAATTGTTACAAAAAGATTTCATGGTTTCAGTATTAGTCTTTCCAAAGATTTTGTAGCCGCTGTTACAGATGGAACAGCAATTATGAAAAAAAAATAGATCAGAAATTGACCCCCAACATAAATTTTACATTAATGCCGCATTTCATTTGACTGTTTCGGACGTCTTGTTCAACAAATATAAGAAATCAGAAATTGTCAAATTTTGCCCCTCTCATTTTCTTTTATAAAAGTGAATCAAACGAGGAAGACATGGCCAAAGCTAATGAAGAAGACAATCTCTCATTTGAAGAAGGTGTCGTCAATATATATAGCTAAATAACAATTTCAAAGAAGTCATTGTGTAAGAAAATCTTCTGTAGAGAATGATGACTTACAGTCTATTCTACAAAAGTCAGTGGGCAAAGAATTGAACTCGACGTTTCTACAAGATGGAATTCTACCGTTTAAATGATTAGGAGATTCATTGATCTTTACAAAGAGATTAAGCATGCCATATTGGATTTGTTTATTCCGTTTAAGTTTAAGGAATATGAACTTAGTATTGTCAAGGATATAACGACTACCCTTTAACTTTTTGAAGCAGCTATCACTTAACTTTCTGGGCGGTCTGCGACATTACTTACCGGTGAAAGAACCTTTGAGTTTGTGCTTGAAGAGCTTGAAAAAATTAATACACCACTAGCAATTCAACTCAACTCGGATTTTATAACGAAAGGAGGATACATTTTTGGAGAGAAAATTGTCCAGTCTAAAATTATAACTTCAGCGATATAATTGTACTCCAGACTTTATGATGAAAATAGAATTGAACTCGATAAAAACAATACTGAACAAGAAACCAACGAGCAAAAAACACGATGATCTTCTTTTGTAGCTGAAAGACTAAATGATTTTCATAAAAGGTCATCTTAGAAGGATGAACCACGCTCTGGGTTTGGGTAAGGAAAATGTTTGTTTTTTTAAGATAGGAAAACTCGGTCTCAATCCTTCGAACAACTTTTTCAAGCTTTGATGACGATTTCCAGTTCAACTGTAGAATCAGAACGTGTTTTTAGTTCTTTTGGTAAGTCGTTTAACTTATATTACAATTGATAAATTAGTTTTTCTTATAGAACATTTTAAAGAGAAGTATTAAAGTATTGCATTTAGCAAAAAATTGTACCTTTTTTTAAATACGGGGATCCTCGAGGAGAGTAGAAAATATCTGGGAATATACAAATCCTAGTTTTTACCCTGGTTGTTAGTCAATGCTTTTGAAGAACTTAACTACCTCAAAAAAGAAAGTTTCAATCGACTACAAATTTTCAACTCCTGAGCTAAAAAAATTGTAGATACTATTATGATTATATTATCTCTTCTTCTGGGAAAAAATGCATTTATTAGTGCTATCTTCACATCAAATAATTCCCTAAAATCTCGAATATTAGCATTTCAAGATATTCACATCAACAAACAGTAGCATTATCTATCTAGAAAAGCGAAATAATTCGGATTTTAAAATATATGACATATTTATTTTAAAACCATTGGAGCAAATTTTCCTGACACTATAAAATTACATGGTAATGAGCCAATCACCCCATTCTTCGTAAATGTTTGAAAACTACTAATGCCAAAAGTAGGGATATGTCTTTGTTGATTGCAATAATTCAATTTCAACAAGTCAACTATCATAATTCTAACGAGAAGAAAGTATAGATATATTCATTGTTGACAAAAAAAATACTTTGTAAATTTGTACGGTAGCAGATCATATATTTAATTTTTTTTAAATTTTTTTACTGAGTCAAAAAATGGTTTAGATTAAAAATTGCATACTTTTATAAAAGGTAGTTGTTCTATGAGAGTTCGATATGTATTTTTCAACTTTGTTAACTCTCCTTCCAAAAAGTATTTCTATCATCTTTGTTTTTAAAAAAAAATTAAATAACCCCACATTTTGTAACTTCTATTCTAGGCCAATGTATGTAAGAGTAAAAAAATCTTGAGTGTTATAAGTTCAAACTTAGGTAAGATACACAAAATTACTTATTATTTATTAATACTTTGAATACATACTAATGATGTGACATCTGCAATTTTATATAAACTTTTCGAGTAAAATATGTGTTCTACTTTGATATTTTAATCATTCAATAAATTATAGAAAGTTACGTTCATAATATGTTAACTTTTCAATTGAAAATAAAAGAAGTGTTTTCTTCTTAAAAAGTGTACAAATGTTTATTCGTAAATGCCTCGGTCAAAACTGATACCCTATGCTTAGACATTTCATACTTTCAATTGTGTTGTTTTTCTCTTAATGCTCCGTATCTTTCCTTTATAACTCTAATAAAAAAAATTCTTGAGGTTTTTTGGTTACCCTAACTAATTAAGACATATTTAAATGGATTTACAAGGTATGAGATATTCCAAATTAAGGTATGAGTATTGATGAACAATTTGCATATTTCTTAAAACTCCATTTCATTCATTTTTGATAACACTATTGTATTACCAAGCACATAAAAACATCACTTTGATAATATTTTTGAATATTGTTAATAGAATAAGAAAATATTATTTCAGTTGGATCCGGTATAATTAAATTATACAGAAAATGAAACCCAAAGTTTGTTAAATACTCTAAGAGTTTGTGACTGAAATAATAGACTCTTGATTTATTAAGAAATATCGTGATGATTTGCTTCTTTGTATATATTTATTATTATTTCTTCTTTATCTGATTCTTTTCTTTAATTTCAACATTCAAGGTAAATCATAATACAACACTTATTAATTATTTTTCAGAAAATCTGAATCAAAATTGCCAAAACAGTGAGTAATCGGAAATAACTCCTAGTTTATTTGGCAAAAAAAAGGTCATAAAGAATAAAGAAGATAAATCAGAAGTTTACATCAACGAAAGAACAAAAATACATTTTGAACAAGAAAATTTGGATGTTTTTTTTCAAAAAATGGAATTTTCATTGAGGTCAAGAAAATAATGGAGAAACAAGGTGAAGAAAATTTGAAAAGTTGTAAATAAATGGTTATCAACAATTTGTATTATGCAATGCAAAAGCGATGTGAAATTATGAATATCTACGGTGAAAACGTACTTCATTTTCCTGGAATTTGTACAAGTGTAAAAATTCTTAGCTTATTACGTGGGAGTATAAGATTAGTGGAAAATTTTGCTTTTAATTACTTTGAACTTTTAAGAGTTTTAAAAGTCATTCATAAACAAAAAATGGTAAAATTCAATTCATTTTCTGTCAATTGATTGGTGGTTATCCTACTCATTTAGCATCGAATTTCAAGTTTATTGAAATAAAACAACTGCAAAATAGTTGTATTTGTGTATTTAATTGTATTATATTTTTATTTTAACAGTTTCTAGTTTAGGTTCGTTATGAATACGAATGCTTTGATACAAATTTTTCAGTTCATATATCTATAATGTCGATATTGTAATCTTGAGTACTGGCAATATCAAAATCAATTTCATGCAATATAAAGAATGTTGGGTCCATTAAATGGAATAAATAATAAATTACTCTTTACTCCTTACTAAGTGAAAAAAGTAACTCCCTTAATAACGCTGTTCAAGAGTAGATGTAAGTATTTACTTATAAATGTAATGTGTCTGTTACTTTATAAATGTAATTTTATCTTTTAATCATTAAAAAGCAAAGATGAAAAGGAAAATGAACTTGAATCTGGAATTTCTAATCTAACATGCGCTACAATAAAAGTTTTATAATACACAGAGTAATGCATACTAATACATCTATGACATATGTACAGAACAATAAAGGATGAAACTGATGAAATTATTAAAAATAATTTTCTTTAGTAATGGGATAAAGGGCTCTTTTGCATTGTAGCGTTATAACAGAAGGGAAGTAATCAAATAAATTGTTATGTTACTTAAAAAAGCAAGGACATTATTTTATATATTATTATTCTTGTTTGTACCTAAATATAAAATACGTAGATTTCGTTTACGTCACAAATCACAAATATATAAAG
Organism: Lepeophtheirus nordmannii; assembly: GCA_963680855.1. NCBI lineage: Eukaryota > Metazoa > Arthropoda > Copepoda > Siphonostomatoida > Caligidae > Lepeophtheirus > Lepeophtheirus nordmannii. The sequence continues at coordinate 35,681,767 of OY804523.1, read as the reverse complement.
TTGAAACATAAATAAAGAAATCTTAAGTAAAACTATAAGTAAAATGAAATAAATAAAGGCTTTGTCATTTTCGAATATATTTCTTTTGAGTTTGTAATAAATACATTCGGTTTTTATGTTTTTCTGAGGGTTTTTGGTGATTTATTCCAAATTTTAAGAATTTTTGCTGGTGAATTAAATTGTTGAATTTTGCAATTTTGTGACAATTTATCCGTTTTTCATACTTTGCTTTTTGATTTAAATATCTTTTTAAAAAGATAAAGATGGTATATAATGATTTAGATACGTAAAAAAACTCTTGCCCTAGCTTTTAAAATGTCTGAAAGACAAAGTATATTGCTTGTTTTTTTCCTAAAACATTTGCTTATACCATACAATATGAGCTCATCACACCTTTTTAAATCAAGAACAGTCTAAAAAGACTGCAGTGTAGTGTTTTATTTCGTGTGTTTGTCGAGTAAAATCCTATACTTCAAAACATTTTTACAATCAAATTTTTTCGTCAACATGAGTTCTATCTATATAATATAATATTAATATCAGATCAAATTTTTTGAAAAACTGGGATGTTGTGGTTTCACATTATAAGAAAAAAATATTTCTTATAGTAAATCTAAATATTGAAACCAGAAATTGTTAATTATAAAAAATTATTTTATGTTTTCACATGAATGCTGCACTTTTTTGAAGCGAATGAAATTCATCATCCAAGTGTTAAAAAATCACTTTTGATGACTTGTTCGAAAAATAAATGCTTGATTTTGCCGATGAGATTAAGCCTATTTTATAGAAATTTTTATAAGAGGAATTGATAAACTTCAAAAGTATCATTCACATTTTTCAAAGATATACATATGATTATGCCTAATATTAATATTTCAAAAGTTTAATTAGTTCAACACTTTATATGTATGTACATGCACACATATGAAAATTCATATAAATAACAAACATACTTATAAAGGATGCATTAATCTCATGTATATATGATGAATTACACATTAATTTTTTTAGATACTCACTATACTTATTACATTGCAAGCAAATTATTAACAGAACAAAAGTTGATATAATCATACCAACAAATGTTTGTAAGCATTTAAATATGTTTTACAAGTAATTTGATGACTTGCCTAATCAGATTTTTGAAAAATAATGATATGATTGATTTTTATTCAATACTCTTTCTGTATAATACGGCAATTAGTTTAACATTAATATTATAGATCAAGAGCTTAATCTCTCTTTTGATGGCTACATCTGGTGCTATGACAAAATCACCAAGTAAATATTTTCCACATTAAAAATAAAAAATAGTTCAATTGGCGTAAAAGTGTAGATAAAATTTACCCAAAACAGATAAGAACCAAGCCATTTATTAATACTAATCAGCCTCAGAAGTTATTTTATTTCTCATTAGTAGAAAATATTTACCTTAATTCTTGTTTAGTTTGAATATTGAAGAGCTATTTATTCTAGAATAAAGCTTTTTTCACAGATATAACATATTGCATAACAAATCGAAGTGATACCATGTTAGGAATATAGAGTTGATATATTCATTAAATTAAATGGTTAAATATCCAAACAAAATCTTAGGGAGACTTCATCAAATGGTTTTAAAAATGAATATAATTGATCCAAAGAGCACATTTTTTAAATAAGAGGTGAGTTAGACAGGGGGATCCAATTGCTGGCATTTTATTCGTTTTATGCATCGATAGCTTATTACAAACGACGACCTAACAATGATATACTCTGGCAGTCTGCTTCAAATAATCATTTCTATTGGCAAAACTTTAAAAATTTTAGATGAATTTTCAAATTGTTCCGGGTTACAAATGAACATCGACAAGACAGAACTGTTAAGTCCATACAGTGATATAATTGAAAAAGGCTGGCCAACACTACAACTGTCAGATGAGCTAAATATTCTGGGATCATGGATTGGTTCTAAAAGCTCAATAATGAATTGCAGTAGCATAATTGAAAAAATTGAACGCAAAAGCTCCTTTTTTAGGGCACTAAACTTAAATGTATGAGACAGGATCCAGGCATGGAACTCCTACGTTGTCCCATGTGCTATACATTTACTTCGTGTCACTCCTTTTGACAAAAATATCTTAGACAAAGTATTGATAGTCAAAGTATCCATGCTAAACTTTGACAAAAGAAAAAACATTTCCTTTAATCGTGCCCATAACCCTCTAAAATTGGGAGGATTAGGTGTAATAAATTTTAAAAAACTGTGGCAGTCCCTAAACTGCTTCTGGATACGAAAGTTGTGGGATAAAAATGACTTCTGGAATATGCACCTTAATCGGTTTGTAAGAAATCATGGCATTGAGTATAACCAATTTCCTTGCCATGGTCTATCAAAAGTTTTACTTACGTTATCCATGCATTCTAGGCGCTTAAAAGATTTCTCCAACGGCTCGAGAGATATCCTAGAGGGATATGAATCGTCTCTGAGATAGGAGAAGCCTGTTATAGATAGTCTAAATACACGTACTCTTAAAACCCTCAAATAGCTGGCGATGTTATCTACTCCTCCGAGTTCTTAAACAAACTAGCCTACGGGTATTTTTTGAGAGTTATCGGCAAAACAAGTTGCATTCAGCGACCAATTTTACCCTTCAGAATAAGGATAGCCGTCGCATCAACAGCCTATGTAAGAAATGCATCGTTGGTCTCAACTCTTGTCCCATATGAAGCTTACCTAGGGAGGCGTGGGATCAATAGAAAAACCAGTGAGTGCATAGCTGCCGTGAGGAATAACTTTCTCACATCCTCCGAAAAATGGTTCAAATACCGGCAACTTACTGGTTCGCTGGAGGTTGCCAGTAAATTTTTCAAGGATAAACGCCAAAATTGCCTCTTTTGTGGGACACAGCCTGAAACCACCGATCACCTTCTATGGATATATCCCGCATTACCTGAAACATATCAAGCCATAAAAGCCATCGTTAAAGATCGGTTTGACGTCAAAGTAACAGAAGAGGACTTTCTCTCGTTTGCTTCGAATGCAAAATGTAACGCTGTTCTCACCAAAGTCCAGTTTATAATATATAAATTGTGAACAATTCAAGATGCCAACTTAAATGGAATTTTACAAATTGCTTGCTTGTATTCAAAAGTACTATTAAATGTTTAAATATTTTGGAGATTTTTCTTTTCTTGAATTGTCCTTGTTTAAGCTTATTTTAAAATGTTTGTCTGCTTTAGATCTCAATACTTACCATAATGTCTTCTCTGTAATTATTTAATACACTTAATGTTTGTGAATCTTTGTTGAAGTCAAAATGTATGCCCATTTGGGTCGAGAAAAAAAATATAATTGATCCAAAGAGAAACAGTGATATTTAAATCAAATCAAATTAATAAGTATTGAATATTTCTTGTATAAAAATATTCAATCCTTGTAATAGTAAGGATTGATTTATTACCTATACTTTATAAATAGATGTGAATGTATGATGATATAATTCCTTTTTTTAAATACATATTAGGTTTTGAAATATAATAAAGAAACATAGATTTTAATAATATTATTAAGCCTTTTTTATATTTTTAGCGCGAGCATTCGCATCGCGCTCTATATATCTGAATTATTTGCTCTTTCAAACCTTTGTAAAAATTGTTTGGTGAAAATTGGCTCGTGCGTATAGATTGAAACTTTCAATCTTGTTTTTACAATTAATAATAATTGTTTAGTATCATTATAACAGATTAACTTTAATAATCTTAGCTATTTATTTCCAAAATAACAACAAAAATATCTACTAATTTCAAACACCTAAAAATGTAAACATAAAAACATGAACTATTAGTCAATCTTGCAAGATTATTCCTTTGCTTTCATAATATTTCATCCTTTTAAATTGTTTAAAAAGAGTTTGTAGCGCTGAGTAAGAAGGTTTTTTTTTTCTTATAAGAAATATAGTTTTGCAAATAATAATTAATAATTATGTCACTGATGATCAGTTTTAGTATTGAAAAATATCTACTTAGATATTTTTTTCCCTTTTCCATGTACTCGAAATAATTGCATCAATATAGTATTTTTTTTGTATGATCTCTTATGGTCTATGGTATTATTTCCATTGGTTCCTTTTTCTTCATTTCCCCCTCCCTAACAAAAAAAGTTTATGTTTAGATATCAAATCGATGCATACAAATAAATATAAATTACTGTGCAAGCATTTATTATATTATACATCATGTATGTTTAGGTGAAAAAAGCTAATGTGATAAAATACTTACTAAATACATGTATTGATAACAACTTTTTAAAAAGAAAACGTACTAATTATTGTTATCAACAAAATAAATGATGAATTGGTCATGCATCTCGTTTATTTGAATAGATATGAACATTTGTAAATGTATATGAGTATACACATAATTTGTAAGGAAAAAGGTGAAGAGAGTATGAATTTCTTTTTCTTCATTGGAAAGATATTTTTTTAAAACTTGTTGGTTTAATTTTTATGAATGGTTGTAATCAATCTTCATCAATTTTTTTTACATATATGAGAAAAATGTCTCACTGAGTAAGTAATTATATATAATTTACGCTTTCTCACATTACAAATTTTATTTAATTATGGTTAAAGAAATGTAGAGGTGATAAAGCAATAACATACATATCTAACTATAGTAAAAAGCCTTTGGCTCAAACTCTTTTTAATTTTGATAATTATCTGCGATGAATAAAAAACATTTCTACTTGATATGGTTTTGAAATTTTTCACAAAAGTCTTAGCTAAGGACTTAACTATACCCATTGTTTCCACAAGAGAGAAGAAAAATAAACTTTCGAACTTGTTCTCTTGAGACTTTTTAAAAAATACCTAGTTTGGAGATATTTTATAATTAAATTTTTTGTCTTTTATACAACGTGATGGGAAAGCTCAAAGTAATTTATTCATGCTTATTTCTCCCCTCCCCCTTCTTACCTTTTTCTCTGTAAATGTACCTTTATTAAGTTAATTTAAGACATTGGAGGTGATTTTTTTTTCCATTCATACTACTGAATTAGATTTCTAATGAAGTAATTGTATAATTATTCGTGTCAATTTGTTCTATTTCATTTTTTATTTATGATAAAATATTTAATTCAATTCCAATTAAATATAAAATGAACAAGAAAAAAAGTACACCTTCATAATTCAATTAAGCTGTTCAATACTAAGGCGTTACTATTCCTACCTCACATACATATGTGATTATAAATTAGAAAAATAATAATTAAAGTTATTGGATTCATAAAATGAGGAAGGTAATTACAAAATGCATGGGAAAAGAAATAGTAATTCAGAGCGATAAAATTATATTTGCTCATTATTGTAATCAAGAGCTATTGACCTTTATTTTATCATTCTTAATGTAAATTTTTTGATTGGTTTTGATAAAATTTTAACTATTTTTATAGTCATAAAAGTACATTAAAGTGATGAATAAATAAAAGTAAAAGTCTAAACTGTTTTGATGGAGGAATGATTTTCTGACAAATTGTAAAAAAGGTGAATAAAACAAGAAATATTTATATATAGTTATTAATCTCGGATAAAAACATTTGCTGAGCGAATTCTTTTAAATTGGAGTAAAATCAACGACAAAATAACGGTTCTTCAATGTTTCATTTTTTTATTAAACAAAACTGAATTTTATCAAAATTTTGATTTTTGTGGGAGCAATAGTGTAAATTAAATGCAGATAAATTGCTGAGTAAGCAAAAAATGTTTATAAAAATTCAAATACTCATAGAAAATATGCCTAGAAGTTTATTATTACTTTAAAAAGGAAAATGGCTGATAAAAGAAATGATTATTGAATTAGGGGCTTCAAATTTTCTTAATATTTTGCATTTACAAATATAATTATATGAGTAACATTTTTTGTTTAGAGAATTATTTGTATGAATATTCTTTTAAATAACTTCATAAATTTGAATTTTTCATAACTTTTATCTTTAGGACAGTTTTTTATTACAAGTATCACTGATTATTAAATTATTTACACTGTTACCAATATTAAACAGGGGGATCAAAGGCTTTAAATGTATTTAGATTATGTTTCCATATTGTCAAATTCATTAAAAATGCATATGTAAGTGCTTTGTTGGAGAAAACAATTGAATGTCTATGATTTGATGCGAATATTAGTTATAAATTATTTAAAATCTTAGTTTGACAAAATTAAGGATACTAAATCAATACAATGAACCCTTAGTTTATGCTTCGCCTATCTAGAGTGATTTAATTAAGAATATAAATATAATTCAGTTCAAAACGCATAAATATTTCTTCATTGGAGATTTGGTGTGCCAATCAAGACCTTTTTACAGTAATTTCTATGTAAATGATCAAAGCCATAACAATTAGGATCAGCAAACCTTCTTGATCATTGTAAATTGTTCTACTTTTTATAAATTTTGTCATGATATTTGCACCTTATTTGATAAATTACCTTTTACACAAATATATAATTTGTCATACTTTAAGATTTGTTGCATGCTAAGGGTACATCGGTAAAATGTCAATGGTTCTTTGTATCCAGGTAAGTATGTATATAGTAATAAACGAAATATTGCAATCCTTCCAGATGTATTTTAGTGGTAAACAAAGACACAATGCAGAATATGTAGATAAGTTTGAAAGAAATATTACCCCATGGAAACCTTCAAATTATAACAATTTACATTATAACCCGATCGATTTATTAGGGAGGTAATTAAATATGACAATATTAAACATATTGAGAGAAAAATCGGCAATCGACAGAAATTAGGACGATTTGACAAATTTGAAATGTCAAAAGTCCTAAGGGGTATAAGTATAATAAAAGTTATTCAGTATTGCACGCTGATTTCAAATCTGTAATTTTGAATCTATTATCGAGAGTCCGATGGTTTTCGAGAAATCGGACCCTACTTTTTGAGCTAAAAAAGTGAGGGTCTATAACCCCCTAGCTCCACTGGTGCCGTGGACTGTATGGTAAAAATGTCTTCTTGGTTTATGGAGTACATGAAACTTGATCATCGACATTACAGTTATATTGGTTTATGTCAAAAAAATAAAAATAACAGGTAAATTCGATAAAAGGATCTTTTATTAAAAAAAATAATTTTCAGGGTAAGGGGGGGGGGAGGGGTTTGGCCGCAAATAATTTTTTATTGAGTGGTCAGAATATGCTCTTGCATTATAAAATTTTAACACCCCTCCATATTATAAACGATGTGAAGATTTACGAGCAGCTGATGCAATAATTTATTTGAATCCCATCGAACATTTGATGTGCCTTTGTATATGCATTGGATAAATTGTTTTATTCTTATCGACGTCCATATCAAAAGGTCAATTTTGAGCGTACTTTTTGATTGAATTAATTAGACAAAGAAGAGCTATCAAAGACTCCAAAAGAATAACCTCCAGATATCAAAAACTATAAATATCGGTGAGTATCTAATTCTTTAAATTCACAATGTATGTAAGAACAAATTACATACATCTATACCAGGGAGTAACTTTTGAAGAGGGCTAAAGAAGCTTTCTCTTGATAACCCTATTCAACCAATAAAACTTATGGACCGAAAATGAACAATAGTAAACATAATATGTATATATGTACATACATTCATAAATTCCCAAGAGCCCTGTCGCGACTTGAACAACAAAATATATGCCACCGCAAAAAACCAAGTTCATTTTTTTTAAAATAAATAATTTTTCTTTGACATTAGTTCCCTACGGATCTTTCACAATATATGTACATAGAAACATACTATAAATTTATTTATATGAACAAGAAACAGTATAATAATTTAAAAAATGGAAATACTAATGAGACTCATTAGAATTAAATGATTATAATCATTAGTGCAATTAGTAAAGTAGAGCTTTTTTATATAAAAAAAGAAAGAAAACTTTGAAATGTATATATAAGTAAAAGAATACATTAAAAGTACATTACCCATGTATGTAAAAAATGTAGAAATTGATAAGGAGTACTACAAAGTCCTAGAATCATAATGCATATGAAATAACAATATTGAAAAATTAGCTATTGTTGTTCCATGTTTGTTTGTTTATTTGTTTTTGTGCTTTCACTCCCTCTATTTGAGGGAGGTGTTGGTGATGATCTAGAGATAGGGGAGCTGATAAATTGTTTTATAACAAAACATGCTACATTCTTCATTAAACTATTGTCATATCGATTAAATTGAAAAATAGGATGAAAACAAGGATATTTTGGGTATATAAATGCAATTGTGAAAGGGAAGAGATAACTTCCCTCAAGGCAAAGGAGGGAGGGAGAGAGAGAGAGAGAGAGAGAAATGTACGTATACATACATATATATGTTATTAAAAATGATTTGTATAGGAAGGTAGATTTTTTTTCTGCCTCATTTTTCAAATAAAGGAGCAATGGAAGTTAAACAAAATAATAATTATATTATTAATAGGTTTTGCAAAGTTAGAAAATTATGAATAAATTAGACAGTGCTTTTATTGCATCCTTCTTTTCTTTTTCCGTTTATCTAAGAGTTTATATTTTAAAATTATTTTATTTTTTTTATCGAAAAACTATATTTACGAAATTGAATGCCTCTTAATTCTCTATTTTTCTCTTATTCCATATAAACGATCTTTCAATCGAAGTATTTATGAATAAATAATGAATATAAAATTCTGCCAATATTTTATAACTAGAGTCAGTTAGTGATGTGTGCTTTCACATTTTCAAAGAGGAGTTTGTAGCATACCTACTTTCGAACCAACCAACCTATAAAGTGTACATATTAAAAGAGGGAAGGAATTAAAACTCTTCTCACGTATAAATGTTTTAGGATGATGACTTGTTCCTCTTGGTACAAATATGTATATGTATGTAAGTGTGTTTTGAAGCTAAGAAGACAACTTTTTTATACATAATTCCTTTATGTTCTGTTTGTAACCCAGTTAGTCTCATCATTCATATAAATACATACATATACACATGAAAGAGAAGAAGAAAGAAAAAGAAAAGAACCACTACACATTCCTTTAACTGTGTACAGCAGAAATACTTTCATCTTCCCCTCAAGCTAAACATAATCCATTCCAATTTTCATCATCAATGTAATATTTACTTACAAATAAAAAGAACAAATAATGACTCTACACACTGTCTTTGTTGATTTATCTGTAAAAAGCAAGTGAAGCAAGGATATAAGACAAAAAAAATTGTTGAGTTTTGAGATGAAAAGACAATCATTAAAAAAACAAAAAACTCAAAATTCATTGAAATTTGTAAAATATACATTAAGTTCAATACTTAAATGAAACTTTAGTATTTTATTCAAAAGCATTTCTATAAATAATAGGATAATAATAAGTAGAGAGCATTTGCAACGTTATTATTCAGCCTTCTTGAAACAAGCATAAACAACCAACTACGACAAGAATAAGAGCCTATACAAGAGTTTGGTTTATATTTTTTTTCATTTATAAAGCCCTTGGACGAAGGTTCTTAAGGAATTTTTGATACAAATTTAACCCTTTTATTTAATAAGTAGATATAACAACGAATATACACCTAACATGGCGTCCCTTTAACTTCATTATCCATGAGTGTAAAACCTCTCTAATTTATATAATTTTTAATTTTTTCATAATCCGCTATTACTATTTTATTTACACGTTATATAGTTTTATTTTATTTTTTGTCATTGTAACGAAATCTAAATATTCCTTTTTATTTTGTAAACTTTATAGAAAATACATATAAAAAAATCAGGGTATATCTCTTAATAAAATGGTCTCTTATCAGTACCTGCATGAATATTTATTTATTTATTTGTTATACTTTTGGAACATTTATTCAATTATTTAAAATCGATTTATTGGAGGAGCGAAAGGAAGATAAGAGAAAAAAAACTTCAGTGTCTATTGTGTAAAAGAAGGAGTGAGAAAAAAAAAAGAATAAGAGAAACACTCTAATAAAATGTTTATGATGATTAAATTATCAGTTGTGAAAAGAAAAGTGGGAATATTAGAACAAACCCATAGTAGCAAACTCAATGTATATTTATTATTATCGATAAAGTTATTATAAAATTATTTTTATTTAGTTAGATACATTACATTGGTAGGTTAGTGTCGGTTCAAAATTAGGACCAAGGACTCCGCTCTAGTCCATTCTCTATTCATGGGTGGGGACTTTAATTGTTATTGCCATAAATTCAGCTAAAGCTTTCTATACAATTTTCCCTTTATATATAATAAACACCTTGATAAAGAAAGGATTTGCTTGGATAGTATTAAAAATGGTAAGTTAGTATTCAGAAGGGGAAACAAAACACACTTTATACTGAGAAGATAATGTGAAAGCAAGGTAATGCTCCTTGGACACTGTGGTTCTTGATTAGTGCAGGTCCTTGAATACAAGATAGAAACGGGCGTAAATAAAAAGTACTACGACATGATCTTGGAATAACAATTTGAGCCTATGCGATGACATAATAACTGTGTTAAAAAATTGTGCCTCATATCAATTGCTGTTTTTACAATTCGTGAAAAAATATATTTATAGATCTTTTACCGAACAAAGTTCAATAATGGAGAATATCTTGTCCTTATTGTTAATCAATTTGCGAAATATCTTTAAATATCAGACTGATCACTACTTTTTGGTACTTTTTTTGTATCATTTAAAAGAGGACATTTGTCTCCTCTTCGACTACTTGTACATATAATCTAGTGACCTTTGAAAGAAATACATTATTCGAAAATAAGATTTTGACTATTAATGATATTTTAAATGGGTCAATATATAACTATTGAAAGTTTTTTCTGACAGCTGAAACGAGCACAAAATTATTACTTGCTCTCTAATCCATGACATCCGATGATGACTTGCAGGAAGAGCTCAGGGATGAAAACTCAATGTGCTACTAAAAGATAAATGAAACTTGACAGAATAGGGATAATTGTTATCCACTATTACACTAATTATTATAAGATAAATAATATGTACATAAAACAATATTTGTATGTTTCTTTATTTTTTGTGAAGACTTAAAAGGAGATCTATCAAATATGTTTTAAATAACAAACAAAAATTGCATTAATAACTACATAGTTATTATCAAGAGAGATAAAATTGTTAATTACATTTGAAATTTGTTAGAAATAGGTTATTTGCAAGAGAGTTAGTAAACTTTTAATAAAATTTCGTTCGATATTTAGTATGTACATAAATATATGTATATTTTTCCAATACATAAAAATATATTCAAATGCATAAATCTTGATTTAATAAGTTAAATGCAATATACATATATAATGTATATAAACATACATTTATGCATTATTATTTGATAACTAACTTTATTAATGTATTAGATACCAAAAAATAAATTCCTTTGATGATAGAGGGTAGTGATGGATCATACTATAATGATTTTCGCAGCTACCTTTATGACAGAGATTTGTGTATGCTATAACATATTCCCATAGATTTCATTACGTCAAATTATGTCATGGGCATTGTAAATAAGGAACATTGTCTAAAAATGGGGTGTTATAAAGACTAAATGAATGCATCGATACCAAAAAAAAAGATCCCTTTTGATCATGAACAAAAAGTTCAGTGTAGGTTATTGAGCAAAAAATGCAATGCAATTGTTTATTACATTGTTTTATACATGATGGGTTACTATGTACCTAGTTGGACAAGTTAGTTATAGATGAATATAAGCATAAACCAAAATAATGTTTTAACTAAAGATGTTTAAATAAATAGGTAGGGAAAGGAAGAGAAAGTTGATACACACCCTGTGTATCAACTTTCTTTCCCCCTTATTAATGAATATTTTTATGAGTTGATCAATTTATTGATAGATGATTATGCATGTACTTTTCCATCGTGCATCACATTAAGAAGGATAAAATGGAAAAAGTACAAATTTCCTTGTACAAACTAATTTTCGAGTCTAAAAGTAAAAAATAAAAACGAAGTAAGAACTTTAATTTTGGTTAAAAATTGGTGATTTCATAGACACAAAACTAAAATTCTATTAAAATACTTTAAATCATAAAATAACACAAATCTTTATAAACAGAGTAAAAAGTCAATTAAGGCAGAGTTGATACAGTTGAAAAGGGACACTAGCAGCATACTACTGTAAACACTAAAAAATATATTAACTTTACTAATCATCTTTAAAAATTGTTTTTATTGTATAAGAGTGAGAGTAAACCTCTATCAAATCTTTTTTTTCAATTCTGCCTTAATTGGCTTCTTGTTTATTTCCTTTGTTTACAATGGTATGTGTTATTTTATGATTTAAAGTATTTTTATGGAATTTTAGCTCTTTCAATGTGTTTTTACTTAGAATAAAAAGCTTATATGGAATTCTAACAGTTTAATCAAAATTAAAATTCTTAACTTATTTGATTGTTTACTTTTAGAGTCCAAAATCAGTTTTTTAAGAAAATTTGTTCTTCTTTTAAATTATCTTTCTCTATGTGATCAATGGGTGGATTCACTCATGAAAATATTATTTAACTCTTTCTATGTATTTAATTACTGTTTAATAATATTACGAAATGTAGTTATAAATAGTTTTGAAGATATTAATATGTGTTAAATAAATGTATGCATTAAATAACAGTTTCTTCATGTTAAAACTTGGTAAAAGTAAACAAAAAAAAAAGTGTGAATAAAAAGAGTGATTACCCCTGAATTACTATATGTGGAACTCCCAGATGGTACAAATCAATAGTAATATGTTGTCACTATGTTTTATTATTGATTTTTCTGGATTGTCCTATTATTATATGTACACACATAGTTGGGTAATTAATACCTATATACACAAGGTTCATATATCTTTTTATGATTTATATAGAAAGTTTAGATTAATTAAAATTATTTAAAAAGTATTGTAACGTATGATACTGTATCAAAAAGATACACATGGAAGTTTGTAATATCTCCAATATATGGGCATTTGGAGAGTCCATCTCAAGTTACATGATGGATTGATGAGAAACAATATATTTCTCATTGCTGCTAAGAGATATTGTATGTAGAGAAAAATATGTACAATCAGGTCTTGATCTACATAGACAATGACAGATTATTTGGTTGTTCAGACTAGATGACACTGTAATAGTACAGAAATATATATATTTCCACATTATTCTAATGTCTTGAAGTTTGAGATCAGTAAATTATAATAAATCTTCACTATCATTGGTTAAGTGGAAACTTAAAAGAGTCTTTAGATATCTTAATTTATATTTTACTGTGTCAGGAAAACTCGCCGCAGAAAATTTCACCACAAAAAACCTTATTATTGGGCATTCATAGATCGTATTACTCTTCCTTGGTTTGAATATCTTGATATGCCAATGTCACATGTTTTTAATAGGAATTATAGTAGATGGTTTAACCATGGTTAAAACATCAAAAAGTAGGCACACAATGATTGTAAAAATATTATGTATTTTTTATGTGTATGGAGTCAAAAAATTTTAACTGATAAATTTTGTTTAAGAAGATTCAAAGAGCTATTTTAGCAAAATTGTTTTAAAGTTAGGAATCTGGAAATGAAGAATTTGTTCATACAAAAAAAGGGTTATTTATTAACCTTTAAAAAATGGTAGCCTCTTTAAAAAAATGTATATACATATATTATGTACTTATGTAGATAGAACAACAACCATGGTTAAAGCCTCGAAAAAGTAGGCACACAATGGTTGTAAAAAAAAAATAAGAAACAACAACACAAAGAACAATTGAAGAAAGAAGAAGTAAAGGAACCAGGAAAAACTTTTATTCTATCCTACATATTTAACCAACGTGTATATGAGCGTATGTTGTATGTAGACTTATAAGACTCATAGTACAAAAGGCAAAAGTTTTTATTATTATTATTATTGCAGGGATCAGTGGTATTGAAAATGAAGAAAAACTTTGTTTTTTGTTGTTTTGTTTCTCTGAGCTTATTATTTTTTCTATCTCTTATTATTTTTCCTTCTTCACTTTCATTGGATTGAAGATGGTTTAATCTAATATATACATTGATTACATTTTTTCAAAAATATAACTGTGAAAACCATTGAATTGGTACTTCATTTTGTATCATGAACAAGATACACTTTCTCTCAACCAGATAAGTTGAGAATATGTAGTGTACCATTATGGACAAACTTTTATCTATAGCAGGCTTTCTAAGTAAATTAAAATAAGGAACAGGTTAAATACTAATTAACAAATGATTGTTGTAAAGTACTTACATGAATTTGGTCAATATTTTAAAGGACAATATTTAAAGGAAGCATTTGACGCATTTCTAACAATTTAAGGTTAAAATAAAAAACTAGCTTATCTAAATTAAAAATATATTTCTTCTGATATAGGTAATTTACAATATTAATTATTTATTAACCAAAAAAAAACTCTATTTTTATCCCACAATAAATCCAGAAGGTACTGATAATCTTGCAATTACCCCTGTTTTGCAAAAAACGATATAATATAGGTAAAGAAAACTTTTTTTCTGTGCTAACAGAGTTTACATGTAAGATAAATATTACAAAATAGTAGTCTACTACGTGTCTGTAAAAGTTATTACTTAATAATAGCTTTTTCTAATTGACCTTACATAGCAATTTTTTTCATAGTATACACAACCGTTCAATTATCACTGAGATTGATGAGTCAGTTCTTTATTCTAACATTAACAACAGCAAAAATCCAAAAGGATTCTTTATTAATATGTCCATCTTTCTTAATTAGAATATTGAAATAAAAAATACTTTGTAGGTACATAGGTATGTGCAAAGGTATTATTTTGAAAATTGAAAAAAACGATATAAATGACATTGATCAGGATAAATTAAACCCAATATTTTTCATAGACAATCAATTTACTTCATTATGTTGCATTTTTTTTTCTAACAAAAAAAAACCCTCACAACTTTCATATCACTACTTTTTTTAATAAAATTTCTTTTAAAAATCATAACAGGATTCATTTTATATTTGCTCCCATTTTTATTTTCTTATTTTAGAAAATATTATTATGGAGATAGATAAAATTCTACAGTAACATATATAATCATTCAATCGAGTGAAGAATAAAAGACAGAAGAGCTATAATGTTAAGAAAATGGATGATGTTGATAGATGAATGGTCAAAGTAGAACGTATTTATTTCATTTATTTGTACCATTAAATACATATCTTACTAAACGCACGTCTGTATCATTTCTTGTTGCTTTTATAGAAATAATACGCACATAAATTGCAGTTCTATAGAGTTGAGTAGTTACAATCAAATACTAAAAAACTAAACTAAGATAATACATTATACAAATTAATGATTTTTTGTAAAGAAAAAAAAAGTTTGAGATTAAAAAAATATGTATCTAAGTATGACAAATTCGCATTGTTGAGCTAACAAAAACAATATCAAAAAATTATAACAAAAGAGATTGTATTTATATAAGATTCGATTTTTTCATACAAAAGAGTAATTATACCTATTTGTAAGAGAAAAGAAACAATAAAGATCAATATTGTACATCAAAAGGTTTTTACCAACTATGACCAGTCCAAATAACCAGCAAAATCCTCTCATTATCAGTAATGAAATGTCAAAAGCAAATATCTTATAAATAAGTAAAGCATAAAAGAATTAATTTAATCTTTAAAACAATGGGGAAAATACTCAAATGAGTTGATATAGTATATTTCTGTATGAATTATACATGGGGATGCAAAGGGACAGAAAATTCCCAGTCAATTTCTATCTCGAAATTTTCTGGGATCTAGTTCAGCAAAATTATTCATTTGTTTTCCTTTTTTAAGCAGAAATTCCTCGAGGTTATCTACTGAAATGTTTAATATTTTATGATAATTAATGATATTGTATTAAATAAATGAAAATAATTATTATAAATGTATAAATTTGTAAACAATATAATTTTTGTATACTATTGACATATATCAACCTGGTTTGAATAAAATAAATTCAAACATTTAAAAATGTAAAATTTATTTTTTATCTAAAAATAACAAACCAATTATTTACGCCTCTCATGGATTTTTTGACAAAAAATAAATAAAAAACTGAGATGTTATTCCTCTTCAAACAAAACAATTGAAAAAGGATGCCTTTTATACCATGACATTGTATTTTCTCTAAAAATAAGTGAGTTCACATGAAACAAAATCCAATATTCGAAATTATTATATAATTTTGTAGAGACTAATGCTGAATTATTGATTGTTTTCACGCTCACCTAATGGCTTAAACTTATTAAAAGTTTAAAAATACCTAAGAAATTCAAATAGAAAATTATCAAAAACAAGATATGATACGAAGAAATTCATAAAAACTCGTGCTTATTGTATCAAATACTACAATAACTACATATATAACTTTTTTTCTTTTTTCTTTTTTAAATTAAAATTTTCTCATGTTATTCCTGTTAATTACAATAAACTCTCAAAAATTACCAACTTTGATAAATCTGTGGATCTTTTCATACTACATTAAAATTGATTAAAAAAATATTAAAAAATGTAATGCAACAAATGTCAACTAAGAATAGAATGATTTTTGTAACATAAATCACATTATGTCTATGACAAAAAAAACGTATAAGCTATCGACTCTTTATACAAATTTTCCTACAATCCGAATTTCTTAGTATCATACCAAACAATCACTCATGTTTCTTACAAACAACCCACCAAACTATTTCAGAATTATAGGGTCATGTCAAAAAATGAGTAAACACTTGAATAAAGTGGCTATGTACATTTATCTTTAAGCATCTCTTAAATATCCACAGCATAGAGGTATGTTTTTTGGGTTTTTTCTCACTTTGTCTACACTTTCCCAGTATTATTATTGTTTTAAACGTTAGCTTGATGAACTCAAATTATTACCAACAAATTTTGGACTTTTTCCTTCTTTTTTCAGAGTTAGGGGCGTAAATTACAATGATGATTGGTTTAGATTTATAAACTAAAATTTGGCACACTTCATTATGTAGAAGATCATTTAAATGACTTATTTATGTACATATAATACAAGAAACACATTAGAATAAATTAAAAACATTTGTATTTTTTCCCTCTTCCAGGGATCAAAGTTTAACAAATTTTATATTTGTATGTACTTATATATACATATATTTAAATATATGGAGAAGTTATTCTTGCCTTTCTTTTTCCCTTCTTTTTTAATCATTAATGCTTAGGATTATTAATGACTTAGACAATGCTAAAATGTAAGATGTTGCTTTTTATTAATGAGTTATTAGTGTGCGTGTTTCTTGTTGTTTTTGTGCAAATTATCTGTTTCAAAATGGATGATGGCAATTAAACCATGTATGTACGTACGAACGTACGTATTAAGCACACTTTTATACTCATGTCTAATTGCTCATATTCCTAATTAACATCTTAAAAAGACTGCTTATTTAGTTATTTTTGTTGTTGTTGTTGCTGCATTTGGAGGAGAACATTTATCAAGAGGCACATTTACAACATAAGCTGCTCCTTTTTGTGTTATTATTATTTTTATTTTGTCTTTTTTTGCACTTATAATGAAGCTAAACATGATATTTATGGTCGCATATTTTCATCCTTATTAAGAAGATAAGAACAGTGTGTGAGAAGATTCTGAAAGGGAGCAATACAGGACAAGGTAGGATGAGGGGGGGGGGGGGGGATTCTTTAATTTGCTTTTAAATTTATGCACCCAGAATATATTCTACCACAGATATGTACCTATATAGGTATATGGCTAAAGTCCTTTCTCCGTTCTCATTCTTGTGTATTCTTCATTATCTATAAGTTATAAATCTTCATGCTTTCATGATACAAAGAATATGTTGTTAGATACGTCCTATATACATTTGTACATAATGAGTAGAAGAACATAATCATCAGCCTAGTCATGAAGGAATTAGAAAATACATACAAGCAACATTATGCTCCGTTTTTTATATGTCTGTATGGTTTAGTTCTTTAATTTTTCACACAATAAATAGCAATATTGAATTGACTCTAACTTCATGGAGTAAATTTATAGACATTTGACTGAATACCTTTATTGTAGGTTATATGTCAGAGTACAACCAATGCGATAGTTCTACTACGTATATCTAAAAATAGACACGCACTGCAGTGGTGTAAAGATGCATTAGCAAGGGGCAAAAGTCTAAGAGGCCCCTATGACATAGGAACAAACTCCAGTGACTATCAGAAGTTCTTAAATTCAGGGCTTAACAAATAATTTGAGGTTAACAATATAGGAAGAACAATTGATAGCGGAGAAGTAGATACGTCTCATGACAATCATATTAGGACTGAGTCTGAAGCTGTGTATCAGACAATGGTAAAAAGGAAATAAAGGAAAATATAAGAGAAGTCAAAGTAAGAAAAGAAGAACATGGATTGTATATAAATAGAAGACTTCAGTGCTACTACTTTTGTAGTTAGGGAAAATATAAGTAGCCAATCTCAACTGAGTTTTATCACTGTGAAAAGTTGTTAGAGTTTTGGTCGAAATAAAACAAGGATGTAAATTTATAGAGCATCCTTCTACAGAACTATCTTAAAGAAAAAGTATAAATTATTAAATTATAATGTTATTGTTTGCCCCCTTTCAATTTAGATAAAGAGGACCATTGCAACTCGGGTTGCTTTAGTTATTAAAATAAGGGTAAAAACTCATCATACCAAATACTATGTTAGTGGAACACTGTTATAAGAACAATTCAACTTCTTGTGGCTGAACACGTTGTTCTCAAATTGTAGGAAATGAATTATTATTTTTTACAAGTTTTCAGTGTTAATTTACCAGTTTTAGAGTGCTTCTCTGGCACAAACGATTCTCGCCTTCATATGACTATATGTAATCAAGGAACTTATGAGGCCAATATATTTTCATGTTTGGTTAGATATTTGTTTCTGTCCTCAGGGGGCACGATCATTTTTAATCATTGAATAGTCCAGCATTATGTACTTACATAAAAGTTAAAATCAAATTATTTAACCATTGATTATCATATTATTTCCATATCTAGGTTGAACAAAATATTTTTTTTTCTTCTAAAAGGTACTCATTAGAGTATCCCGGCAAAAAATTATCTTTTAGGGTTAAGTTATTGACATAAATCCAACTAACTTATATGAAAGTAATGACGAATCTCTCTATATAAGTTTTTTCCAAGACTTAGCACATATAGAGGTACATATGTGTTTATAAGAGACAATTTCCTTTTTTTAAAGATAGGATTAACTTTATGTTTATCGAGGATTAGAGTGTGGTTATATGAACATACATTCATACATAAGAGTGATGCTATTCGTTTTTGTATAAATAAAAAAAACTACTCACTTACAACAGAACTAAATGCTTACCTACCAACATAAACATGCCTGATTATGTACTTTCAAAAACGAAAGTAAAAGAGACAACACTGCTTTTTAATTATATATACTGAATACAATTTCCTTGTGTTTTTCTGTTATTGTTGTTGCTAATTCCTGGTCATTCCTAGTCAATCATAGAGTTTTATCATAGTAACTCCCACTAATAGTTAACTTACACTAATCCACATTCCATTCCTTTGCATTTTTGCTGTTTCATTTCACGAAATATGAGGGTCAAATGAAATATGACCTCAATTATTCAATCGCATGATAATTTTAAAATCCTGGTCACGTTCTACCTAGGGAGAGTGGAAAAGGAGAGATGCTTTTTCTTTTTTCTTTTTTTTTTTTAGAAGAGGTTAAAAATGATTCAACTGGGAGACTTCTTTATCATCATTGTAACTTTTGGAGGACAAGTCACAATTAGTTTTTGAAAAAAGAAAGGGTGTGTTGGATTAATGATATCGAATAAATTGCTTAAAAGAAATATAAATAAAAATATAGGCTATTAAATGTTGACTTTTATAATTGATTCACCATTGTTTGACATTGTTTATTTGTATTGTTATTTTGTAGTTTTTTATAAGATGTTTTGTTATGGAAGTATATGAATGTGGTCTTAATTTTTTGAGATATTTAAACGGAAAATAAATTATATATATAAAATGTATATTTATTTGATTAAGTATTGCTTCCATGATTTGATTTATCTTTGTACAAATGAAAGAAGAAACAGTTACAGGATATAAAATTAACAAAGAAGCTCGTATTTAATGATCATGCAACTCAGTTAGTGACAAATATATCTTACATAAACTGATAAAGTAAATTATAATATTGATTTAATAAATAAAAGGTTCTGCTAAATTTTCCGTGTCACAAAAATGAATAGGCAAAACTAATTTTTTTTAATAAATGCATTCAATTAAAGCTTTTCTGATTAGTTATCTTCCTTTGAATGTGTTTATTCCAAGTGTGAGGAATAATTAATTAATGGAAATGGATATTAACAGAATATAAATCACAATTAAGACCTGAAGAGTAGATAATGCATTTTAATTTACTTACAATAATAGTTTTTAAGCAGTACGTATAATATGTGAGATTTTAGACTTTTCAAGGTGTCACGATCAGAAATGGAAATAACAACGTCACTAACTGCACTTTTTTTGAGTGAGGGGGTACCTTGTTTGATTACTTTCATTTCTGTAATAACGCCATTATGTAAAAAAAAAATGTTTGTCAGTTACTAAAAAAAACTTTATTTCCAATAATTCCATCAGTTTCATCTCTGATTGTCATGAATTCATTACCATACTTTGGTCTTTTCATTATAAAAATTTTAATTTTGCCTATTTTAAATTAGAAAGGCTCTAATTTCAAATTTGTTTTTATTTTTTACTTAGCTTTTTATTTAGTAAAAAATAGAATGATATAATATGTAAAATTTTAATGTCACTTTTACGAGTAACTAATAACTTTTACTCTTGAAAAATGGCGTTATTATCGACATTACTTTTTTAGCTAAATATCTAGTAACAAATACTATATGATTTTATTGACATTGACCATGCAAGGCTACAACTATAATAGATGGTTCTGATATTTGCAAATTTTAGAACTACATACATGATAATAGACTATGTACCTGGTGATTTTTAACTTCTTGAATGTATGTACGAGCATAAATGTTATATATAAATAAACAAAATTATATGAGATGTGACCTTTAGGTTTAGTGATCCTAATATACTATACATTGATAAGTAGGACTTGAAAATTTATTTGTTTATTAAATTCCAACAACATTTAATCCTTATAATTACATCAACCATCAAAAAATAACTGCAATACACTATTTACATAAATTTTTTAAAGTTCATCTTTTAGCTGGAAAGAGCAATCATTTAATATATTTACCTTATATAGATCTGGAATTTCGATTTGTAATAATAGGGTCTGTAAAAAAAGAATAATAATAACTTTTTCGTTGAAAAGCAAATGAATCAAAAAACTTATATATGAAAATTAAATGAGCCCTTCAAGAAATATAAGTGAGACCTTTAATTATGGGGAGTATGAAAACCACTAAAACTATGAGGGACAATAAATATAACTATCAAATGTAAAAAGTTATTCTTTAAAGAAATATTTTTACCTCTTATTCATATTTTATACGAGGTACAATGATAAAAAAAGTAAAAAAAGATTTCAAAATTTGTCTACAGACAATTTTTCTTCTTTTATATAATATATAATTCATGTGTGCTAAATAAAAAGAGTTTTATGGCCGTTTTATTACCAGGAAGTCGGGGTTTCCTACCCTCTTTTACCTATCTCTCATGTGTCTAGACCTTGTTTTTATATACATATTGGTTTTTTCTTATTTATGAGGATATTTTTTTCCTACTTTCCGGAGGCTACTTACATATATGTATGTATATTGTGTATGCTTCATCCCACTTGTTATAAAATGATTGAGAAAATATTAATGGGATCAGACATTATGTATTTACAAATAGAATAAGTTTATTTATGATAATTTATGATTATTTATTCATTATCGTATTAAAACAAAATTTACTAGTGGCAATTTCAGAAGATTCTGTATTTTAATATTTAATTCTGACGGTTAAAGTCGCTAATGATAAACTGATTAAATAAACATACATATGTTATGAAGATGTAGGGTTTCAATTGGAGAAAAAAGGTAGCAGTCTTCATTTTGTCAGATAGAGCTAGACAAAATGTATTTGTCAACAAAAAAAAATTCATATAAGTAATTACCTTTTTTTTAAATGTACTCTTAATAAATAAATAAAATTTCTCTTCTTAATGAAATAAAGACGAGAAATGCGACGAAACGTAGATGAAACGAATATTTCATCCTTTGCAGGTAGAGAAGGCTCATATAACACAATGATAACTTTTACTGGAGCTTAATATTCTTTTACCCGAGATATTGACCTCTGTGTTAAAAATTATCATATACTTCCAGATCTTTGGGGCCAATAAAAGAATATACTTGTCACATTTGTTTTTAATCCCAAGATTTCGAAAAAAGTAAGATTTATTTAATGTTTGGGATTTAATTTGAAAAAACTTGTATTTGGGGAATAAAAAGTTGCAAAAAAAATAACAGCTCTTAGCAAGTTTTTTGTAATTCTTTGTATACTATTATAAACTAGACAATAAAAGAAAATATACAATAAAATGTATATTTTAAATTTTGTATTGTATAGTCCGTAGGAATTGAATGTATAATACAATTTAACAATATATGAATATGATTATGAGTACTATACATCTCTCCTTTAAGATAATTAATATTGTCTTTTACGGTTCTTAAACTTCACCTCTCTTCTAGAATCGAGAAAAAAAAAGACGATATAGGAAAAATATTTGATGACTAATTTTATTATATGTAGTTCTTAAGGTATTTTGAAAAGGATGTCCAAAATTCATGAATAAATTACTCGATACTTTGGGTTTCGTCGGAAAATGTAACTCGTTGTACGATGAGCCTTGTATAATTCTGACGAAGCCCGTTATTTAGGGTTGTCCTTTCTTTATGTATTTAAATTAAATTAAATAAAAAGGGTATTGAGGGATTTGGAATTAGATAGTACATGAGGATAAAGACGAAATTTGAACTCGTACGACGATTTTCCTTGTAAGCCTGAAAAGACTTTCGAATACTTCGTCTTTGTTTTTTTGTATCATTTGTAAGTTGACAAAGAATTAATGGAGGTATTATCTCCATTTGGTTAACAGAATAATTGTAGGAAAAATCTTACTTCCAAGACTGAAACTCTGTCGAAGTACTTTCACAATGAAGAAATTGCAGCTTGAGAGATTCATTTATTTTCAATGGGTTACTCGACATATGGACTAAATGCGAGTTGGACTCAAAACGAGAAACATCAAAAAGTAATGTTTATCAATGGAAATGTGTTGCTCGAACGTTATTCGTTTACTTTCTTCTTCCATCTTTTTTCCATGTTATCCATCTTGTAATGGAATGGAGACGTGTCATCTGTAATCAGAAAGTTTTATAGTGTTATCACAATTTGAATAATTAATAAAAATATGTACACACATCCCTGCGAATCTAGGTTTTACACAAATAAACCTAGCAGACTGAAATAATAATAAATTATTAACAAGCAATGTAATTTCGATGCAAGAATAGATATATAAACACATACAAATGGATTTTGACCTTCTACTTTCTTATGCATTCCTATGATGACTAATTAATATATTAAAAGATATATTGATTCTTACTTAGTTTGTTCCATCTAATTTCATTTTGTAGATTTTTAATATTCAATTCAATTAATTAATACAGCGGATTCTCATCTAGGTACTATCAAACATAGTCACTAATGTATATGTATACATTCGTATATGCATGTACATGCATATTTGTGATAAAAGCCCAATGCATAAATGGAATTCATTGTTATGGCAAAAAAAAAGTACACCAAGCACAATAAATAAGGGGAAATAAAAAGCAATTTTTTGTTACGAAAAATATGAAAAAAATTCGTCATATTAATAAAGAACTGAACAAATAATCATGTACTTATTTGTCATCATTGGAAGTAGGTAGGTCTTCCTTTCTAAATCTACTAAAGTTTACATACGTATATATTTTATTTCATAACAATATATTTTTAAAATACGAATCGTGATGTCATTTAACAGCTATCAAATGACGTAACATTTTAAATAATGTCACTAACATATTTATGTACAGAAAACTCAATAAGTAAACAAGGAGGGTAATTTGAGTTATGCTACCTATAGTAAGAAACTCTACGCAATGGGCAATAAGCCTTTTAAAATGAGTTTTATTATATAGCAACATACAGACAGTGTACATTTTTAGGGGGAGATATGTTCTCATCTATATTTTGTTACAACATAAGTATTGTTAGAGTATAAGTGTACATTTTTAAGGCAATTATTGTTTGCTCCTTTTTTTTTTTGGCTATCTTGTCTTATTATTATTATGTTTATATAATAACAAATTATAAGGGATTTTATTCCGTTTACCTTTTAGCTTTACTAAATGTACCATGTTCATACCTTTTTATTCAAATTGCCAATGTAAACATATATGTATTTTTGTATAATAATAATCATAAAAACTTTACGAGACGGTTTTTATGTATAGCTAACTATTTGATTATATTCATACATATTCAAATGGACAAACCACAATTCATGATAGTCCAAAGTCAATTTGATCCTATGTACCTATAAAAAAACACGTGCATACAATATACCTACAATGTACTAAGGAAGTTTGCATCAATTTCAAATTAAAGGGATGAACTAAACAGTTTGGACGGTCGAACAATAAAAAAAGTTTCATAATGTTTGTTCATCCTTTGAAAGGCTCAACCCACCAATCAAAATGTCAGTCATTTTTGATGTCACGTCGTTGTTTGACAATTATTTGAGTGAGTAAGTAAGTCTACTGATGCAGTTTGGAAGCACAAAAAAAAAAAAAAAACACACGCACACACCCCAGTAAATTACTTCCTGTGAATGAAACATGGACCATTTGTGCTCAAAGAGAAAAGTGGAAGTAATCAAAACAATTAAATCTAATGATAGAATCAACTCGAATTTTCTCCTTTTATTTAAGAAGGCTCCACTGAACGGTTTTCAAACAGCATCTAACCATCCAAAATAATAGAATTTTTCTTTGGTGAGTATCCATTCATAAATCAAAAAAGATATTTTTGATTTTTTAAATCTGAAAAAAAAACGCTAATTTCAAAAAATATCTAGATGTGTAGGTAGCTAGCAAAGCACAATATGTCATTCAAAATAGTTTATATATTAAGGCAAGGTGATATTGTATATAAATCAACAACAACTGATTGTCCCTTTATAATTATGGAGAAGTTACATTTTGAATTGAATGGATGAGACACATTTATACAACTACGAACATATTTCTGTTGTTAATATGTAAATATGTATTTGACATTTTGAAGAAATTTTGCTTTAATATTGAACAACAATGTTACTTTCTGTTTAATTCGTTATTAATTAATTAGTTAGAGGAATTCATACCTGGATGTATCTACGTTTGTATATAATTGTTTATAGTTTAATCGAATGATACTTTTAATGTTTAATATGATCAAAAAAATAAAATATAGTTATTTTAGAATCATTTTATTTGCTCCTTAAATTATTTTTGTGTCAATGTTATATGCAATTGACAATTTCTTTAAAATAATGCAATTTTAGCACATAGGTATATTGAGATCTATAATGAGCTATACCATATAATTTTCACTCTGGTAAGAAAAAATTTAACTTACGACAAGTTATATATGTATATAATTTTTAAAAATAAAACTTTATAACTATCGGAGGATTTATAAAATATTTGTATGAAACTGAAAAAGAAAAAGATTTTTCTTTATTTGTATGTGACTATTTCAAAAAAAAAAAAAAGAAGAAGAAAGTTACTTCTTTTAATCGATAAAATTTTATTCTGTTATATTGAGAGAAAGATATTAAATAAGTATTTATTATAGTATAAAAGTAAAACATTTTTTTCTTATGAATTTTTCTGGTGAGTAAGCCGAGACTACACACACCAGTCTGTTATTGGTTGAACTTATTTATATACTATACCAGTCATTAGTATTTTTTTAAATGCATTTAAGTGCAAGCCATTTAATGTTACAACTGTCCCCGTAGGTGGGAAAAATTACAATAGTCGTTTAAGGACATTTGCAAGAGTTCTGAAGTTGATTTAGAAATTTAAAAAAATAGAATATAGAATACTATTTGAGAAATAAATAAGTTATCAAAGTATTATACAATAATTGTTTCTCCAAAAATTCTATTTTACCACTCAAAATCATGTATTAGCTAATATCTCAAAGAGAAATGTCTGATTTATTTTTTAATAGTTGTCTTCATATTATACAATGGTAATCTAAATTATGTTGCCATAGTTTTCTTTGATGTCACCTGTTTGAACTGTCCCTGCTCTCCTACTAAAAAAAAATATTTTTTTTATCTATTACATTATAATAAGGATGCTAATTAAAGGTACTAGCTTCATAGTATAACAGTTTTACTCCCATCTTTTCCTTGCACTAATAGGAAAAGTCCATCCCTACTTTAAAGAATTGCTCAAGGTACAACTTTTCATAAAGCTGAAAATTTTTTATCTTAAACTTTGACTTTTGTACTAAGGTATATGGTGTACTATTAGCCCCTAGGCCTGCTATAAAAAAATCATAGTTAATCGGTGTTTAATAACAATACTTACAAGTGAAAGTAAAAAATTGATAATTAAGAAATAAAAATGAAAAATTTCATTTTTTTGTTAGAGTTTTTGTTTGTAGTTGAAAATAGAATATTGTATGTATATATATATATATATATATATATATATATATATATATATATATATATATATATATGTATATTTATGTATGTAAATACATACATGGATTCATAAAAGAAATAACATATCAAACAAAGACCCATTCAAAGCAGAATGAATAGTGTTATACAAACATACATTTGTAAAGCGCTATTTCTTTTTAATTCTTTCATTATTGAATTGATTTTAATTAGTTTTTTTTCTTGTTTTTTTTGTTTTTTTTTTTAAATAAGGAGTGCTCCAGATATTTTTTGATAAACATCTACGCAATCAGAAATATTATTATTATTATGTGGTAATTCGCAATAGGTATAATAATTACTATTATTTAATATGTAGTTTACTCAAGAGGATCCGAATGCACTTATACAGTTTTATGGTTGATTTTCTTGTTGAATGGAAGACCCATGTGTTTTTATTTATAAGTTATATGCATGTATATTTATAAGAATGTAGGTAAAAGCATAGGCCTTCAAATAACTTTTCTCATTCAATAAGTTTTTGAGGAAAAGCAATCATATATGTATATGTAATTTAAAGATTTATTTAAATGAGCCTATAATCACTTTTAAAAAGATAAAATATCTTTATATTTTTCTACAAGATATAAAGACGTTTATTCAATAATATTTTGGTTGAGGGGACATAGAGGGCGACACTTAGTCCTACTTAATATCCTTTAAACTAAAAAAAAACATTCATGTTTGATAAAATATGTAGGATTACGACGGTTTCATAGATTATTTTTTGATGTAATTGATTCTCATCTATCAATAAATATATGCTTAAAGTGAGTCGATTATTGAATTACTTATTTCAATAATCAAATTCAGTTTTAATTGAAATTTTCTTTAGTAAGACATAGAAATTCTGTAATTTAAATTGGAGGCATTTACATATATCGTTATTCGTTATATGCAACTACATATATATGTTAATCCAATACCATTAAAATTCACACTCTACACACTTTTTGTTTTTTCTATATCTCTTTCTCTGATCAGTGTTTTGAACGTTGATTGGTTTAACCCAAGTTAGATGTTGTTCAGTTGTGAACAACTCTTTACCAATAAATGAAAAATATTTCCATAGTTGGGAAGTATTGGCTAACCACCAACAGATTTTGGCCTTTTTTAGTTTCTTGGGAGTAAAAGTTACGGTATAAATTAAAAATAATGACATACTATTATTGTTCAAGAGAAACCCCTATGATCATAACAAGTTGGCCTTAATCAGTAGACATTGCTGTTTTGATAATTGATACTTTTTAAATTAATGTTAGATACTTTATGACGTCATGTTTCCACCTTAGTTATTTTCATATCAGTGATGTCATTTGCTTTATAAACTAAGCACGTAATATTTGTTTACACTATCCCACCTTATAAATTTATACAAATCCTTCGCCGTGAGAATCGTTATTTACTTTACATTGGTATGGTTTCTTTAAAATTTTCTAATGTACCTACAAATTAGCTTCTTCAAGATCTTTTTTTATTCTAGCATATGTACTTATACAAGATTTGGGATTGAGATTGACAAAAATTGGACCCCTCATTATCTACAAGGGATGATTTTAGGTATATACCATTCCATTCAGAGTTAAAAAGTGCAAAATAAAGGCTATAAGTTTTTTAATATGCATGAATAATTTATATCTATACCTTTAATGCCACTACCTAAAAATTACCGTTTAATCATTACTTTTGTATATAAATGGCTTGAATAATTTTGCAAATAAAAGTTTAAGGTCCCAAAGCCTCTTAAAAATATAGAAAACTGCAGTTATAGCATAAGATCATGTAATTATCCTAATTCCCCAAGGTATGACAACCTAAATACGCAAAAAATCAACTAAATATATACATACATACATATTCACAATTAATAGAGTCAAGTTAAATTAATTTAGGTCAACTTGTTAGGTTATGCAGGACTTCCTTTAAAAGAGCTTACAAGTAAGTTGTTTTAAAGTGTTTGACCTACTGTGGGCTCCCTGTGAAGAATATTTCGAAGGGTGGCAAATTGTCAAATTTCTGCATAAAAAAAAAGAGCAAGACCAAAATTGATCTTTCTATTTTAAAAAACAAGACGCCAAAATTCAATTATTATATATATGTTTATATTTCTTTAATGATAAATTTAAAAGGACAAAATTTTATGAATTTACTGGTTAGAGGTAGTATATTTTCATATAATACATATGCAATGCGTTTTACGTTATTTATAAATTATTAAAAACTACACAAATTAGTTGAAAAGAAAATTTTGTATCCTACACAACTTGTATAAAAGTATTCAATTAAAGATTTCGACATTTTTTTCTAAATATAAAGTTATTCTTTTGATTAAAGATGGGATTTAATAGAAATTTCTACATTAAAAAATATTATAAATTAATAAAATTTAGTTATTTTTATTAATTTAGTATAATTGATTTTGCTTTTTTTAAATATTAAATATTTAATTTAACATAACTTCAAAATGGGGTTTTCTGCATGTGGCTATTGTACTGAAAAGTTTTTCCACCCCTGGTCAAATTTTAGCCATTTAAAAATAAAAATATTTAATTAATATTAAATACAATTTGATGTTCGATGAACTGCAGGATTTTTTCAAATTTTGAAAATAAAGAGGCATATCTTGGATATCTATCGAGTTTTCTGTAAACCTCTAAAAAATCAATATAAATAATATCTGTTTCCCTGCATTTAGCTTATATGTACTACAGTAACTGCCATTGAATTGTTTTAAAGAATCATTTTGGTTTACATGTACCTCTTTATAAATAATATATAGTATGTTACTTGTAATTTGAAGTATTAATGAGTACGTACCAACTGTCTTTCTTTTTACAATTTTTTGTAGGTGAAATTTGTTTTATGAGAATATGAGGTAAGTTTTATGTTTCAAAACATATTTAATTATCTGCAAAGTATAGTTATTTACAACTTTCTTGAGGTCTCATTCATACATACAGAAATAAACTTTCAGCTCTCCCTAAAGAAACGTTCATTTATGTTACGAAGAAATATAAGAGCATGATTGATAAGCAATTCAGAGTACTATCTATACAATATTAACAAATATATGAATTTTCTGATTTTACAAATAAATCCCGTAACCAGTTGTAAAAAAGTAATAAACCCATGATGAAAAGGACAAAGCTCTTTTAGAATGTAGATCCAAACTGAGTTGAAATCTCTTCACCCAACAAAATATATTATTTATTGACATTTGTAGGTAGACATACGGAGGTACTAAAATTAATTATATACATATGTACCATCATAAAGGAGAGTCATAGTAAAAAAAATATATATTTTTATAGAAATATACAAATGATGAGGGGGGGAAATATTTCATGATGTGAAAGAATGAAACGCATTTGATACATAAAAAAAAACAAAGGAAGTTTAATTATGATATTTTATTAGTTTTAATAATGAATGCAGATGGCGCAAAGGATGTAATTTCTTTGTATGTAGGCATGATGATATGTTTGTGAGTCATAATAGAGGAAACGAGTATTCATTGGAAGATGCTTGTTTGATTGTTTATACTGATTTAGAAGTTAGGATGAATATTGTACATATTCATATTTATGACGAGGATACATATGTACATAACTTCAAGAAAAATCGGGGAGGAAGAAATGAAAGGAGGAGAAAGGGAGTGGAGGGGGGGGGGGGCAGGGGTAAAAACCATCCCTTCATCTTTGTAAAAGTTGTAAAATTACATATTATGTATATCAAAAAATATATGTTGAACGTGCTCATAATGTTTGAAAAATGTGTACTTATGTATGACGTCTGTATATGTTTGAATGGTAGATTTTTTGGTAGAATTACATTATTACATTTATGAATCGGATTGGATGGGGAAACCCCCATAAATGAATCATTGGTTACGAATAGTAAAAAAAGAAGTCGTCAAAAAAATAATCATAATTCATTTTAAATTAAAGTTTTTTATTTGAGAAAGAAAAAAAACAAACAAAGTAGTAAGAATATATATAAATAGAGCCAACATATGTTGTTATTCCTTTACTAATAATAACATACTCTCCGTTCTATATGAATATATTTTCCCCCTTCTTTATTTTAAATTATATGTACAAACATTAAACAGAAGTACCTAATGTCATTATAATCTCCAATTTGATGCATTAATTAAACATTTAACTGTGAGTAATGAGGACGTATGACTGAATACATATACATATCAATGTGCATACATAAGTATATCTGTTTTTGGCATCTAGGTATGTACATAGGTATATGTGATAAGTATATTGTATACTTATATACATATTTTTAATGAGCTTTTCTTATTACAAATTAAGAATTTCGTACCTTTTAATGCTACATAAATAGGTTCATTTTAAATAGTACATACAGTTCATTGTTATTTCTTTCTAACGAAATCGGCAATAAAGAAATTCACTATTCAATCCCTCGCGATTTACTATTATTTTGTTTATGTATATAGGTCATTGCAACAAGAGATCATCTAAAGAACAAGGCAAGCCGAGTAACAAGAAAATGTTCCTAGTGAGCAAAACGATTAGGTTCCACGACAAGTTTTTGTGCATTTTTAGCCATATTTATTAAGGAGAAACGAGTAAGAACAAAGTAAGAATGATAAATAATATAATTCAATTTAAGATAATGACTGTTTTTCATCTCAAATTCATTTGATAAATTTTTTTTTTTTTTAAATCATTCAGAAGTTTGTTCTCACAATAATAATATTGGTTTTTACAAAATACATTTCTAACGAGGTAGAAACAAATTATCTTCGCTCTCAATAGAAAAGGAATCGACTTTTCTCTGAATGAGAACATAATGTGCATAAAACGATATAGTTTTTAGTGGGTGACTTCTATTGGTAAATTTAATGAAGATTTTAACGAGCGATGATAACTTTGGTGAAACCGGCCTATACTAATAATTGACTAGTATATTTAGAAAGTATAATAAATTTAATTATTTGAGAAATAACTTGCTTTCTCCTATCACGGCAAGATTAGTTATTTTAACCAAAAGTACTAAATTTATGGTAGGCGACTCGATGAAGAAACCACTGGTAACTCATTGGAAAATCTACTTAAATGACCATAGCGTCACCTTCCTTATTTCTCATTAATAGGATTATTGATAAAGTATTTCCCTAATATGATTTGATAAGATATTCAATCAATGCATTCAATTGAATCGGTACTAAATTTAGTCGATAAGATCATATCTGTCTCTAAATTGAGCCTTAAAAGGCACTCAATAATTTTTGAATGAGTTTATACATGTAAAGGCGTAGCATCCTCTCTTAGGACAGAAGGCTATTGGTATTATTTTTTTTTGTAGCATCTTACTATTTTGAGACAAGACGAGATTATCTATTGGTGTTGCACTGAATACCAAGAGCATGTGTCATTTAGAAGGAGCTGAGGTTACAATATCATGCTTCAAACCTTGATTCAAAAATCATGCACTGTAGAACGTGTCCATTGTTGCCATAAATCCAGATTCTTTCATTTTGATTATAGATGATTGACACAAGATGTTTTTTTTTTTTTTTTTTTTTGCTAGCGAAAGTGTTTTAAGTTATTTTTGTTTTATTTTAATGATAATGTATTGAAAGGTGGGCAATTAACAATTTCATAGAAAATTATTATATTTGATGTCATGGAAGGCACAATTTTTTTTATTTCCTAAGAGGAGCATCAAAAAGTAACGTTGAGGCTGAGAACTCCTGGATTATATAAATTTGAATCAAATACAGTTTTATAAATTGAAAAATTGATAAAAAAGTTAACCGATTTTTACAAACTCACATTATTCCAAGTTTCAAGTAAAATTATTATGCTGTAATAATTTTTAAAAAAATTGCACTCTTTTGTTCTATTTGTTTAAATGTTGGAGAAATAAGGACAGTTGCAATAATCAATTGAACATCTAATAAACTATAACCATGAAAATTACACCACAATTGTGTAATATAACAAGAACTATTGACAAAAAAATCAGATATTTTTCTTTGAGATATTTGATAAAAACTGATTTGAAGGGTTAAGGCAATTTTTTGAAGGAATAATATTTTTGTAATAATGAATTAGTTTTTCATTGTTTTCACTCTAACTTATATCATTTGCATACAATCCCAGTTTTT
The DNA here is from genome assembly GCA_963680855.1 of Lepeophtheirus nordmannii. Taxonomy (NCBI): domain Eukaryota; kingdom Metazoa; phylum Arthropoda; class Copepoda; order Siphonostomatoida; family Caligidae; genus Lepeophtheirus; species Lepeophtheirus nordmannii. The sequence goes on along the minus strand of OY804523.1, from coordinate 35,648,724 downwards.
TTATACTTATGTAACACGCATAGTGAAAACATATCCTATGACACTAATTGGTGAGTGTGTCTTAGAAACGAAAGGATTTGTAATGTTCAAGTCAATCAATCAATATAATGAGCACACATTCATAGATCTTTCATTAAAGCTTCATTTCTTTAATTTTTTTGTTCAAATTAAATTTGCAGCAAATAATCAGAATCAAATGATAATCAAATTGATAAACCTTCTCAATACTCATTTATAAAAACCATCAATAACGTTATAATAGGTTGTCAAATATCTCCCTTCCACTTTTTTACTCTTTATTCAATGCTTTATAAAAAGTGTTACAGGGATCGGATTTAGTTCCAAGATGCGCCGTTTTGTTCGATAATCTGTTTCCATCTAGACGGCAACTTCATAATAACCCCCCTCGTAGAAGCCCCCCTCCTTATTTTCGAAGAACCCGGGCAACCGCTTTTCACAAGCCTCTTTTGAGTTCAACTTTATACCACCAAGGGTGTTCGCCATGGACAGAAACAGGTGGTAATCACTTGGCACAATGTCCGAACTATATGGTGGATGCGATAAAACCTCCCATCCGAGCTCCTGTAACTTCTGCCGAGTCATCAACGAAGTGTGTGGTCTGACGGTGTCCTGGTGGAACACTACACCCTTCGTGTTGGCCAATTATGGACGCTTCTAGTCGATTGCCTGCTTCAAGCGGTCCAGTTATTCGCAGTAGATGGTAGAATTAAGCGTCTGGCTATATGGAAGCCATGGATGTGGCTATGGATATGGCTTATCCATGGTGTCGTTTTAACCGGCCCTGAATCGTCGAAACCATTCCTCTGCTGTTCGAAGTGATAGAGTACCATCCCCCAAAACACTATTAATCTCACAGAACGTTTCTCTAGCAATTTTGCCTTTAACGAAGGAAAACTTTAAATTAGTTCGAATTTCGGCGTAAGTGAACTCCATGAGTACACGTCTATAACTGTTGAACACAATATTCAAACCAATCATGCATAGTGTCGTTTTGTAGGTTATGTCAAGACCTTTCAAATAATGTATAGTATTGCTAGATACAAGTTCTGTAGCGCTTTGTACATAGCCGCGAAATTCAAAGGACAAAAAGGCGGAAGGGAGATATTTGACAACCTTATATCATCAAAAAAAATCAATGTATGAGACTATTTGTGTAAAAGAAATTTCATTTATATATTTTATGTAAAAAGATTAAATAAAATGAGGGATTGAGCTTTCTGTATTTCCTCTACCATATCCAATAATAGAATAGAATTGTTAGAATAATTTCACACAAAAATAATAATAAAGTGATGATTTGCATTAAGTCATTGCTAAAAGTGCGGTTTTGTTTTTGTTTTTGTTTTTTTGAAAACTTCAAGAAAATTCATATTTAATATACAAAAAGAGTCACTTGCTGATGAAAATTTTATTATTTTTACTATTAAGTGAGACCTAAACATGATTTACATTTGTGAGTAGGATCAAATAAGCATTTTTAAGGGGGGATTTAGTGGTTGAGACAGTTTTAAGCCCTTTTTGTGCGCATTTGAGTGTGAATATATTAATATTTATATATCAGTGTTAGCTATGTATATATACACACGTGCTACAGTCTGCATATCCTTTACTTCATTCTTCAAAATGGTAAGCATGAAAGTAATTCAATTACTTTAAAAGGAAAATACTTCTTTGTTAAAAATGGAATGAATGAGATTGTGTAAACTCAAATATAAATATCCATATAATTAACATCTGGATTGTGTACGTATGCACATGCAGGGAGCTTTATAATAAATCAGGAGTGATAACTTTACCACATATAAAAATAAAAAGCAAGCCAAAACACTATTTTTTGGGTTGATTTGGCAAATCTAAATAGTTTAATAGCTGGGACGGTGTAAAATAATAATAAAAAGGAAGGAAAATCTTACTTGAAATCAGTTTATCATAATTTGGGCACTATGGTCTCTTTTGTGTTTTGCGACTTAATTCAATATTTTCCTACATGTGATTAATCACATTCAAACACGTATAAAAATATTTCATTTATATATGGCATTATTTAAATACTTAATTAATGTATATTAATATTACATATAATGATAATGATTTTGAAAATATGTGAAATAAGTGTACTATGTACCTTTTAGTGTAGTACATAAAAAGTTTTTTCATGGAAAAAATTGTAAGAGTAAAAAGAATTATCACTTTTCATTTGTTATTGAGCTCCCTGGTACAAAAATATGTTTATACTAAGACAGATCCGATGTGGAATTTTTAGACCAATACTTATTTTTTTCTTCAAATTATGTATTGAAAATACATAATTAAAATATATGCACAAAAGTCCAAGCAAAACAACTTCTTCAATTGTATAATTTTTACAAATCATAATATCTCCTCAGTCAATATTTTCAGAAAATATTCTATTTTATTTGTTTTTGTTTTTCTTAAAGACTATGTAAAAACCCCATTCATGTCGTGTTTTATTTTATTGATGATTGATGTGAAATAGTTTTCAAAAAAATCATGAAAGCTGTTCATGATGTAAATGATGTCACATTCATTGAACTATATTGATTGTTAGCATTAAAAATATGAATTAAAAGTGAGGGAGGAAAAATATCTTTAAAAAATGGCTGCGCTGTCCTTGTTTGAGAGTTAATAAGGGTAAGTGCATCATTTCAATTTTTATCTTTTTTTCTTTTTAGTATTATATAAATTTTGATTATTATTTAGGGCAAAAATTTATAACAATTAATCTGTAAACTTTGTAGAATTAATATCAAACTATCTAGACATAAACGGCTGATTTTATTGGCTCACCAATATATTGGTGGAACTTCAGTATGTAACTTAACTATACAAAAATGACAAAATAGGCACAACTATTGACTTTTTTTTTCTTCTATAATAAAACGGTGACTACATCGAATAAAAAATGAAGAATGTAATATGCAATAAAATTATGATTATATAAGAAGGCATATATATATGTATACATTAGTTTTACTAAGTCATATTGGATCATCATATCCCTCCGTAATACATTTTCTTTATATTTTATCTTCTTTATTAGGCAAATCATATCAAATAATGCAATTGGCCTATGCTTCTATCCTGTATTTATTTCTTTTTTTTTTTTTTTTTTTGCAATATGTGAAGATGATAAATAGATGTTGTATGTATTAAAAAACACATAGTTATATTTATTATCGTAACATATTTCTTTTATGATCTGAACTTTATTCAAGACAAACCCTTACCTAGTAATTTCAGCGTCTGCCTGTAACAAAACAAAGGAAGATATTAAAGAGGAATTCTTATTTTGTAAACCACACAAAGCACATAACTGGAGCTGATGAGATGGAACTTGTCAATACATTTTTTGAAGAAGAAGGGTTGGAATGGAAAAATGTATGTGAGATTTGTACCGATGCTACACTATCAATGCTTGGTGCCAATATTGGTTTTGTTAGTTTGGCAAAGACTAAAAATTCTGAAATAGTAAACAATCATTGTATGATACATAAACAAGCTCTAGCTTCAATAATATTGCCAGATTCACTTCATCAAACTTTAAACATAACGATTAAAATTGTGAATTATGTAAAATCTAGTACACTAAACAGCAGAATATTTACGAAATTTTGTATGGAGATGAATGCATTGTACCAAAACCTCATCTTTCACACTAAAGTAATTTGGCCGTTAAAAGGCAATGCTTTGAATCGCTTATTTTACCTGAGAAAAGAAGTAAAAGCATTAATGTGGAGTAAAATTAATATTGAGATGAAGAAGTGGCAAACTGTCAAACAAATACAAAAGCAAAATAACATGGTTGATAGAAAATTGATTGATGTGATGAATGAAGATAATTTTGAAGAAAAACTTGCTCATTTAACAGATATGGTTACTGAACTAAATCATCTCAATTTATCATTACAAAGAAGAAACAGCAATATCATAGACTTCAAAGACATTATTAAAGTATTTATCAGAATGTTGGACCTGTGGCACAGAAAAATAGAATTGGGAAATTCAGCAATGTTTCAAAAGCTATCTGAAGTCTTGGATGGTAGACATATGGATATGACATTATCTGCAGACATGAAAGATATGATCACATAGGTCAACAAATTTGAACTTTCAAAAATTCTAAGAGGTATAAGTGTAATAAAAGTTATTCAGTTTTGCAAAATGATTTCAAATCTGTAAATTTTTTTTTCAAGAGTCTGACGGTTTTCGAAAAATTGGACCCTATTTTTGAGCTTTCTTGGCCCATTTTTCAAACTCAACTTCAATTTAAGCCTAGAAGGATACCTATTTTGTGTATTTAAGAATAATGACTCACTGGTGTATTTAATGCAAATTTCAATTCCAGTCTTTGTTTTGACCTAAAGGGATTCCTGGGGGCATAAGCGGCTGGAGTAGGCCCAATTATTATCATTATTTTTTAATGCACAAAATGAGTATCCTTATAGGCTTAAATTGGAGTTGAAGTTGGAAAATGGGCTAAATTAGCTCAAAAGGTAGTGTTCAATTTCTCAAAAACCGTCGGACTCTCGAAAACAGATTCAAATTTACAGATTTGAAATCAGCGTGCAAAACTGAATAACTTTTATTATGCATATACCCTATAGGATTTTTGACTGTTGACCAGTGTTATCACTTGAAAGATTTGGTGAAAGAATTTAATTATCATTTTCCTGAGATTTCAACCGAAATAGCAACATTTGTCAAGAATTCATTTCATACTCCTGTAAAATGCCTACCAGATGAGAATGATGATACCCAAATTTAATTGATGTAGCTTCAGGAGGAGAACTCAGCAAAATAGATGTTTGACAGTTAAAGTTTACCATCATTTTGGTCAATATTGAGCTCATCATACCCAAATTTGAGTGAAATTATTATGCCAGTTCTGCTACCATTTGCATCAATCTATCGTTGTGGTGGGTTTTTCACAATGCTCCTCATTAAAACTAAACATAGAAGTGTCCTAAACATTGATCAAGATATGAGACTTGTACTGTCAAGTATCAAGCCACAAATTCAAAAATTGGCTAAACAAAAACAAGATCATCCATCACATTAATTATTATGTATTATCTCCTTGTATATAATTTGCTACAGGTGAAATTCTCAAACTCTCTTATGAAATGTATTTGTCATTATTGTATTGATATATGTATTATCTACTTGCATATAATGTGTTACTGGTCTTATAAAATATAACAATTTTAGGAAATTTCTGAAATATATTTTAAAAATATACATCAAAAGGATATCTTTTATTAATATTTAAAAAAGGCTATTCATTGGGTCATACATTACCCCTCATTTTCAAAGGGGGAGCTAATCTTAAAAATTTTGGTAACACCTGCTCTAGATCCCTCAAAGTCCTGAAAAATTTCAAACTGTGCACTTCGGACAATAGTCTGATGGGCAACAACATTTATGTTTCTATGATCTATAAGAAACCAAGACAAAGAAAATTATTCAATGATACCCCCCAAGGATTTGGTTATACATAGCAAATCGATCTGAGTAATTGAGGATATTTTTAATTATGCTTTCTGCATGTAAGATTCAGATTTCTTGACAAGTATTAATGAGTAAAAATAAGTATACCTTTTTCCACTTTTTTTTTAGTTTATCCTAATTACTTATGATATATTCAGAAAATCGAATATATACGACTAACCAATTGCCTGAATAATATGGATTCAAGCCCAAAAGGTTCTACAAGATGAAATGAATGAATAAGTAATACTTATTTAGTTCATCTAATTTACACCTAACATTACAACTAAATTTTGATAGATATTAATTAGTTATTACAATTGATAAGTATGCATATGCAGTGCTGGGATGGTTTGCAAAGTCAATGGATGTATGGTACAAACTGTGGTTTGCTACTGACGGTTTGGTCCGAGTATATAATAAAAAATTTGTTAAGGAGGAGGAGACATCAGAATTCGAAGACTTTTTTTATAACAAATAACTTTCTTTTTTTTGGGTGGGGAAATTAATTGACATTTTTTTTAAATAAAAGACAATCTTTTATATAAACATTAAAATTGTGCTTATATACCGAAGCATAAAAGTCGTATAACACTGTTTTACGGTTTTGTATTGAACCTTAATATACATATATGTACCTAAATTGTGTTTGCTCACTTCATATAGCTTATCTTGGGTTAGCGCCATTAAAAATTACAAATGTTAAATCTAGCGAATAAATAAAAATTGTACATAGAAAATTTGTCATTATATTGCATTAATATTGCAAAAGTAAATTTTAAAATTCATTCGGTGGTCCATGGTTAGAGGTTCGGAGAAGATCAATTATCACTCTAGTTATATGTATGAACCACCGAATGGATTTGAAAACTATCTTTTGGAATATCACTTAATTTGCGGACTGCTTCAAAAATTTAGTTATTTAGTTTATACATTCTTCAAAAAGCTCCAACATAGAGTATTATTATAGTTCATAATATACTTCATGGATAAAAATACATTTTTCTGACAATGAACTCGTCTATTATAGTTACGAATTATAGCAACGAGATATGATATGTGATATAAATAAATATAAATGTTTTTATATTGCTTGATATTTTTCAAAATGAAAATAACGTATATTTTAGACTTTATATAATCAAAGATAGGCTTAGATTTATTTTATAATGTTTGTCTAGTTTTATATTTACATTTGTACGTATTTTTTTGATTGAAAAAAAGAAATTCATAAACTACATAGTTTCAGACACACACAAAAAACAAATAAATTTGTTAATTAAGTTTACATTTATAGATAAGCATGAAAAACATAAGGAGATATATGAAAACTAAGTTTTATTTGTTTCTAAGGAGCAAAAAATGATTCATAGTTAAAGAGGTTCTATCTTATATAAAAAAGAAAAACTAGGTGCATGTTATTTTTGACAAAGTCTTATGATTGATTATATGTAAGGTCGTTTTTTGTACATATATATGAGAATATATTGTATACAAGTTGCATCTTGAGAAAGCAAATAAAATATTGTGATGGAGTGCTTTATGCAAAAAAAAAGTTATTACATTTTCGTGGAAGATAATGAAATTGTAATAGTTCATAATTAAGATTATTAATGTTGCTTCTTAATAAAGGACCATGTTTAAATAAGACTTGTTTTCTTTGACCTCTCTTTCCACAGAGTGGAGTAGATTCTAAAATTTAAAACCTTTATTTAGATCGGGAAAGGAAATAATAACCCATCCGAAAAAACCATTTTACTTCATCTATTTCTTACATATTTACAAAATCGAAGTAAAAAAACCTCATTTGATCGATTTGGCCAACAATTAAAGAACCACCATCTTGAGTATCTTTTTATCAGAGTAGAAGAGAGTGATCCCCATATGAGCATTTTTTTTATGGCATGGGCTCTTGAGTTAGAAACATGCACTTTTTATGCTTTTTGAGAGCCTTCTGGAGAGTGTATTTTTGATTCTGAATTCCATGGTTTTGAGAGCTAACTCAGAAGTTGATATACAGATATTCCTTTTTGTTTTTCCTAAAGTCTCATTGAACTCGAACAACAGAGTTTTATAATTTTTTGACTTATATCTCCTGACTGTATTTTAAGTTGTGCTTGTTGTAACATATATGAGGATTTTAAGATAATGGAAATATCATCAGTAATGTAGGTCAATATTGAGCTCATCATACCCAAATTTGAGTGAAATTATTATGCCAGTTCTGCTACCATTTACATTCTTTGAGCGCCATAGCCTTAGAACAAAGTACCATTTCTTAATTTTGAAATTTTATACTTGCAACATGGGAAAAAAATAGATAAATTGACTAATTTACCGACACTTCTAATACTGCTATTGCCATCACTAATTAGGAAAACAATCACAACTGTTCTTGTAAATTTAAATATTCTAGTGATCAGTATGTTTCAGAAACATATTATTCTTATGGTGGACAGAAATATCTAATTGTGTTATAGAAAGTTGCTTGAGTATATAAAAAATGGAAACGAATAAAAAAGTCCTTACATAAAATTATATTATTGAAATTTAATAAATAAATATTAATGACAAAATGAGATCTGATTACATTCATTACAAATTTTAATTCAATATCTTTAAACTTTTAAATAAAATCAGAATGAAAGTATTGTACATGATGAGGTTAAGATGAACAGGTGTCTTCAACCAGAGATCCATTAATTCTAGTTGTGATTAATAAAGATGTTAAATTTTTCAAGATGAACAAAATAAATGTTATTTTAATTAGGTGTAAAATATGACACATTTCAAACAACAAAAATCAAACCATGTGTTGCACCTCTTACTCTCTCATCGAAATATGTACCAGATAAAATATTATTTTTCAATTTCTAACGTTTATTGTGAAAAAATGATCACAAGTTTAATCTTCAAAGTAATAACTATAACTAGTGACACATTTTTACCATCTCTCAGTTAATTTGTGGATTCTGTGCCAAAAAAAAATGGCCGTCTTTGGTCGCAAACTAATCATTGAGCCATTTTTTTGCTTCTGCATGAGAATTGAAGCGCTGTTCTTTTAATGTGTGAATCATCGATGCGAACAAGTGACAATCTGATGGCGCCAAGTCTGGTGAGTAAGCCGCATGCACCAACGGTTCCCAATCTTACGTCCCCACCAATTCTCGGGTCGCTCTTGTTCGATGTGGTGGTGCATTGTCATCAAGAGTTACTTAGTAACGCCGATCGGAATATTCTGTGCGTTTTTGGCGTATACTTCAAATCGGCCAATTGTCGTTGGTAGCGTGCACCGTTAACTGTTTCATTAGTTTTTAACCACTCGTACCAAATCATACCACACTCATCAGAAAAAACACACAGCATTGCCTTGCAACCGAAGTGATCTGGTTTGGCCGATGTTTTTGGTCTGTGGCTGGGCGGACTATACTAAGCTCTGCTTAGATCATTTTCACAGTAAGCTTCTATAAGCATTTGATGTGTTTTAAAAAGGTTTTTCTTCAAATAATAAAATTTGGGTTGGTTTAAAAATACTCATAACGACGTCTGTTGCCTAATAACTGAAAGTCTCATTTCATAGGTATAGACCTAATATCTACGGGTTGAGAAATTTTATATATCCCTAGCCTAAGGGAAATGTTAGTCTCCATTTCTCCTTATACTCTGTGAGATTTCTTTGAATAAATCTATGTTTGATTCATTCACCTCATTCAGAACCTGAATGGGCTGACCTAAGAACATTTGAATTATCATATGGTAGATGTACTGCCACATTAAAATTCACCTTTTCAAGCTCTCATATCAGGCCTTAAATAATAAAAAACGTTTTACAACATACGTATCTTGAAACCAAGAAGGACTACTTAACAGAATAGGTAAAGAAGCGATCTCAGACTTGGAGAATATTTTAAGTGAAACATTTTATTTTACTGATCAACAGCAAAAATATCCTCAGACCAAAATGGACTGAACTTTAATAAAATTTGATCCCCTAATTCTAAATATGGTCTTATTTTTTCTCTATCAGGCTAAGATTGTTCAGGCAAGGAACATAAATTTTTTTGAGTCTTTCGGATTTTTAAAGATTCGAGGCTGTTTTTGAAACTTGATGTTGACGATGGAGATAAATAGTAAATATATGAATCAAAGCCTAATGTTCAAAGATTATTAAAAAAATTGATAATGACTCTGTCATGTTTTTAATTGGACTTATCTTTTTTTTAACCGAAAAATTGATGTTTTTTATTTAGAGGCTCAAAGTTCCGAAGATAATAAATAAAAAAGTGTAAAAATATTTCTATTCATTGTTGAGAGTTTTAATTTTATTTTCAGGTAGAAATTCTTTCGAAAAACGCTCTCTATCTTCATCCATTTGAAATAAAGCCATCTAAACATTTTAAGGTTAAAGCTCCTTCTAGAATAATTTTAATTGAAAGCCATTGGAGGAAAAGAGAAAAAAGGTCTCTATCCTTCTTTTTCTTTCCTTCCAATGGTTATAAAGAGATACAGAAAGAGAGAGTGATAGAAAAGAGGTGCTGGAACACAAAGGTGAATTACATCAATTATCAATGTAAATCTCTCTTGAGAGTGGAACCCGGTATCGATGCATATCAATGGAAGAGTCTACGTATGTGGGATGGAACGAAAGCTCCTACTCAATTGCCCCTAGCTATTAAGATTGAATTGGAGAAATGAAAGATCTATGTCAAGATATTCATTAGTCATGAATATCGACTTCTTCTCAGATGGACTTTTTTATTAAATTCCAGTATTACTTAAGATATTATGATTTTCCAAAAAGAAACAAATTGGCAAATAAAATAAGTTGTTTGCTCATCGTTCTATGGATTCAATATAATTTGATCCTTTTTGGCATTATGATCTTTGATTTTTATTAATGCATTTGAGTATAATATTAACTTTAAAAAAAAAAAATCACTCAAATTACTCCTAAGTTAAGCTTACAGTTAGGATCATCACCATGTGAACAAAAAAAATACTTAGAAAATGATTTCCTATTTAAATATGATTCTTATTAATATTGATTCAGCATTTTTTTAAATTGTACATATACTAAGTTTAATTAATTATTATGTATGTATACTGATTCTCATAGTTAACTTTTTTTTAAAGTTACGTAGCTATTAATTATAAATTAATTGGGAAAATTTCTCAATATGAATGCAAATTAATTTTGTTTGTTGTTAACAAATTTTCAAGAATACTTTATAATTATCTCACTTTTTATATTATATTCTGTTGTTTTATTTTGTATTTTCCTTATCTAACAAATCTCATTAACATTCGTTTAAAACAATTGTCTCTAAATATTGTTAAACATGAAATTTAAATGAGGTATAGTTAAATCATGTTAATGATTAATATAAGCTTGCAATTGAAGATTCTTGTTTTAATTCCTTTTAATAATATGTAGACACCATTCTTATTAGAGTACTAACCAGACGGCAATACCTTGGGTCACAATTATGTAATAATTATGTGCAAAATGTATTAAGTAATAAAAAATGGACAAAAGATTTCATGAAAGAAAGGTAAAGCTCTGCTGCTACAAAATCATATCATGCAATGTTGGATATGAGGGACAACACAGTGATAAACTAGCAAATGTTTTTAAAATAACTTAAAACTTATTGTGTACAAATAATAAATTATGAACATTAGGGTTGTATTCTATTATTCATTTTTTTTTTCAAAAATATTTGTGCATGGATTTAATGAGTAGCTTTAAAGAATACCTATGTATACGTGAATATATGCAACAAAGTTGAATTAAAAAATTATGGGTTTAGCTCTTATTAATTTGATAACAATGATGTCTATTAAATGAAATTAAGGAAATTAGAAACGCCAATTTATTATAAAGACTATAATTTAATATTAAAGGTTTTTATATTCAAAATATTTAGAAAAATGTGATTAATTAGTAATTGTTTGTTGTCTATAATAATTTGTATTATTGCAGTAGAAGAAGTAAAACTTAGAGAGATAAAGTTGTTTGACTTTTTCCTTGTTATTTTCTACAAAATTATGATTAATATTGCTCTGTTGTTGTTTTTGTAATCCGTTTCTATGGAAAAGTCAGTTTTCAATAATTATCATTGAAATATATTTATAACCCTTTGAGTCAACAACTAGTTACTATTTTGTTATATGTATATATATAACTAAAGAAAAAAGGCTTTTTAAATATCTTAATTTATTATTTAAAATATTTGAGACTCATGTTGAAGCAAGTTACTAAAATATTGTTTTACTTATTGAATTCGGAGAAAAGTTCGACTATTGAATATTATTTTGTTGTTGTTGTTTTTAATTATTAGGTTTTTTACGAAATTCTTACAAATCCCTCGATGAAATTATCAAAATTGTTTGAAATTTTTTTTATTATAATTTTAATAATGTTCATGTAAATGTCTTAGGTTAGTTATCTCTTTATTCAGGAGTCTTTAATACCCACATATTTGCATACATCTAAAGTTGAAGCAAATAAGTATTTGTATACATACATATACATATATATCCTTTGCTTAAAAAAAGATGATGTTCCTATTAAGTTAGGTAGGCTTATAAACATATTCAAATAGTAGCCATTTTTTTTATAAGAAAGTGATATGGTTGTGAAATGAGAGTCTTATGCAGCAATTTAATTAAGAGAGTGACATTCATAATGAATGAATGGATTATTGTCTCTCATTTTTATCCTTTCTTGAGTCCTTATTTTGAGTGAAAAGCTTCTTGAAGAAAACTCATATAAATTTATTCATTTATTGTGTATCTTTGATTTTCTAGTTAAAAAACTATAACTAGTTTTCTATTTATTTACATATGTTATATATATATATATATATATATATATATATATATATATATATATATATATATATATATATATATATATATGTAAGACTTGTTATGTTTCGAAGTTAACTAGGTTTTCAGGCTTTTGAGTGCTTAAAGGAATAAAAATAAAAGTTTTTAACGTAAAAACAAGGATAAACATTTTATACAGTCAGAATAAGCTAAATTTTTGATAAAATTTACTCACTGAGTTGTTGTATTAAGTCTTTTTGATGAGTTTAATAATATATTTGATTTAAAAAATATATGAATAAAGATCTGCAATGAAAGGAATAGTCTGAATTATCTTGTAGTAAGTCATATTACGCTTTTCAATTGTATTGCAGACCTCATCTTATTCTGATTATTGCCCTTTGCTAATTGGTAATTACAAAATGAATACAAACATATTTAGAATGTCTTAATTGAAAAGTAGGAAAATATCTATAATTTGAAGGGTATTTATACATTTCAAAATACAATAATATGTTATTAAGGATGGGCTTTAATATTCACGTAGAAGACATGACACCCTATACCTTTGTACATTGTTTTATGTTGTAGTATGCAAATTGTTACATTAACTCGGAGTCTATAATGGTTTATGCCTCAGATTTGACGAGATCTAAATTATATTTTAATTTTAGAATGTTCATAAGAAACTCAAGTAGACATGTTGCAGGATGTACCATACTGGACATACTTCTATCGTAGGCTGCTTAAGTAGGATAAATTCAGCATCAACATTGTAATCTCGAATTGCCTACTTCTATGATAAATAGTAAAACATACAGAAGATTTTTTTCCTCTATGCTGGGAGGATTTAATAGAAGTATAAATCAAGCCTTCTTTATGTTATACCATTTTTTGTAAGAATAGGCAACTACATATGTGTCGGCTAGAAAATAGGTTAGCCTTAATTTCTTTAAACAAAAAGAAAAAGACCTCGTGGGATGGATTCACTCATCACAAACGCCCAAATTTGTACTTAAAGTTAATAAGGATTAAATATTATCTTCTTTTATATATCTTGATGTGGTCAAAAATTGTCCAAAAGCCCAAAAACTATATTGAAAAAAAAATGAATCGATTATTTTTCCTATAATAAGGCTCTTGAACAAAAACTATTTAATAATTTTTCATTCTTAATCCTTTTTACCATATCCTGTAAGAGTGGATTATGTACTCCAAACACTTTTAGGATTGTTCTTATAAATTCGACATACAAATATCGTAGATATTTTTTAGTAGAAAAAAATATGGGCATATAAATACATAATAGTTGAGTATGCACTATTCCATCAGTGTGTGTAGTTATAAAGATCAATAATAGAAAGATAAGGGTTTTTATTATGTTCATTTTCTCGTATATCAATCAATATTTAAAACAATTTAATAGATTACATTCCAAGGCCCATAAATATTGAAGCAAGACTTATGTCAATTAATTTTGTAAAACTGTTCTAAGCAATCACTTCATATTATATCTTCCCCTTATTATTTTAATTTTATTTTTTCGATAAGGATTTAAGGATTCAATACGTAACCATGTAAGTGTCCTTATATTGAGCACTGTACGTATATATTCCTCACAGTATTATCTATTAAAATAATTAATGCCCCTATTACATCAAGAGTGTATTATGTAATTTGTTGTCAGTTGCTGTTCTCTCTAATATTAATTTTTAAAAGATTGAATCTTAGTACTAATGATAACAGAATCCAAGTTGGGGGTTTGTAATCCAAACTTGAACTCGTTCCACATAAGTAAATACATATAACTTAACTTTGACTAAACACAAGTTTGACTTGGACTCAAACTCAAAACTCGAGACTTGATTTGGGCTTATAAAAAGTGACTGTTGAACTTACTGTAGTCGTCGAATCTTGTAAAGATCCCTATTATGAAATAAGGAGACCTCTAAGTTCTGGAGAAAGTAACACAACTTCCAATTGATTTTGGTCGATTTTTAAGCTCTAATAAAATAAAATTAAAGCTTTTAACGATTAAGAACAATCTAATTATCTTCACTATGTTTACATTATCACATATAATTATTAGTTCACTGGAGTTGACATTTAATTACTTTCAAAAACAACAAAAAATCAACTCTAATGCATTAATCAGCAAATTATTACATTAATATGTGAGTGCGAGATTTGAATGTACCTGGTCCCTGTAATTTGTGACTAATATGATGATATTGATATGTAAAATGTAAAAGCTATATATTTAGAGAGAGAGAAAGAGATCAGTTGCATTGTAAAATCTAAGTTAAGTTAAATATATATACGTTGAAGTCATATCAATAACAAAGTTATTTAGAATAACTTAATTGTTTACATATTATTTTATATGTTATATAAAAGTCAATTTATATGCTCTATAAATTCCAAAACCGTAAATCAGATCTCAATTAACTCAAAAAAGATAATAAATTACTTAAAACTTGATTTGGTGGCTAATTAAGATCAAAAAAGGCCAAAAGTTGCTTCTCAAGAACCGTGAGATTAATCTAATTTAAAATATATATTATGTGTAGTTAAAAGAAATTTATTATCGAATTGTCAAAAATGTTGATAAAATAATAACAATCTTCAAGTCTGACCATTATAATTGCCCAGACAAACATTGCACAAAAAACTGTTTTGAACTACTTGAATAAGGCGGGATACAATAAAGTTTTTAATTTTATGCAAAAATAATAGATTTCTTTTTACTACACCTATTATTAATAAGTATAAATATATTCTTCGTATTTTATAAAGAATGTTTTGGTAAGTATAAAAGTCCACAATTGTTTCTCTAGAACAATAGGATTTATCAAAAAACATAGGTATGTGGATAAAAAATACCTCTGTTTTCATAACAAATTACCTATCTTGATTTGAACAGGCTTTAATCAATCTTCAATTGTAATAGCAATATCACTAATATGCATATATGATACGTTAAAAACAATTTATAAAAATATTTTTAAATTTTGTTTGGTTAAATTGAAAATGAGGGTTTGAAATAAATAAAGAAAAAAGTACATTCTATGTTAAGAGTATTTTTTTTTTTTTTTTTTGAAAATATCCTACCAAAATGAAAAGGGATAGGTAGAAACACTTATCAAGCAGAAAGAAAGAACACAACACTTTCTTCTGAATCGAATGACTTAATGGTGAATATTTGGTAAATTTAACACATGAATCGGCAGACATGATATCTGAAAGAAATGTACGCTCTGATGAAGCGTGCAATATGAAATATAATTCAGCAAAGATACTAGCTTAAATGATAGAATAATTCGAAGTAAAAAAAATAGACTAAATGAAATTCTAGATAGTATCAGCAAATGTTGATTTAATATCAGACCCCTCAAAACGCAATCAAATAATAGAAAACTTCTTATCACATGATCCTGATGTTTTGTCTTTGTGTGATACAAGAATCTGTAAAACTGATGTGTGACCGTGTGTTTCCTCCAGAGTATGATGTTTTTGTGATGTCAGCAGTAAAAACAAAAGATTGGCATCCCTCAAGGAGGATTATTCTAGCTGTTAAATCGTTTCTTCAACCAAAATTTATGGCTGGAATTGTGAAAGGTAAATATTGTGTTGTAACCATTGTGTGGGGAGGTAGACTCGTCAAGATTTTATCTACCCATGGGCCAAATAAAGATGACATAAACTTGTACGAATATTTGAATTCCACATTGTTATATTCTTATGATCAGGAAAGTGGTGAGATGATAGTTATGGGAGACTTCAATGTATCATTTCAAAAATCATCAATCTGTCTATTTTAGTTTTTTGTGTAGGGCAAATCAAAGCAATATAGAGGGTTACAATAGAAAATAAATATTGTCGAGTATATAGTCTCAATAATCCCAAGATCGTATAATATAGTAATATTACAATTCTATATAATGTTTTAAATTCAGTTTTTGTTCCACTTTATGCCATATGATATGCACTTATGTATAAATTTATTTTATACATAATATGTAGCTATAAACTGAACAAACTTTATTTGTTGATGTAAACCTCCATCTTGCTCTGTTTTGACGTCAATTCCTGTTCATAGAGTTTACATAAAGATTGTATTTTTGCTTATTAAGACCTAGAGGCCTCATTTTTGCAGATAACACATCAAAAGTAAGGCTTAATGCTATATAGCCAAATTTAAAAAAAAACAATAAATTTTCAAGTGTTTGGCATGGAGTAACAATAAATTAAAGTTTAGTGGTTGTTGCTATTTTAAAATCTAGGTTTGTTTTGGATCCGTCTTGATTTTTGCTAACATTTAAAGACTTTAAAAATACGTTTTTTACATTATAAATGGTCGTAAATTTTTTTTAGATTGAATTTTATTGGACGAAAAATGAATTGTTTGAAAGGATGCTTGTGACAAATATATATTTTTTTTTGTATGAATGTAAAACATTAAAACTCATATTGTTTCATAAATAAAGGTACCTGTGTATTTATTTATTATAAACATCGAACTTAATATTTAAAAAGGATTAGCTGGGTTTTTATTCAAGTAAGGATTTGATTTTAAAAAGTTATTTAAAAATAGTGTGTAAATAAGATTTAAGAGTAGTTTAATCTATGTATAAAGACTTTGAAATAAGTCTCTAATCTTCTTATCCTAAAGAAAAAGAAAAAGTATACTGTTGAATTTATAGATCGTTCCTCAATGTTGCGTTTGATTGCATGAAACGGCTTTTGAATCTGTGATTATAATTTACTATTTCTAAACAATGATTTATGTGTAAAGCACATTAAGTCACTCCAACAACGCTTAGCCCATCTCACAGCTCATAAGACATTGATACATTCACTTTGAAACTATAGGTATTCTCTGAGTCAGCTTAGGAGAATCATCACAGATACATCATTCTTGTGATTCAAGATGGGATTGCATCTTAAATTTAAAACAAGAGAAAATTATTGTGCAAAATACGGATGCATTTGTATTATAAATCCTCAAATAATCATTTTTTCAAATCCCTTTAATTAAAATTTAATCAACCTCTTTCAGGGTTTACTCCGCCTTTATACAATTTTTATTGCCTATTTTCAATTTTAATTATAACTTATTGATCAACTCATAAATGATGAATAAATATTAATTAACTAAATTATTTATTTATTAATAATAAATATGCTGGCATATATTTTTTTAACAATATATAATATTTTTTATAAGCACATGTTATAGATTTTTAATAAAAATAATGATTAATTGAGTGTAAAGGGTACAATTTACTAAGTAGTTTAGCCACTAAACAGTAAAAAATTAAAAAAACAAGTTAGTTACAGTTTGTTAGTAACTTCGCCTATGAGTGTTTAAATAACAAGAGCCTCTTTTTGATTTGTATAACGAATAATACACTACGTGATTTGTAAAAAAAATTATTACTTTAGTCACTTGAAAATGGTCGACCCATCTAATCACAGAAAACACTACTAAAGAACCATTAAGCTTCTTTTCACTAGACTTGCTGATAACTGTCATTGATAATTAATTAATTAGTTATCTTTATAATTTCTTTATAAATATTTATGGTCCATCATCAAGACATTCAATGACCTACTTTTTACACCCTCAGAGTTTTATGAAGCTTCATATTTTTACACGGTACATTTTATGTCAAATCGACAAATATTTGGACTCAACCATCACAAAATTGAATAACAGTGACTTATATTATGGTAAAAATATCGTGTGTAAAATTTAAAATCCTGGTCCTTCATGAAATATAAACAATTTATCCCATGCCTTTCTCTGGCTAAAAATTCGCTTTAACCTTTTGATAATTTTATTATTTTAAGACAATTAGAAATAAACCATTAAAAACTGAGTATCTGACCATAATTTACAAGGTGATAGTTTCAAAGATTAACAAAGAAATATTCTCCTTTTTTCTTTCTCAAGATACAAAATTGATTAGAATAAATCATCTATAAAAAAATGGTCAATGATTACAACCATGAAATACAATTTTAGCTTTATAATTTAATTTCCAGGAATCTTTACAGTAACTAAAATTGATCAACATATTTTGTCAAATGGTAGATATTCAAATTGTAATTTAAGAACTTTTTTGAAGTCTCTTTTTAATGCACATTATTCTAACAACACAAATTTTGATTTGCATATTATATAAAAAATAATTATAAAAAAATCAAAACGATATTAATTAGTATTTATTACAGTAGAATGTATACCTAAATGCTTAATACATTGAAAACATGTATAATATTCATTCAATTGTAATTTTCATTGTATTAAAAATAAACAATCACGTACTTACAAGTCTCACGAGTCTAAAAAGAAGAGTAAAATATTACATTGCAAAAAAAATAAAAAAGTCTATTCAGCATATGATTATCACTTAAGCTCAATTTTTTAGATATACCTACCCAAAGAGATATATATATACCAAAGTATGTTTAGAAAGGCTTTTTTTGTATTTTAATTGCTGAGTATTTGGTTATACCCATACTGAAACATTAAATTCAACTAAGGTAATAAGCTCTTTTAGACATCTAATAGCCGCTAGATTGTTGGCAATCAAACTGTGTCATCAATTTACATAGGTTTATATAAATTTTTTAAGTTAGATTATCTTACCTTTTTAAAGAAATTTCATTTTCCGTTCGAAAGAGTGCACAAATTATGTACGCAGGAACATTCATTTTTAAACTCACAAATAATCCGTTAAATGTGAAATAGTAAAATATATAATTTCATGTTTTTAACACACAAAAAAATATGTACATTAAATTGCTCCTAGACAATTTTATTAGTTGTTTTTGTTTTCCAATATCATGTATTTTGATCTAATATGTACAAGTTAATTAAAAAGATAAATAACTGCTTATCAATCAATTAGACTAGTTTTCATATGTTGCTATAATTCGTTCATTGATACTATTTTTATTAGATCATGTTTAATGTTATTTTGATGAACAAATAATTAGATAATTGATTTTTTTGTTTTTTTAATCTCCTTTTTAGACAGGATTTGAAAATCTGCCTGATGCTTAGAGAGAGATGAGCATTTTACATGTCCCTCAAAATGCATTTGAACTATTTTTTTAAGAAAATTTTTATACGATTAGTAGTAACAAACAACATAAAATGATCTTAATAGGACATTTAATCTTTTTAATCTCATTATTAAGATTTTTTGAACTAATGAACTACTGTTGGACTTCAATCATGAGTGACAAAATAAAATCACTTGTTAAATATTTTTAAGAAGAAATTTACTACCACGGTGATTATGACATTTTCTAATAATAAGCTTGAATGGGATTGCCTTCATCCCATTGAAAACCTTTTTTTTAATTGCTTATAGGGTATGAGTAGGTTAAAGTCTTTACAAAAGATTATCAAAATCAAATTTGCGGCTTGACTAAGACGTCATTTTTAATAATTTGCAATCATACTTTTATGGTATTTTATGCACAAATGTTACTTTCTAATAAAATTTGAATTAAAGTAAAGAAGTACATAGGTCGTACAGACCCTGTATAACTATGAATAAATAAAAAATCATTTCTTTTATCATTAACATATAATTAACAAATTATCAGAATATCTACGTATCATTTCTTTAAATATTATCATAATCATTTAGAAGTTTTTATATTTTAGAAGCTTTTAAAGTAGGCTTAATATCAATAACCTGACTCTCTACTGGATTTTTATATATCTTTTTCTCTTTTGAATATCTGATTTTAATCGCCAAAATAAATGCAAGACAAGATAAAGCCATTATTGAACTTTTTCATCACTATTTATTTATAAACTACATCATAATCTATAAATTTGATCAAAATTTTTAGGGACAATTTGCAATAAAACTCATTTATCTTAGAAACTAGGACAAAAACTACATTGAAAAGAAAAATTGTAGGATAAATTTGCTAGTAAAAAAATAATAAAAAAAGTTGGAATTTGCTTGTACGCTTATATAAATTTTAAATAATGTATGTATGTTCTTATAAAAATATATACAACAATATTTCATGATTTGAACACATTTGTAAGCTTTGAAAATAAAAGGACAAATATGTAAGTACCCAAAATTTCTATTCATTCTCTATTCTGTTATAGGAGAATTTCTTTTATCATTCTCAATCGTAAGAATCATTCAATACAAATTTGCTATAACAAATCTACATGGGAATTTCCTACTTTGGTAATTGCTTTTTATACATTGAAAATAATGACAAAATGTGAACTAAACTTTCTCTGATGTAGATGTATACTTCTTTTTTTTAAACTACTGCATAATATGTATATAATGTTGAAACTTTTTTAGATCAAAAAGTTGGAAACAAATTATCAATGGGATAAGGGCTAAAATATCATTCATTTTTATTTAATGCATTAATTGTATATTTAATTACTTAAAATGTATTTAATTACTTAAAATGTATTTAATTATTTATTTATGTATTTGTACATATTTCTTAGAAGATGATTGAAACATTTTTTTTCTTTTTTTTGTGATGGATAAATCATGAAATAAATTTAAATAATAGCGGATCTAATGAGGAAAATAGATTATCTTTTAAGGAAAATTATTTTGAATGCTCAGTATACGACTTTCTCCTTGATGAATCTTTAAATTTAGAATTTTTTATCATTACATAACCTACTTAAATGTAGAGAATCATTAAATTTTATGCTCGTAAGGAAAATTCGTCACAATAATTTTAAAATAAATACATGTATTTTAAGAACCTTATTATTGAGTATTTCTACATCATGTTATTTTTCCTTGATTTGAAGATCTGGGTATGCTCTTATTTGGGACCTGAAATCCAAATATTTAAAAATTTGAGATAAATACTTAACTTTTTTTATATTATCTAACTAGCAGGGTGTAAAAAGTTATTTACTAATCTTATCCCAATGTAAAATAATTCCCTCAGATCCCGAATATAGACATTAAAGTTATTCAAATCAAGGAACAGTAATTTGTATTTATTTCAAAATCCTTGGGGTGAATTTTCCTCGTGGTGAGTTTTTTAAAAAAAATGTACAAATGTACATATTTTTTGATAAGATTTCAGAGTAAATATATTTATCCAGCGAGTAAGATAGAGAAAATATTATGTAGGTATTCATACACTGAAATAAATGAATATGTTCTTAGATCAAGTATGTATACATATATATATGTACATATGTATACATATATATTAACTTTGTTTTATTTTCAAAGAAAACTTTATATTTGGTTTAAATTATATTACTTTAAGCAAGCTGCCTCTTATAGTATTTTTCTTTTTTACATCCTTCCTCCTTCTGTACACATTATCCAATTCGATAGTTATTTTTGCTTTCTTCATTGATACATAGAACAATTAAACCGAACTTTTAAAACTCTATGAAAGAGAATCCCTCCCCTTTAGTAAGTCAGAACGAAATTGTATAACTAGAAAACAGTGTTTACAATATTCATTTACTTAATGAGAAATCAACTTTATCAACTAATCATATTTTACTGTTGAGTCTATGGAATCCCTTTTTATCAGTAGTTTATTCTTGGAACCATGGGATAATATAAGATAAAAACTTGTTGAAATATATAAGGTTAGAAAATTTATTCTTTATGGCTGAGATGTGTTGCGTTTCATATGGGAATACTTTCTTCTTCATTTTTATTTTTATTCGAGGATTTTTACTAAATTCTCTTCTGTTGGATTTATTATATTTCTTGTTTGAAAAAATCTAAAATTGAAAATATGATAAAATATTTATCTTTATTTTATGTACATATAACTCTTGTGTTAAAAAAACTCATCTTTTTGAACTAGGTAATAACTGATATTAAAAAAAGGTTTAAGTAGATAGGTTAAATGCTTATTGAAAAATCACATGGAGCACAATTTATTTAAGGCTTGTGTTGTAATTTTGTACAATTATCTTTCTTGTTGTAATCTTTTTTTCGCACACAGTTGATTTTTGATTCACGAAACTTCATAGTTTTAAAAATAAATAAATGTTTGATTTTCTAAGTAAGGTATATCAGGCTTTAAAAATGAGTACCAACTGTAGCTCCAAATAATTACAACACAACGTACAAATAAGTTTAAATATATCAATTTTTTGAAGTCATTTCAACCACAAAACAAACCGTTTCGCAATCTACATACATTAGCATAATTTGACGAAACTCGGTATAATTGTACAATACATGTAATGGAAATAAGGAATAATATCTTAATTTTATGAAAATTGTTCAGTTTTGATAGAAACATGGGGTTTTTATGATCATAATTACATAAAACATGGACTAGTTCACCATAACATACAAACAATTTCAGAAATTATATGATAGATTGAAATAAAGTTATATGATAAATTGAAATATAATTACATAGATTTTTGAATAAATAAATAAATTTTGAAAATTTTTTCAATCAAATTAATAGATTTTTTGTTGTATTAATGGCTATAAAGATCTTTCTTTTGAGCTTTACAAAACCTTTGGTCTATGTTTTTCCTATACATGTATTATAACTTTTTTTTAAAAGAAAATATCATGATGGGAAACAGTCCCTAATTTTAGCAATACTGGCTTCATTATACTTCAAGCCAAAAAGGGTAAAGACAGGCCCATCTCAACGCCGGATACATATTTCTATCTTTTATAATTTTGTCTCCTCATAAAAGAGTGCAAAAAAATTTTCATAAATATATTTATTGCCTAATTACATAAATCACTAAAAATATCAAATTATTCTAAAAGAAAATGCATGCCAAGTACCTATATGTGTATACTTATGAATACTCTTTTGCATACAAAAGATAAGAAATTTAGTATATTGTTATAACGAGAGGGGAAGAAAAAGATTTATTTAATCTGAAACGAAATCTTATTCAAAATACCTTTAAATACACAAGATTTTTTTTTATATGAATTAATCCCCTTGGGCAAAATGTTTTTCTATTGTATCAATTAGTTCTTTTATTCTTAAAATAAGTTCTATCCCTTTTTAAAACAAAGTAAATACAACTTAGTAGTATAGATAATGAATTTTAAATGAATATATAATTTAATAAAAAGTTCAATTAAGAGTTGAACCAGAAACTCAAATTGTTTCATGAAAAGTCAGATGATTTTGATCTTTATGAGTAGGTAAACATTAGAAAATTAATATTAAACTATAGCTAAGTATACTTATTTAGGGTTTTAGAAGTTCTCTTTAATAAAATTCTTGGTTTATTTTACTAAAATAACTGCATATCCAAACAATTTTTGTTGTTTTTTTTTTGGGGGGGGGGGCGGAAGGGAGGTTCAAACAAAAGTTATGAACTTATTTGTAAAACTATTTAATGTACCCACAACTATTCCCTCAAATAAGGATCAAATTTAGAAATCCTGATTGGTTTTTGTATTGCTTCAAACTGAAAATGTGTTGAAGCAGTCAAAGAATAAATTACTCTAAAAATGGAACACTCTAATCCGTATAATTTTTTTAGTTGCTTTACATTTAAATCATTAAACCATGGTTTTTTTTGGAAAGACTCATAATAGTGTGATTAATATGTAGTTACCGTGCTCTAGTCACTCGAAAATGTAAATTGAGAACTCTGTTATGAGAACTATTCTGTTTTTGCGACTAAATAAGTAGATATGTTACATTGATAAATATTGTCATTGAATTATGTTATTATTAGAAATGTGAGAATTTGTGAAATTCCGGCGAGATGCTAAATTTTTCATTTACCATGTAAATTTGTACTCTGCAAGTTGTTTGTGGTTCATTTATTATTCCCTCCTATTTTGAAGATTCAAAAGTCCTGGGCAGGCTTAGTACATATGTTGACCCTCATTGTTACCATACTTTTTATAGCAACATCTCAGGTGTGATTTTTAAGCTCAAGGGGATTGCATAAATTTTCTCAATATAAGACATTACTGTAATTGTGTCGATAAGAGTAATATTTGTATAAGACCTTAGTTTTACTTCTTAGAAAAAGGGCAAAAAAACATTATCTAGTCATGTGTTTCAACTCACAGTTTTGGTACGTAACATAGTGTTTATTATTTTTTTTTTTTAAATTAAGAACCAGCAAACACTTTTTGTATTTGTTCAATGATTATTATGAATTCCTCAATGTTCCATCTTTGAATAGAGAAAAGAAAGGGGGAGGGGGGGAGAGAGAATTAATATTCCAACATAGGTATTTAAGTTTGTACATTGTACATGAACAAAACAACTACTTATTTATGCACCTCCTGAATATCGTTAAGAGAAACATGTTATCTCATAGCTTATTGAGCTGAATGAAAGATTAACTATTTTAAGATTTATGTCATGACATGATTCTTCATACTCATGGATCTTATCTAGAATAAATAAAGGGCAATCCCTCATTAGGTGCCTACATATACGTATATACAGGTATATATACATATGTTTTATCTACCTATCTATATTTAAAGGGAAAATATCAAATATTGTTGCTTCTTTAAATAGAAATATATTTGTTATATTATTATCGTTGTTGTTTGACCATTTTTTTGTTTTTGTATGTTTTCACAGGTTATGATATTTGTCTTCTGCCTTTTATTTAATTAAAATATATATAGGAACACATTTATAGATATAAATCATATGATATATATATTTATTTATTTATATTGTTTTTTTACCTTCTCTATTTATCTCTCAATCCAAGGATATAGCCCTTCCAAACAACAATGATAT
Source organism: Lepeophtheirus nordmannii (assembly GCA_963680855.1). Classification (NCBI taxonomy): domain Eukaryota; kingdom Metazoa; phylum Arthropoda; class Copepoda; order Siphonostomatoida; family Caligidae; genus Lepeophtheirus; species Lepeophtheirus nordmannii. The sequence goes on along the minus strand of OY804523.1, from coordinate 35,623,605 downwards.
CTATTTTACGATAATAATAGTAATACTACTACAAACAGCATGGAACTCATGGAAGGAAAAAGTACACACACAATAATCCTTCCATGTTCTTTTTTCCTAAACATTAGATATTCTAACAAATAAATCCATTCACAACAGAATTATTATTACATTCAAAATGATTATTTCCCTAAAATTTATTTAAAACTCACTTAAAGTGTATAAAACGTTTATCAGGTTATGTAAGTATATGATCCTTCAGGAAAAGGATACACTGGAGTTCATTCTATAAAATTGAATTATTCTATACAATATTTTCTAGAATACATAGATCTATTGCTTATTTTCCAAGAAAAAAAATGGTTATCATGACTGTATGACTACATAATCCCGCATAACAGGACTTTCGACTTAATTCATGACTTTTGAGCCGATGATTGGTTTTTTGAGAATACTTAGTAAATTGATTATTGCCAATATATGTATGCTTTTCAAATATGAAATAAAATTAATATTCTAAAAATTTAATGGTTCCTAAATACAATACAGTAGATAAGAAAAAAAATACTTTTACAATGTCACCAAAAATTAAACTGTCTTATTTCGAAGGATCATTATGTGTAACTGGACAGGAGTGAACTGTGAACCTAAATTATAACAGTAACTATGAGCAAAATATTGAAATAAGTTGTTCCATCATTATTTTCTCAAGTAATCCAAATTATTTTCTTGAATATAAAATTACATGGAGGCATCTATACAAGAAAATACTTTATTTTGTTGAGAAAATATTGTTCAACTTTTTTTGTCAGCTATTTAACTACCCAAGCAATTAATTTTAAGAATACACTTTTTTAAATAAATAAGAAAAGCTTGACCTAGGTAAGATATCATTTATTTTATTATCCTCCAAGTCCTGTGATCGAGAGATAAGTGAAAATTCTTCAGAATGAGATAATCACATCGATCCAACTATTTTAGAAGTCTTTTTCAGGATGGAAAGGCGAATATAAAAGCAGTGTGCTGACCACAATTGCTCCTAGAATACTGAGCACTATGTCAGGTAGAGCAAGAAAGTGGCAAATATTTTTATACGAATACTTTAAAAAAACAATGGGATATTTTGGACGAAAATTATATCAGGAGAGACAGCAGGGTGCCATGGAATATTCTCTGATGCATCCTCCTTTCAAAGAATCTTTTTAGTAGAAGTTCAAAAAATCAATAATACACATTTTGTCCTTTTATTTATTTTAATTGTGAACTTAATATCAAAATGTAAGTTCTTATGAGTTTTAATTGTTTATGCTAAAGTTTTTGTTTTTATAGTTTAAAAAAAAAACTCTTTGGTTTACTAAGCTTCAAACTGTTTTGAATATGAAAATATACTTATTTTGCAGAATATTTGATAAATATAGATATAATCTATTAAGTAATATTTCCTAACACTGGATATGGGTACAATATTGGCCTTTTTTTTATTGAGTATAAATTACATTTAGATACTGAAAATTACTTTTTCTTCTTTGTTTGAGTTTAAATTTATGCTGGAGCGTAATACACATGCGTTATGACCCCAACAATGTGTCCATCTTCATTAAATGTACCGTTTTATTCTAAAATGAAATAAATGTTTACGCCAAATTTAAAAAACAGTTTGGAAGTGAACATATAAAAGATTGAAGTTTATTATTGCTATATCATTGACATGTGTGCCAAATTACGCTTCAAAATTAGTGTTTGAAACACGCATCCCTTTGTGAACAGGTAAGATTGAATTTTTTGTTTTTTGAAATGTCTGAAAAATGATGACTAAATGCAATTTAGAGGAATGTTGTTGGAAAAAAAAAGTTTAAATGAATATTCCAGACATTATTCTTTTGAAATTTTGAGAAATTGTGGTTTATTCCTCGAGATACATAACATATTACTCAAGAAAACCGACCATGTAATTATTGACTAAATAAACTTTTTGTAATTATTTTGAAAATTAGATAAACATTAGTATATGTGTATTGTATCGGGGCTACATTGAGGGGGAGGGAATGAATTTTTATCATTAAATAAAGATTTATAGTTTAAAGGCAGTAGGGTGAGAACCCTGAATGTAGCTTCCTTAAGAAAATTTAATCCAGGCTCAGTTGATATAGGGAGAGTAAGTGTAAAGAAGCACTAATTTAAGATCTCCTTCAAAAATTTAGGAAAATCAACAATAGTTGTGGATATACACACTCAAAATCAGAAAAAGTTGAAGTTTGATTAAAAAAATAGTTTGCGTAGAGTTAAAGGGACTGACGGGTGTGACTAAGAAATTAGACACTAATTAGAGTGCTATGTCAAAATCATGGACTAAAATCCAAATTTAAGATCATAAATTATGTATACCCATGTCCATGCAGTAAACATATATTGTAAATATTAAAACTCATGAATTTATAATTAGGAAAAAATAAACAGAAAGAGAAAGTTGTGATAATCGATTTATAAAAAAACTTGTTAATTAAAAACTGTTTATCTATATATGCATTATGCATGTATGCATTGTATTCATTAATAGTATTCCGTTTTTTGGGTATGTTTTTTCTGCATTACAAATTTTATTTTGTGTATAAAACGTTTTTTTCACTCAGTTCATCACGGAAAAATCTCACGCTGGGGAAACTAAATATTTGAAAAATGATTTTTTTTAAAGTATGATCAACATTAATTGTGATTTAGTATTATATATATATATTGGCAAATTAAATTATTCTGTAGGTAAAAGAGGAAATGAAAGAAATTATACCATTATTATTAATAAAAAGGAATCAGTTGTTGTTCAATACTCATCTCCTTACTCGAAAATAAGGTTTTTAAAACATCTTTAAAAATTTGCGGTGAATTTTAAATGTAATAAATTTAATTATATTTAGTAACAGTTATTAAAAATCATCGTTACTGGAATCCATATAGATCATAAGACACTTCGAAATTGGATATAAAAGTAAAAAAACCAACAAAATTAAACTTTTATAAAAAAAATATTTTAAAAATTGTTCACTAAATCTATATAAAAAAATGAAAATATGAAGTGGCAACAAATTTTATAAATTTGTTTTGTAGGAGCAGTTATATTGACACAATGCCTGTGAAAGTTGAACCAGTTCTCCACTGGTTCCAATCGATAAAGCAATGAAATATATTGAAAGTTTTATTGAATGAGTTCAAATGTAGTATATTTTATGTTTGGGGCATATTTTAAAGACGGATAAAATGGGAAGGAGAAAACGGGGAATGAGACCAGGTAATTAAGGTGTAGTAGTTCCTAGTAATAAAAAAATTGAAATCAGTCAATTCTGTATGGAGTTATATTTTAATGAAATTCGAATATCCTTCGAAAGAACTAAACTTTGAGGGACTCCCACAAGGGCCTTCACATCCCTAAAAGTCTAAAATTTAACAAATAGTAGATAAAGGTGTCTACACTTCACATGAAATACCCCATATACATTATACGTTTAAATAAGCTCACTTTGGATTGCCTTACACAAATATTTTGAATGTTGCTTACCACTAGCTAAAAATGTAATATGATCTTATTAAAAAAAAACAAATTTTACATTAAGTTTTCGTTCTGGAGCTGTTACAGACTATCAATTGATATAAAAACCCACCTTGAACGAAGGGTCTTAAAGTGGTTGTGTTAGTTTGATTATACAAAAAGATAGAATAATTGCTGTAGGGGGAAAAAATGAATTGGTTTTGTTTAAAGCAATAAAGACATTCTCAAATAATTAATTTAAGAAAGATAAAGTTAAACATTTGAATTGTAGAGCTCTATTCATTACACTTTCTAGTTAGTTTCACTATGTATGTAAAGATCATTCACAGAGAAAAAGTGCATTTTAATGTGTCAAGAAATCATTAGCTTTCATGTATGTTAATATTCTATGTAAAAGGATAAAATATTTGTGTGTGTATACTGTACATTTGTATGTTTAATAAAAGTAACCATATATATATATATATATATTATTTTCTCTTTTTCTCCCATTTCATGAGAAAAATACATCACTGAAATTATTATATTATTGTTATTATTGGATTTAAATATTTATAATTAGTTATGGAACTAAATATATTTGTATTTCTTACAAATTGAATGCTTGAAAAAAAATTGCATTTACTTTGTCTCTATTCAAATAATATTTTTGTAAAGAAATAAACATTAATTGCCTATTTCGACCCAAATTTATGTATGTAAATTGAACATCAAGGTACATGGAGTTAAATAGTTTAGTTTCTTATTACTTAATATATTTTTATTACATATGTATATTAATAATTCAGATTGGAAGGGATATGGACTCTGAGTACCCGTTTTCAAATTGGATAAAGGTGGATCAATTGGATGGATAATAAACTTTCTTTCTTTAGTCATATTAAAAATAACGACAACTTATTTCTCCTAAACTTTAGGATATTGATCATTAAGAATCAATGATTCTAAGTGATTCCGGTATTGTAAAAGTGGTGTTTACACTAAAAAAAGAAACACTGAGAGATGCCGTATCTACTGAGCCTGTAATAATACAGAAGAGGAGAATAACTGAGGTTGTTTATTATTAAAAGGACGAGTTATCTACCACAATGACGTTTAGTAAGTCAAATCCTATGTTACTTACTGTGAACCTACTAAATATGTAGTGGATGAGCTTTGGATCACATGATTTTTACCAGAGGACATATTTTGGGACTGTTCGGCGCTCACTATGAATATCTATTCTTTTACATCTCTAAGAACAGTTTACCTACTAGAGCTCAATCGGTAGATTGTGTCTTTATTTACGGACAACTGCAAAACAGAATGACATATTTTGTATTCGAATTCCAAGTCAAACTTTTGAGGGTTTTGAGTATGAGAATGTATTGTATTCAAAATACTAAATCATTTTTTTTTTATCGAGAAAATATTTCACTTACAACAGGATTCATTGGCCCTTCTTCATATCATATAAAAGGATGAATTAGTCTGAATATGTACGAAATTAAAATATCTTTGAGAAAAAAAATTATTCATGTTTATTTACAAATATAAGCTAATAACATTGTTAGTGAATAATAATTTTACCCTCCTACAATCTATATAGTCTGTACTTTAATACATACATATTTTTAATACAATAACAAGAGAATTTGATAAACAGTTGTACCCTCACCAATTAAGATACAAATATTTATTACCTTCGTTCATATAGGGTATGTATATTTTAATTCAAATAATATATATATATGTATGTATACCACTTGGAGTAAATATCATTTTAATTCAATACAAAAATTTAAAATTGTGAAATTGGTCGAAACTTTTTTTAAACAAAAAATCCATAATTTACATGAAAGAGATAAAAAAGCCATATGATGAGACTAAAGTGTAAAAAATACAGTACGACATAAGGAGAGATATTGTATCACAAAGATTTATCCAGAGAAACTACTTCACACCTCGTCAGGTTTAAAATTCATACACGTTATGAAACTTTACTTGAAATAGAAATTGAACCAGACCTTTGTCTCGTACTTCTAGATATTAACTTTTTAGCTAAATGAAGCATGATAACCGTTTTTTTTATTCTTGTTTCTTCTAAAAGAGAGTTGAAAGTATCACCCAAGCTTCTTGATGTCGGACATGATATCAAAATATTAAATTAATAATTATAAGGAAAATCGTCATAAATTTGTGACATTTCTTCACCATTTCATTGAAAAAAAAATCGATGGAGTAGGTTACTATAATTTGTACAAATGTATGTGTAATGTGTATGGGAGATAAAAGGAAAGAGTATATATATGTCTACTTACTTAAAGAATTCATGTGAAGTAAGCATAATTTTTATCCACTTGAGTCTCATGTAGCTTCTTTATGTAACACCTCTCATTACGTTGTAGTACATATATTTATTTATTTTAATAATTAATCTGTTCAGAATTTCATATTTAGCAATTTAGTTTTTTAAGATTGGTCCTGGTATCAATACCAATTTTGAAAGATCTGGTTTTTGTTTTCAAAACCAAAGCAATAAATGAAAAAATAATAATAAGAGTAAAATTTTTCATTTCAATTCATCAATTATAAAGTTTGTTTTTTTTAAATCACAAATATTTTTTTACAAGTTCTCACTCAAAATTGTAGCCTTGACTTAAACTCAGCTTCCCATAGTCCTAGTATTGTCTTGGTCTCGGTAAAAGTCCATTTTTGATTCATTCAAAAAATTTAGATAAGATTTTTATTAATATTTCAAATATGTATGAAATAGAAAATTCTAATGGAACGTTGGAACTCAAACAATTCCTTAATATAAAAAAAAGGGTACAGTATCTCAAAGTACTTTATATTTTATTTACAAGAAATAATATAACAATCGTAAATTATGACTTGATTTCCATAGATAAAACATAGCAAATTTCATAAATATTCATTACCTGAAACGGGGGATTTTGTATTTTTATTTATAGTTTTGCAGATATATTTACAGAACTACATACACGAATAGTCTCAATATGTACAATTCGATACATACATTGTTTTTTATGCAATTTCAAGTCTCAGCTGTTCTTTGCAAAAAAAACTAAAGTATACAATATGTATTCTGCAATTTATAAATTTTAAGTATATACATCTTTATATTTAAGGGTGGAAATATATGTAATTAGTCAAGGGAGTCCACAGGATTGTTGTCTTTTTTTTGGGGGGGGGGGAGCCTAGCTCAGAAGTTTTAATAGAATATATATTGTTCCCTTAATAAATAACTGTTGGATTTTATATATAATTGAGCCTTAAAATGAAAAGTCATACTATAGTATGGATCAAATCCAGACTTAAGATGATATTGTTATGCAATATATGTGCATTGAAGTTTATACATAAAATAAATTGGGTATGTATTTATACTATAAAACTGGGTATTATTGGTCATGATGAATGATGGTACACTTTTGCACCAATATTTATAACATTTTATAACCATTCACAAACATTCAGGTAGGGCAATAGTAGTATTTTCTTAGCATGGAACATTAGACCAGGAAAATACTTTAACCCCATAGATAGTATTGATTCTAAGAAAATGTACAGAAGGGAAAACTCAATCCAAGGATTTTAAAATTATCTTCAATTACAAGTATTTTTTTTTTTTTTTGGTATTTTTTTATTTATCTCCTAACCTCCCCCAATTGAACAGGAACTTCCCATCTCCTGGCCGTTATACCAAGATACAAATTGGGTTCCCTTTAATTAATGGTTTTGATTAATTTAAATAACCTATAAAAGTTTTACCTTGTTAAGTTGTCAAAATTACCATTTACAATTGTTCAATTTCATTTTATCACAAAAATATAACATATCTTTCAATAAGTTGTTTATAAAATTTTTGGGAACAAGTCATTTTTAGAGAAAAAAGTCAAAGAGAGAATCAAAATACTTGAGTTATGTAAGTACCTCTTTGCGTTGCTCGTTATACCTGTACTACATTGTATGTATAGTGTTACCAGGGTATTTACGCATTTAAAATGGCACGAGGTGTGTAAATATTTCGTTTCCAGTTTTTTGATGAAATTAAACTCGATTTTTGGTTGTGAAAAAATAAAAACCTTTTATTCGAAGCATTGGCCATCGGAAGCTTTACATTTTCCCATCTTTCAGGTTCTTCATTTTTTGAGACAAACCACTTGGAGACCCATTTTTCTAGTTCTTCATAATTTTGGTAGTGCTGCTCAGCAAGGGCGCGTCTCATCTATGAAAACGATTTTGGCCTTCCGGAGCGCTCAGCGTCTTTCACATCAAAATTGCCACTTTTGAATTGTCGAAACTATGTTTCGCATGTTCGAAGTGATGGAGCATCTTCACCATAAACATTCAACAGCAATTGATGACTTTCTACTACTTTTTTCTTTTGATAGAATAATAAAAGTAATGCATGACGCAAATGCTCGTTATCTCAAACGAATTTCGGCATATTTGACGCTTAAGAAAACTATGTTGTAATTAATTTTATAGACTATAACACATGTGTCTTTAATGCTTGTTGACAGCACAACAAAATGGCGTATGTGTCAAATCGCTGAATTATATTTATATATGTGCCCCATCTGACATGCAGTGTCATTCAGGACGAGCTTTTTGAGATAAACAAAAATACAATGTATTCTCTATTCAACTGTTTTTCATCAGTTGACTATTCTGACTTAAAGCATCTGCCTCTACGAGTTATGAACTCAAAAAAGGTATTATTAATATTTTTGGTTTTGATATATAAAAAATATATCAAATCAAAGATTGCACGCCCTTTTTTTGAAATAGTGAATAATAAACAAGTATTAACGATTGATTTGTATATTGGTAGAATTTATCAATGTATAATAGATCTAAATAATAACTCTTGTCAAACATTAAAAAGTTGGCAACAAGGAAAATACAGAAGGGTAGCTAGCTACCAGATGTTTTTCCAAATTTTTCCTTTCACTTTTGAGAATCGAGGTTGCAAGAGCATAAAAAACCTCGTCGTGATTACGGCAAGTTTCTAAGCTACCCACAATAATAAAGCTAATACCAATTTTAGTTACAGAACCGGTTCAAAAATATTGATAGCGTGACAACTCTAGTCCCTAAATTATCCTACTTTGCATCTACTCAAAAGAATTTGAAAGAAAAGTTGTATAACTAACTTTCAAAATATAAAAAACTGAGGTTGCCCATAATAAACAGTTTTGCCCATTTTTGATATTTAGGTACATAAATCAAAGACTATGTCTTTTTATATTTTAAGGTAATAAGTATAAGATTCCTCACAAGTAAATTTTTTATCATTTATATAGCTGAAAGGAACAGTCCTTGCGAAAATGATCAATGAAGTTAAAGTGCATTGGTGCAAAAGCTATTCAAATACGAGTATTAAATTTACTAAATTAATTCTACAACTTTTATTAAATTATTTAGACTTTTATTCATTGATGAAAAAATTCAACCATCCCATTGTAATTATTTTAAATGACATAAAAACGATTATGAAAGGAGTGATATAATTAAATAGCTTTTCTTTGAATGAAAATGAGCTTCAACTTAATGCAACATTTAATGACGAGTAAATTTTTATTTGGTCATCTTAATTCTCTTTCGTTGTTTATTTTCATAAATTAATCATCGCTTCATTTTCCTTGTCATAGAAAATGATAGAAGACTGACATGCCTTAATTTCCCCGAATTGCGGCATTTTAATATGACATAACCTGCACTTTATGAACAAACAAGAATTTGAAATCCCATGTATGAACGTTTTGGTCTATAGAACAAATCTAGTCCTTGAAGATTCTTCCTTCTATTTGCCAGAGTTGGGGATCTGGACTCGAGAATTGAGAATTGACCTGGCCTCGAGTCCATGTTTTGAAGACTTGACTTGACGTCGAAATCAAAGATTCAAGACTTGACTTTGACTCAAAAGTTAAGGCTTGGGATTTTACTGTACTTGAGACCATTTTATAACAAATTAAATCACAATATATTCATTGAATACTATTTTAAGATCAATTTAATAAAATTCAAATCGTGTACGTTTTTCGATGATACATCTAGAATTAAATGCTCACAAATACCAACTAGACTTGAAATGAGGTCCAAAGAAATCTAAAGACTCAAGTTGGACTCAATAAAAATATTCAAGAACTTGCATTTAACAAAGACTTGAAACTTCACTCGAGCGTCGATTCAAAAGACTTTGGACTCAAAATAGGCCTCTTTTACTCATAGAGCTTTTCAATGACGCAAGATCTAATTTTCTTTATAATAATATTAAAAAACATGATTAAAAATACCTTAAAAGAAAAGAATCACCAAATATGTACTTTTGAGGTAATTTATTTGTATTAATTATAGTAAAAATAAAATAATCCAAATAATTAACTTCAATAGTGATCATTTAATGAAAGAATAGTAAATTTCATCAATTTGATTTTTAAATAGATGTATCAAATACTTATAAAGAGTTTTTCAATAGGGATGACGCATTTATATTTCATTATGGACGGCGAACTATGTCATATTTTATTTTATTTTTTGTTTAAGTTGAGCAGCGTTTGCAAATTATCCAGATTTATTAAGAAAATTCACGCTCGGTCGTGGCAACTTTAAGAGGCTAGCAACAAATGTATGGTCCACGTTATCGTCCGACCCATCGAACAATTGAACGTCTAGGTAAAAAATTTGAGTCTATATATTCACTATATAATGTTCCAGTGCCATTGGGACAAAGAAATACATTCAGTAATGAAAATATATTGTGGCAGCAAGTGCATCAATTCAAGAAGACCCTAATCAGTCTTTTACACGCCGTTCTCAAGAAATGGGTATTTATGTGACCTCGTTGTGCCGTATTTTGTGAAAAGATTTTGTTTTACATCTAAAGGCACTTGACCATTTGAAGCGTTGACGATTTGTCAATTGAGTTCATGAATAATTTGAAAAGAATCCGGGTGTTCATCGAAAAATCATTTTGAGCGACGAAGCTCGTTTTTGGCTCAATGGATTTGTTAATAAGCAAAATATACATTATTGATCATGCAAAAACACACATGTGCTTCATGAGACACAATTGCATCCCAAAAAACTTACTGTTTGGTGTGGATTTCATACCAGTGGTGTTACTAGGTCATACTTTTTTGTTGATGATAATTATCCACATTACTGTGAATGAAAATCGATATCGAGCCATGATAACGGATTATTTTAAGTCCCAATTGGATGGTATGGACTTAAATGACATGTGGTTTCAACAAAACGGTGTTACTTGCCACACAACAAACAATATAATCAATTTAATGAAGAGCAAATTCAGTGAACGTGTTATTTCCAGAAATGGACCAATCAATTGGCTCATGCCTTTGTACTATTTTCTGTGGGGCCACGTAAAGTCCAACAAGCCAACAATACTAGAGGAGCTCAAAAAAATACCTGCAATGTCGATCGATTTATGCGAAAAGGTGATAGAAAACTGGGCTCAACGATTGGACTTCAACAAACATGTCCGAGGTGATCATGTAAAAGAAATTGAATTCCATACTTAATTGTAATTGAATGTACTTCAATACTAAAAAATAAATTCGTTTATATTTCAAACCCTTTTAATTTTATTTAAAAAAGAAAATGTGTCGCTCTTATTGAAAAACCCTTTATTATAACATAATTTATACCAAATTCATTATTTGTGCATGAAATTAAAGGCTTTATTTAGCTTGTAACCAGACTTATACAAGTTGTTTCAAAAGGTTTTTTGTGCAATGTTTAGCTCCCGGGCAATTAAACAATTTATATTATTTTATCCACATTTTTTGACAATTGGGCTTCCAAAGCGTGGTGCATCTTTGACATCAGAATTACAGAAACAGAATCGACAAAACCAAAATTGAGTATACTCACTATTACAATATCATAAGTCATAACTATAAAAACTATTCACATTTTCAGCCGGCTGGCTTGCGTTTTTGCCTTCATCGAAAAAAAACCCTATAAAATATGGTGCATTTTCTCTTTGCTGGTGTTTATCTTTGACATGTGCTCAGACAGTGCTGATTCAAGCAATCACAAAACTGTCTAAAACTTTTTTTATTACGAAATCTTTTCTTTCTAACGTCATTTAGCATAAAGTGATCGCAGTTATAGAACGCGAGATACACATTACTAAAGCCATCTATTGGAAAAATAAAGGTTTTTTCTTTACAACACTCATTATTTTTGAGAATTTGCAAGTATTTTAAAAGTAGCAATTACCCAATCCAAAATTATTCCCAATATAGGTACTTGACCTCTTCAATAACTATTCATGAAGTAATTTATTTTATAATAATAGTAAATATTTAATTAACTCGAATATTAAACACACCAGAAAAAATTCACCAGTATATTTTATAAGTAAATAAAAGATATTGTTCTTTGTGTAGATATCTTTGTAAATTTCGAAATCAATAACAATGAAAAGTTGTATGATTATGAGTACCATCAATATGTGAAGTCATTTTCATAAAACTACACCCCTCACACACGGCACCCCTGCATACCAGAATGGTCAACATTGGCCTCTACCCGTTTCAAGTTTGTACATAAGTTCCTTGAATAAGGAACTTCCTATATTTTTGTGTATCAGTGTTGATCATAAATTAGTCAGAAATATTTATAGATATATATATTCCTCTGATCCTTTTATTGGAAAGTCCTTGGTTAATTAGATGCGATAGTTAATTATATTCTATTTAGATATACCACAGTATAAGCATTTAAATGTGTACACTTTTAATATCGGCTCTGGGGAATAACTGATAAACCCATTTCTTTTATTATTAGTTAAATAAATATTCCACAATCCTTGTGGTCTAGCTTTAAATTATTAGTACTCTAAGACTTAAATTCAAGTGAATTATAAATATATTACATGTGATTATTTCCAGTTACATTATTCCTGAATCCCAATGTGCTTACTAATATTAATAGCTGATAGAGGGGGAAGTACCAAAACATATGAGTGAAAGTAATTTTGAAATTCATTTTTGATTATCCTATAACTCAATATTTAAAAAAAGTCAATTCACCATGGGAATAACTAACAATTAGAAAACGTGACGGGTAAATTTTTGCGAATTATAAACGCTGTAACTTTTCTACTATTCATATTCATATATAGTCCTGCACACCAGTTAAATTTAAATCTTTTGAGACCAAGGCAAATGTCGATTTTTATGAAGATGTACGTTTTTAATTCTTTGTAACACTTCTGTTTCAATGAAAATGCATATTGAGATATGAAAGAGTATTCATAGGCTCGTGAGATTGGTCACTTATCATTATTCTCTTGATGAATAGTTATCATTTTGAAACGATTACTAACGATTAATGATTTTTTAAGCCTAAAAAACGTCCTAAACTAAACTATTTTCGAGGCTATAATGAGTTAATCTCAATTATATTAATCCACATAAATGTAAATTATTGAAAGGTAGAATTTTAAAGATAATTTTAATCAATCAATATATGGCCAATGATATTATTAAAAGATAGTTTGCACTTACTTAACACTAAATGACTTAAGCGGAAGTGTTGTCCCTAGTGAACGATGTCCCATCATCGTGCTGAGCTTGGATGTAAGCTAAACAGGGTCTAGTAAAAATGTATTTTAAAATATTATGTATCTAGATAGATATCTATTGCCTATAATTAATTATTAATAAGATTAAAATTCGGAAATGATATCTGCATAAATGTTTAGGCCTTGGAAATGAAGTACGTTGTTTGACAAACAAAATATTTATGGTAATTGAGTTATGTAGAAACTCATCAAGATAAAGGAAAATAACAATTACTATATTATATAGGCACATGTATAACTTATTCTAAATTGGATTTGGCGACAACATCAAATTCTTGACCTATTTCAATATTAACGTATAAACACTTCATGATGCATGAAGCGAGTATTCCAAAATCAATATTACTCTCCATAATTTTGGAAAGAGTATTCATTGGCTCGTAAGATTTATCAGCATTCTCTTGATCGATGTTTAACATTTTGCAACGACTGCATACATCCTTATACACAAACGAAATTTCATCTTCATTTTTTCTAATTAATCGACGCCAATTCCTTTCTTCATATATAAGATTACTTTCAAAAACTGTATTCGAAAATTATAGGAATACATTCATCATATATATATATATATATACTCACTTAAATTTGCTCTAAATTGGTTCATCATCCAGTTTATGTTTTTCTTTTTCATTATTGAATTAGCTGTTAGATCTGTCAGTGAGCTCCAGTTTAAAATAAGAAATTCTGCAGAATTAGATAAGTTATTCATAGAACATCTTGTAGCAAGCTTGATTAATCTGAGTCCTGTCAAGCCTAAACATTCTTCTAACCAGAGAGAGGCATCTTTCCCTTCATCATAGCCTGAAATAGCTTCATTGCAAACTTTTCCTACACAAGCTATCATCTCAAATTTTTGTCGCTTTTTTTCTAGTGGTATTGTGAGTATGGAATTTAATCCATTGAATGATAAAGAGAGCATATTTTCCTTTAAGTCTATTCTAGGCCTTATTAATGCAAGAAGAGGTTCCTTCTTTTGACTGAGGATTATATTCCCTAAAAATTTGAATGAACAATCTTAGATTGAATACATTTGACGATAATGAAGAGATTACCTTGGAGTATAAGCCATTGTCTATCATACAAAAGTCCTGAAGGAACAACTTGCCAACTAGTAACAGAAAAAGCACCGCATGATTTAATCGGATAGAGAGAAATGTGTTTCAATGATATTGATGGAGTACAATCGTTTGTGTAATTCATCAATTGATTATTCAAATAATATTTTTGAAGCAGTTCAAGCAGTTTTCTAGTATCTTTTTCATTATTGTAGTAACCAAAGGATATTCGAATGGATCCTAAAGGTCTACTATCCAATAAATCCATATCGTCACCACATGTATGGCCAGCTTGAAAGTTAAACTCGATATCATTGTCACTAAAATTTAAATATCGTGTGCATGCACCAATATTGCAGAAACAGCCAACACGTACATGGATATTATGAATAGAGCATAAGTTTGCAAATTTGGAAAATCCAGCATGAGTTCCATCAAAATTGAGGATATTAAAATTTATTATTGACCCTTGAATTTTAGGATCAAGAAAATTATTTGAGTGATTGAATAGTATGAGTGGGTTTCCATTGGAATAAAGAAGCATCTTCAATTCTTTGTAACATTTCTGCGCCAATGAAAATGTATATTGGGAAATCCGCTGAATATTTATATTTTGAATAAAGTTGAATCCATGAATCGATGCGAATATTTGTTGATAGGGAAGGGTTCCATCCTATAATTTAAACACATGTTTTAAGCTTTATTTATTTTTAAATAGGCTATGATTTACCTCTAATCCCTCAACGCCCATTTTGAGAACTTTTTTTCTTCCATGAACAGTATTCATTTGAACTGTACCACCTCCAAAGTATTTTTTTGCCTTAATATTTATAGAGTGAAAAAATACTTCTTGTATGAAAACGAAACACTGAAGTCAATATATATATTTGCAAAGAATTTAAATAAAAATTTGAAACAACCATAAAAAGTTTTGTTTTTTAAAATTCCGAAACTTAATTGGGTATGATGCACAAAGACATAATATATAATATTATAAATCAAGTATAAAAGTAACTTTGCAAATAAAATTCAATTATGTAGGTGTATGAAGTTCTTTTAATGGGAATTAATTTTAAACTTCACAAAAAAAAGAAGTATTAATACCTTCAAAGCTTGATTTAAGCATTCACTATTGAGCACAAGAGCTCCAATACCCGTGGGATATCCAAAAATCTTATAAAATGAAAAAACAACAAAATCAGCATCCAAACCATGACTTAAGGATAAGTCTAACTGGTTTGATGATACATAGCATGCAGCATCTAGAAGAATATACATTTTATGGCCCTTGAGAGACGCTTCTATTTCTCGTAATTTAGATATCCACTCTTTGATTGGAAATTTGTTGCCACAAAAATTTGACATTACTGGAAATGCAATGAGAGAAATTTTTGAATCAAAAAGACGATGATCCCTGAAACACGAAAAATAAATTCAAATAATGAATTTAAATATATTCATATACATATCCAATTATCAACTATGAGTGCGAAAAATTTAATTCTGCACATGGATCAATTAAATTTGTATGTAATATCATTTTCATAGTCCTTGAATTCGAATCATCGAAGGACTGACAATAAACACTTACAAGTTATCCATATCTTCCCGTTTGAAACAGTAAGATTTATTGGCCAGTTCTCTTAATCCCATAACACTGGTATGGTTTTCGTTCAAGTAATAGAACTTGAGCTCTTGGTTTGGTCTAATAAATAGATCTCCGATCATTTTCAATGAATCCGTTGAACCAGATGTAAACACAGCATGATATATGTTTTCAGATGCTTTTAAATATCTTAGTACCTTGGAGCGACATTCTCTTATTCTATTCTCCTGTTTTCCATCAAAGGAGCTATGAGGATTGCAAAATAAATTATTCTTTAGCTCCTTTTGTGCCAAATTTAATTGGGAAACACTGAACAGACCCGTGCCAGCGTGGTCCAAGTAAGTTTCATTGGAAAGTAGAGGAAACTCGGTGGCTCTGTCTACTAGCTCTTCCATTGGTCACGCTCCTTAAAACACTGTGAGGGGTTATCCATAAAAAGTTTTAAATTTGATACTATACATATGTTCAACTTTATATAATATTTAATATTAAATATTCCACCTCCTCCTTCAAGTGTACGCCAAAGAAGAAGAAAAAAAGCGGGAGACAGAAATTTAGTACATATTACATATCAAATAAATAGCCAGAAATTATTAGACATATGTAAGGTTTTAGTATTATTTTTAATAACTAATTTTTGTCTTCACAATCTAGAAATAAATCGTGTTTTATAAATAGGTATATGTATATAATATAGTAATCAGGCAGCAGCCTTAAAACTTTATTTCATCGTCCATAGTATTCAACACTTAAAACGACACTCAACTATTCCCACTTTTGAATATAACATTGAAAAAGCGTATGAATTCGCTTAGTTCATAAAAATATAATTAAAATAATACCACACTGAAATGTAAAAAAAATCCTGATATAAATTAAAGAAATTTATAGTATATGAGTTATAAGGGATGGAATTTCAGCAAGTCTTCAAACTCAGAAGAATTATTGCGGTGTTGGATTAACCATACTTTGTTGCATATTAGGTTGGGGAACATTAGGATGTACTGCGTGCGGCGAGTGGTTGACAACTTGTTGGGGTTGCATTTGTTGCTGTTGTGGCGGCATTTGTTGTTGAGAAGGCATCTGTTGCTGCTGAGGAGGCATTTGTTGCTGTTGTAGCATGTGTGGTGGTGGTGCTGGTTGTTGTTGTTGTTGTTGCTGCTGCTGCACTTGTTGTTGTTGACCACCCTCTCTATTCAATTGTTGCTGAGCTGCAGTCCGTGCCCTGAATTCTGCTGCTCGTAACTGTTCCAAATGGAATTGTTGTCGTTCCTTAAAAAATATACAGAAAATAGGATTAATTATAACCATAGAATCATTATTAGGAAAATGAGATTATTGTCAAGAAAGAGATCATAAATCTAAATAAATATTAGAAGCTATTGTTTTACACATACTTGGATTAATTGTTGTCGTTGATATTCAAGAGCCTCTCGTTCACGGTCCATGATAGTTTCAAGTTCTTCAAAATGCCTCAATTTGATTTCTAACTTTTTCATTTGCGTTTCTACTAAAAGAGCAACCAGTGATTTGATTTTTCTTTCTTCAACTGCAGCCAAGTGTTTTGCTTTTACAGCAGCTGAAGATAAAGCAGCGGCAGCTGCACTTTGTAGTTGGCCATCCTTGATTAACCTATCTTTAGCAGTTTCTTCTGGTTTGGTAGGTCCCTTCTTTTCCGTTGGATTGGCTTCGTTTGAGGTGTCTTCTTTTTTAACTTTAGGCTCTTCAGATGATTCGTCTTTAGTATCATCTTTTGATTCATCGTTTTTGTTGTCGTTCTTCTCCACATCTCCGTTTGTAGGAGTAGACGATTCCTCAGGAGCCTTTTTCTTTTCAGCATCATCTTTGGAAGATTCTTCAGGTTCAGTACCTGCAATGCCAGATTTTTCAAGAGCTGCACCTTCTGGAATATGATTCCCATCCTCTTTTGCTTCTTGAATATTCTTAATATGTGAGTCCATGATCACTGAGGGTACCTCGTCTTTAATTCTAGCAAACTCCTCCATTGCAGCTTTTGCTCCAGCAGCTGCAACTCTTGGATCTACGACAGAAGCTAAGAATGCAACAGTTGACATAATGGGGTTCCCTGCACTACTAAATGGCATAGGTTGATAAGCCATAGGTCCCAAGGCACCACCTCCAACTTCAGGATTTTCTAGGTAAGGATCCTCGATAGGAAGACGAAGGAAATGCAAAATACACTCATCTTGTGTTCTTGACCCAACATGCTCACAGACCTTGTTCCAATCATCTTTGAACATCTCAAGGGCCTCCAATAGTAAAAGTGTTTCTTGGTCAGTCCAATCTCTAGAAGCAGTTGCAGCCGATGCTTTTTTAACAGCAGCATTTCTTTTATCATATAAGTCAGTTTTAAGACCAAAATCTCCACCAACTTCCTTTTTAATACCATTTTCAGAGCTACCAAACGCAGCAACTTTCTTTCCATCAATATCAAGCATTGTGCGAGCTGCTGATGGTTGAGACGTTTTAGGAGGGTTAATGGGTTGAAGACCAGCTGGAGTATCAGCTAATATATGAAAATGTGATGTGGGCGGAGGTCCCATAAGTGTAGGTCTTGAGTCGATGTCAACCTGATAAAACGCAAAATTAAATGGTGGTCAAATATAATTAAATAGATCTTACCTGATAATTAATCAAACCCCACTGCTCAAGAAATGCATGAACTCTCATAATAGCACAAACATCACCGGCTAAGTTTCTACGGCAAGCAGTAGATGTAAGATATTCAGTTGGATTTAAGCGGTATGTATCAATCATGAAGTTACGGTATGACAAGTAAATTTCAGGAGTTTTGCTCTTGTTTTTAGAATTAAAAAATTCAGGAAGTGCTCTCTTCTCAATAGAATGGATGGCATTATAATCAAACCATGAGCTTAAAAAAATAAATACAAAGTAACATTGGGATAAAAAGATGCAAGATAATTGACTACCTATATGAAGGGACGATGATGTGATGGGTCTGCTCAGTGACATTATCTTCAGGGATTGTTTCAGTTTTGATGTGACCATCGCGCGATCCAGCAGTTCCTTCAGAATTACTCATATCATCCCCACCGACTTCCATGTAGGTTCCTCCTTTATTAACTTGAAGATCAGCTCTACTTGCATTCATACTGGTGATCTTCACCTCAGTGATAGCGTTTTCTGGAGAAGGATCATCCATGTCGGCAGTCAAGTCCTCTTCGTCTTCATCGTCATCATCAGCAGTTCTAGACTTCTTGGATCCTTTAACACTACCACTATTATGTTATAAAATTAAGAAAACGAAATATATTTTATTAAAAGGAGGTCCATTATTTATTTATTAATCTCACCCCTTGGAGATTTTCTTTCTTGGAGTTTGAACTGGAGAAGGAGATCGCTTACGCTTGGGCTTCTTTTTTGGCTTTTCTTCACAATTTGAGAAGTCATCATAAGAGAGAGAAAGGGGATGAGATTGGGGAAGGCCTTTCTCGTTGACCAAATAATCTTCTTCACACATAATTTCATTAAACTCTTCCATATCTGTGACCCACTTGGAGTTCACTCTATAGCGAGATTCTCTTTGCTCTGGATTTTCTGGTGGTTCCTTCTCTTCTGGAGGATAGAGGACACCCCAATTATCTCTGGATTCCTGCAAAAATACAAAACAAATGTTTGAATGCCTTGAGGATGTACATGGATGTAAGAGGGGGAAAGGGGGTTGGGGGGATGGGGGAAGTGGGACGGAGGGAGTTCTTACAGGGAAGCAATAGAAGTGAATGATGCATTTATCGCCTCTTTTAAGAATGGGGCGACAGTACACTTCTGGATCTGCGTCCACAGCGGGATAGATGATGTGAGAGGCATCTTTTTCATTGTCCACAATGGAGTAGTCTCTCTTCCCGGCCACTTCCTTCACTTTGGACACTTCCTCCTTGGGAACATCCTTTCGAATGAACAAGGAAGGGATGGAGAAGAGCCCCTCGTCAATGAGAGCATCTTGAATTTTGAGAAACATGGCCAAGTTGGCCTCTCTCCGAGAAGGAGATTGGAGATCGAATCTTCTCCATCCAGACTCCGCCTTCACCTTGAACATTGTCATGAGGATGCGGCAGAGAGAACCCCCAGGCATAAAGTCGAAGAAGAGACGGGCAGGGATCCGCATGATCTTCCCTTCAGGCTCTTTCTCCTTCCCGAAATGGTCATCTTGGAATTGAACGGTCTGAGGGATGAGCGCCGCGAGGGACTTCGCACTCGGAGGATCACTCGCCACATTCTTCTTACCAAACTTAAGAAGCCAGGTCTTGACAGGCTCCAAAGCAGAGATCGTTTCAGGTGATTCCCAAAACTTGAGAATGGGGCCCCCAGTCTTCTTGGGTTCCGTAGACATTTTAACGAATTGCCCGCCCCGGATTTATTTCCCTTCTTAGTAATAAAGCTTAGAGAGAAAAACAGAGAAAAGAGAAAAACCGACGCGGACTCAACATAGGAACGAGCACCTTCTCCACAAACAAAGAACCACTTACTCACGCAATCTCTTTTATCACTTATGACGTCATGCTACCCTATTTTTTCTCCTTTTTTTTTACCTACATTACTTTCTTAACTCTGGCAGTATCGGCTAACTCATTTCTACCATAGAAAAAAGACACAAACTACTTTCATTGTGCCTCACATAAGCAGCTTCTCTGCTCATGAGAGGCTTGTATTACATTGTACTACAAAAGGGGTCTCTCTTGATTAATTTACTATAGCCCAAATTCACGTACTTCTCGCTCAGACGTTATTCTTACTTAATAAAAGGGTCTAAAGGGGGGAGGGTTATATTTTATAAGATTTCTAGTTTAACAATATGAAAATGGCCAAAAACAACAAATAATCTACAAAATAGGAGTACATTATTTTAAAAAAATGGGAGATAACTGACAATGAAACCCTATAATTATTATATTATTAGTATTACATGAAAATAAGTGCTTATAATATTAATAATTAGCAACATATAAAAAAGAATTTGAACACTTATTGGATATAAATTGACAATTACTTACTTAAGAGGGAAATGGCTCTACTTACATGTTATCAATAATGTAATAAATTATACATTAAATCTTGATCATTCAAATAAGTAATAAAGGAAACACACAACTTTAAATTTAATGGAAATAATAAAGTGTATTGAAAGGGAAACATCTGTTAAGACATTTTTTTTTATGATACAAATGTGTTATCAAATTTTGCTTAAAACATGTACCGTGTATCTATATGATCAACAATAATAATAGAGTCAAATCCCGGCAATAATAAAGTTTTAATAAATTAAACTTATTCTTAAAAACAAATTTTATAAACGATTTTGTATTTGATCAACAATCATCAGCATAGATTATCCAAACAAGAGCAACTTTTAACTTTTACCATTCAATAATTCAAAAAATATCTACGTAGAAAAAATAATTTTTAGAACATACTCCTAATCAATGAATAAATATATCATTTTTATAATTTTTTCTCCTGTACCGTCAATTCATACAGCATATCCAGTAACATAGACTCCATAACTTCAATGGAATGGGAAGAAAAATACACTAAAATTTATTATAAAAATCTAAGAAAAATTACTCATGTTATAAATTAAATGTGCCTATATTTTTTTTAAACTAAGTAAATATATATCTATGTAAATACATTTTTTTTTTCAATTAAGTTTTAAACGTTTTTAAGATAACAGAAACTTTTTCTTTGGTACCAAACTTTTTAATTCACTAGAAAATTCATACCTATAAGTTATAATCAATATTTTAGTCAAAAAAAGTTAATTTCAAGTGATTACCATGTATAAAAATCTTATCTCTTTTTTTTTAAGTTATTAACTTTTTTCTTTTAATTTTTTTTTCCCGTGATTTTGAAGTCAAATAAGTCAGATGTAAAATGGTTTTTTTAAGCCTTTTATTTGCTATTGTCAATTGGTATTGATTAGATCATGAACTGATTATTACAAAATTACTCTTTAAGTTCTTTGTTTTTAGTCTCATGTTGAATATTATTTCTTTAGAATTAGTTAATTAATTATTATCATGTCAACTAAATAAAAACATTAATTTGAAAAAATTCGTAATGTCACATCTATATAGAGTTAAATATAAAAGCTAATAATGTAAATTGAAAAAAAAAATACTTTGTATAAAGTCAATCTCATTTCATATCCACAAAATGTCGTCTTAGGTACTGAAGCAACACTTTGTTCAAAATTAACGTTGAAGTTCATTGTAATCTTATACGATGAATTAAATGAAACAAATTTAACAATTAAATATCCAATGCATATATTAGTTATTGATGTGTTATAAAAATATAACATTACTGGTTTTAAATTATGTTTTTTTTAAAAGAAACACTTGTATATAACTGTTCAATGGAAAACAACAGTGAAGCCATATAAATGGATAAGTGTAAAAGTTAGTGATGTTCCGTATTAAATTTGATGACATAGATCTAAAGACAGGGAGCCACATTGTTTTATTTTTATCAGAAAAATTTTAAAGCTCAAGGATAATTTGTAGTTAAGGGTACTTAAAAATATTGTTGGATGTCAAAAAATACATTTTATCATGTTTCAAGGTACGTTCGGGTTCTCTGAGAGAACTTCTCTCTTACCCTGCTATTGTTTCTTCTAGCTTACCGGCAAAAAGAGAAACTTAATGGTCTATAAACCTGTTAATCTGAAGCTAAAGTTTATTTCAATATTAGAGTCTGTCTCTTCATTCTTTTTATTTATCCTCTCATCTTAATTTAATGAATAATTTCATTTCAAATAAAGCTTATTACGTATATAAATACTTTAAAACATAATTTATATCACAATATACACATTTTAAAATGTAATTTTAAAATTGAAAAATATGCCAAAAATTATGTGTATTATGTGTATCTGAGAATTATAGATGCGTGTTGAAGTTTTTCGTCTACTGGTTTATATATATTAAATTACATGATTTCAGAATCCACGTTTATTTACAAAACTCGTGTCGCACTCGAAATGAAAAAATTTGGGCTCAAAGTACAAAAAAAATCCAATTTGAATAAAACCCAATGCTTGAAACTCAATAACACCCTTTATTTCAAATTAAAATTTTTATTTAAGCGTCTATTTTTACATGATTGAATTTTAATATTGATATAAGGAATAAGGAAAAAATATTTAACTCTCATTATTAAAATTATTTTTACATAATGATTAATTATTCAATAATAAGTTTAGTTAAAAAGTAGAATACGATTTTTTTGTTTCTGGCTATTTATACTCTATTGAGAATGATAATTAAACATTTTGTTTTTATAAAAAATAATTACTTGACCATAAATTGTCTAGCGCCATGATATCTTAAAAAGTTGTACCTTTATTCGAGCCTACTTATAAAAAAAAATCATTACATCTTGCACAAAATAAGGATTCTTTAAAAAGAATTTGACATTCAGAAATAATTTTTGGAATATTTTTGTTGTTTGAGTTTGGGTAGAGAAAAGATATTTACCGCTTCATCCAAATTCTCTTTTGCTCACCCTTGGATATCTGCTAGAGAAGTAGAACCATTGAAACACCTATAATGTTTAATAATCAAGATATATTTATGATAAATATGTAGATAATTATACTGGTAAACTATTTAATTACTAAATGACTTAATTATATTTCATACCCTAATATATATTTTTTTGGAAGTTTGTCCATATTATATATTAATTATTATTATAACATTATTACATATAACATGGCGTCGCTTCGATTTATTATGCAATTTGTGACGTCAGTTAAAATCATCAATGTTCTCACCATCAATTACGTAACTTTGTAATTAAATTTGAAAATATTATGAGCTCAAATTAATAATAAAATTGGTGCAAAATTTGGTTCTTATTAATCATTATCATTTAACACTCATTTTTCCATAAAAATGATCTTTATATCGTTTTTGGCTATTTCCTTACAAATTTACTCTTGCTCTGTATTTACATTTTCTTAATATGGTTTCTTCCTTGTTACTAATGACTACAAGGACTCAAAGACGTGTAACTTAATTTGGACTTGTATTGGAGAAATAAATCTTGACTCGAGCTTGTGTCTCAAGACTTGAGACTCGAACCCATAAGAAATGACCTGTGAACGACTCCGGTTAAAAACCAATTTGTTTTTAAAAGAGTTGGACCTTAATTAGTATTTAATTTGGTCCACAAGTGGTAATGCATCGATATTTTTCAAAATGATGAACAATTTTTCAAGTTTCCGAGGAAAAAATAATCCTGAATCGTATTTATGAATTGCGACTGAGTGTATAGCAAGAATAAGGATGGATAAAAAACGTATTCTTGGTATTAAATATAGTATTGACAACATGATTATTCATTTAATTAAATGAAATTTATATTAAGATGTGTTAATCTCTTATTTTATTGGGATTTAGTCCAAAATGTAATGTATACATCCATATGAGTATTCATAAATCATTCGTAAAATAGTTTTGTGTTTCCACTTAATCAATCAATAATTTGGGAATGATATTTGCAGGAGAAGCAAATTTAAGCGAAATAAAATATTGGTAATAAGATAGCTGGGATATTGTAGTCAAAAATGTCATTTTTAAAATACATTTTCAATATAAAGTTAAATAAATATACGGAACTATTTTATAAGAAACCACAGTACCTACTATATAAGTAATTTGTTAACAATGATATCAAATTGATAATGGATGATGAATCCTATAAGCATATGATTATGTTTTTTAATATACATACAATACGTATATTTAAGAACATTTTGAATAATTTTTTTCCCATTTTGATGGGTTGTTTTTCACTAATAGGAGAGTTAAAAGTCGTTAAAGAATTATTCGTCAGAGTGATCAATGAATCATTGATTACAAAAACAAAGCAAGATCTACAGTTTTTTTAATAATAAAAAATAACAAAATGAATTGGTAGATTACTTTGAAAACAATATTTTAACCAGTCCTTATTAATTGATCTAACCATCACCGGCAATATCATCTTCGTCAGTGAGTTTTTCACCGAGATTTATAATATGCCTTAATTTATCGGCCGAAAACTTATAAGCAACTTGAAAGCTCAACTTTCCTCTACAATATACATATCCTTCGTCTTACGAGCCATCAAGAATTCTGGAAAGTAGATAATACTGTTACTGTCAATGTCCCCATCATTGATCATTTCTTGAAGTTCGAATTTAGTCGGATTCTACCCTAGGGATCGGGTAATCACCTTGAGTTCTTTGGCAGTAATGTTGTCATCACCGTCCTCATTAAACAATGAAAAGAGCTTTTTAATTTCGACTTTTGTTCGTCAGTGTCAATTGATGTGCCATCTTGATTTAAAA
Source organism: Lepeophtheirus nordmannii (assembly GCA_963680855.1). Taxonomy (NCBI): domain Eukaryota; kingdom Metazoa; phylum Arthropoda; class Copepoda; order Siphonostomatoida; family Caligidae; genus Lepeophtheirus; species Lepeophtheirus nordmannii. Next base: position 35,598,420 of record OY804523.1, on the reverse strand, counting down.
TGAATAATATAAAAATGAAATTTTTTTATCAAGGTTTAATCTCTCAAGGGAATCCGGTAGTAAACTGTATTTTAAATAGTTCATTTTAAATTTTATGCATAGGTATATTCAAATTTTAAAGTTGAATTTGGAATTTCCCTTGTGACAATCAATCTTACTAAAAATTACAACTGTGAAATAATATGTTTTACATTTAACAATTGTAGGAAGACCTGTCAATTGAAGGATTAATGAAACTTTAGTAAATAAAAAAATCCCACCAAATAAGTTATATTTGTTCTCATGACTAATTTTTAAATGTTATATGTATAACTCTCATTGGATCAATTTTAATGTTTAATATTCACGGGATATTAATCATAAATTTATAAATAGTTATACAAGTGCCCTATTCAATTACTAAATGACTTAATTCGTATTTATTAATCATTATCATTTAAACTTTAGCAAATAGATACATAAATTTTTTTTAAAGGCATCAAATTGCTCTGATTTTACTGTATAAACTACCATACAAGTCTTTTAACATCTGTTGTGTCTTGTATTGTATTCTATGTTTGATTTGTCAGATATCAAAAATATTTATTAGAATTATCAGTTCTAGTCATTTTCCATGGCGTAGTTCCACTTTTTTCAGTGAATGCGGAAAAATCTATTTGGCTATCCGTTTCCCCACTAATAAGTTATTATAGTTGTATTTAAAAAAAGAAAAGAAGAAGTTCCAGCTCGCCTGTTCATTGATCCTTGGATATCAATTATATATTAAATTCATGATTCTTGTTCATATACTACCAAATCTACTGGTATTTTTCATGGCTATTAGTTACGTGAACATGTTTTGTTTTGAAGCATAATTGAAGTCAAATGAATCAAAGTTGAATAAGGTAAGAATTCAATTTCGTTTCAAACCATTTAAAATATCGCTTAACTTTATCCTCCTTTTGTTTTCTACTCGAAATATATGAAGTAATATATGTTGACTTGTCTCTCTTTTAATAACAAATGCTACAGATATATGAATATAAATATTATAAGAAGAATATTCGAAGGGAAAAGTATGTTTAAACTATTTACTTCAAATAAATTCATGACAACACTATCTCGATCCCATACGGGTACACAGTGAGACGCAAACTGTTCGTAAAAGGTAGGTTGTAGATTTCTAGCTAGGAAGAAGGGAGCTAGCTGGCTGATAAAAAAAGAGACAGATTAGGTATTATAATATTTACTCAATGTAATAGTATATTTGTCTAGAGCATGCATGGGCAACCTACGGCCCGTGGGCCTATTATGGCCCACATAAGTTTTTCACCCGGCCCGCGGAGACCTTTGAAATCTATAATTATCATATAATTTAAAAAAAAATATAAAATAAGTATAACTATGTATTCATATGTACATATTTTGCAAATGCATAATTAGGGCTCTTGGCCCACGGTCAGTCTTGAAAAACATAATTTGGCCCACAAGTGAACAAAGGTTACCCATCCATGGTCTAGAGCTAGAATGAAACTACCCGTACTTCTCCTCTTTATCTCTTGTCTAAGTACAAGTTTGTATAACAGATGTCTGATGACGTCATGAGTGCGAAATCCTTTGACTTCACCACAAATGTAGAGTAAAGTGACAGAATGAAGGAATGTTTCGTCGTACGAAGGAGTTTTGTCAAGATAGGCTCAATGATATGCTACTCCGATCCAGTGATGGAGTGGGCGAGGAGAGCAAAGACTATCGGAACTCGGAGCTTCGTCAGTATTGGATGCCAGACGCCTATTCCTTAGAATGCTACGACTGTAATTTAAGATTCAGCACCTTCAGAAGGAAACATCATTGCCGTGTTTGTGGGCAAATATTCTGCTCATCATGTAGCTCAGAGTATATTGATGGCAAGAGTCTGGGATTCAGTGGTAAACGCCCCCCTAAAAGACTTGATTTTTAATAAGATTATAATTTGATTTTGAATTTATGGGGGCCTAATTTGAAAGGGCCTATTTTTAGGAGATACTTGATACCTTACTTAAGTTAATATCCCTGTTATTTAATTAGTTCGATGTATACTACGGTTTGCATATTTCTAGAGTTGGGGCTAATGTTTCTATGCAAATAAAAAACGTTGAGGCCTCAATTCTTAGTTATAACTTATATGTATACAATTTTATACAAATCATGATAATTTGTTAAAATCATTAATTTTATAAGTAACTATACGTTTTTTGTATAAAATTCCCATACAACATTTTTACAATTTATATTGTTGTTCTTGAGTAGTTACATACTTTGTATATGAAAACTTATATAATAATGAAATATGAAGTTAGTCACTTGATTTTGCATCTGTGTCCTTTTTTAGAATTTTTGTAATTTTGTCATTATTTATTGTAATGTAGGAATAGGGTTTTTCCTTCGTATATGACTCATTTTGTGTTTGTTGAAAAGTTTTATTTTTGGAACTAAGATATTTTGTAATAACTACCATTATTGAATTTTGTTTATAACTTGAAAAATATTTTCTATAATAATTTCATGCAGCATGATAAGCATGAATGTGAATTCTTATTGAATAAAATGTCTTTTACATTTAAAAAAAGTATTTGGTCTAATTATCTAATGTCTATATTTCAGGAAAACTTAGAGTCTGCAAGTTTTGTTTCGACTTTTTTCATCGATTCCTAAAAGGGTTGGAACCTGGTGCTAGTCCAAGACTTTTGGAGAAACAACCATCTCGTGAGAGCACTCCTTCATCATCTTTTAACCAATCTGCCTTTTATTCAGTTGGATCTCCATTCATTGAAGAGGACTATAACAACCAATATTTGGATGCCATTCAATTTTCATTGAAAGATCCTGCACAGTTAGGGCGCTTATGGGCACAAATCATTGATTCAGAGTCTGGAGTAATATTATCTACTGTGGATGGACGATTTTCTGGTCAAGACCTCATTAGATGGTTGACAAGTCGAGACGAAAGCATGGGACCAGAACAAGCTGTAGCGATTGGACAGGCATTGCTGGAGGCTAAATACATGACTGATGATTGTGGAAACCAGGAGTTTCAAAATTCTGTAACTCTCTATCGATCTACTCAAGATTCTTTTTTCAATTTAGAAGACAATTTAAATACAAATTCGAATGTTTTTGAAACAGACTGTCCTGAATGGCTTCAAAATATTCCTGTGTCTATGCCAGAGGAGGAAAATGACGTTAATGAAAGAAAAATATCTTCTAATAATTCTAATGTTTCGAATGACGTTAGTGTCAGTGGTAAATTACTTTCTGCAAGCGTCTTGGATAACATCACTCTTTCTAATGTGAAAAATAAAGATTTGCATGGCGGTTCATTTCTGTCTACATATTCTTACGGAGGAGATTACTCTCATCCTTGTTCCTTAGACTTAATTTATTCCAAACATATACGATCGACTCTCAAGCATTTAATGGTAGAAGAAAGGCTCAATCCCGAATGGTATAACTGTATTTTATATCTTGCTGAGAAAGCTGTTAGTTTAGTAAAATTGGAACATTTCTTGAGAAATGATAATGTTGATATACGAAAGTACATAAGCATAAAGAAAATTCCTTATGGTGATCGAGAAAAGGACAGTAGGATATTTCCAGGAATAATGTTTCAAAACAGACCCTACTGTGGGAAAAACATAATTCACAATGCTAGAATTTTACTCGTGCGAGAGTCAATTTCGTTTAATCGAGTTAAATATGCATCTTTAGATAATTATATTTCTCAAGAAGAAGAGTACCTCAAAAATATATGCTCCAAAATAAAATCTTTTAAGCCAGATGTAATATTTGTCGAGAAAACTGTTACTTATCAGGCCAAAATACTTTTGTCAAATGCAGAAATTGCTATTGTCCAGAACGTAAAGCTGGATTTACTCGAAAAAATATCACGCCACTTCAGTACTCCTATTTTATCTTCCATAGACTCTATTCCAAATCAACCTGAGTTGGGAAGCTGTGAATCTTACAAAGTTCAGTCATTTGTCATAAATAAGGAATACATTTCTCCTGATTATGTCATTTTAGAAAGTCAATCCAAGGAAGAATTAGGATGTACAATTATTCTTAGAGGTGCTTCGAAAAAAACTTTAAGTAAAGTCAAGAGATTGATAAAACAAATTGCTCTCTTTATTAACAATAAATTGTATGAGAAATCCTTTCTTGAGAATGAATTTGTCAGATTAACTATCTATGATTCCACCTCGAATATAAATAAGTTCCCAATTACCTATTTGCCAATGTCACCCTTCATTTACTTTCTAACAGGTGATGGCGCAAAGGAATTTGATACATGGGAATACGATGAGGATGAAGTTTTAGTGGAATTTGAGCAAAATACAAAGAGATCAGTGGTAAAAAGTTCAAATTTGAACTTAATTCAAGCTCCTGAGGAGAAATGGGAAGAGCTAATTGCTAATTTTCGAGCGGGAGTGAGTGATCGAGCCTTATTTGATGCATATGAGGGACCTAAAATATATGATTTTAGTTCTCAATTTTCTAAACCCATTGCTCCTTCCTACTATTCTAACCCCAAGCCTCTTCCCGTTCTTTTTTCTTCCTATTCTCCAAGGTCTAAAGTATTCCCATCTTATTGCATTTCTCCTTGCATTGTTGATATTAATTACTATGGTGCGAATGATTTACCTTTGGGATTTTTTCTGGAGACTTTTTGCTTTGCTGAAACCTCATTTTGTCCTAGCAAGGGCTGCAACTCTTCGGTAAAAGATCATATTCGACGCTTTTGTCTGGATGATGGAGTCATCAACCTGTATATTCAATCGTTGGAAAATCCAATACATCGAAATCCTGAAGTTGAGCCTACAAATAAATATCCCCCCATTGTAACGTGGAAGTATTGTGTGGAGTGTGAAAAACTTGGCCCTGTTGTGGAATTAACTGAGTGTAGTTGGAATTACTCTCTTGGTATGTTTCTTACCCTTTTAATTTATGAAGACAAATTGGTTGGGGGAGGTTCAAAACACGTTTGCTCTCACTCTTTGCATCAACAACATTATACTTGTTTTAGTCGTGGATATCTTGTTGTTTCCTTCAAATACTCCAAAGTAAAACCATTCTTAGCTGCCCTGCCTCCAAATAAAATCGAAATTCATCCTTACTTTCCACCCATAAACTCTATGACTGTTGATGTGAGAGAAGCAGCAACAATTGGGACTCTTCTTTTCAGTAAAATTCATGAGAAATTGAACGATCTTGAAACAAAGGAGATGTCCAACAACCTGTGTGATAAATATACCGAATTAAGCAATAAATACGAGGAGAATTATAAAGAATTCAGAAATAGTATTGATAAAATAAAGTCTTTGATAGAAAAACTAGAGGATCCTGAAGTTGATGAAAAGGATAAAGAAAAGCATAGCTTAAGTGTGTGTCGCCATATCACGGGAATGAAGCAAAATCTTTCCTACAAGCTAAACTGCTGGAAAGGAAAATTGTCTAATTTTCTTGAAGAAAAGAAGAAGGAGGACAGGAGTATTGATAGGACTCGGAGTTTATCAGGAAATAATTCATCAGGTGATCATATGGATGATATCAGTAATAAACTAGTAGGAGATGATGGAACCGGATATAGTTCTACTCCCAGTCGCCTTTGGCAAAACTTCAGTTCCAATAGTTCTGATATACTTCTTCCCAATTTATTTCCTTCTCACATTCATTACAGCTTGCATTCTCCAAACTATATTGTTATAGATGAGAAACAGCCTTCGTCCATCGTTGCTCATGTTTTATCCACGGGTAAGTATTGTACCATGTAGTTTATATAAATAGATTAGGGGTCTGATAGATCGCTCAGCTCCTTTTTTATAAAAAAATATATTGCATATTAACGACCTTTTGGCTGGTCTTGAGGTTTGATCTTATGAGCAATTCCTGGTAATTTGAAGGTGATAGGACACTATCCTCTGTTGGCACGGTTGAAAATTGAATTCAATCAATTTCTCATCATAATAATAGGGGTTGTATTTATATACAATAAAGTTGCTATTAATTGTTTTTTCTTTAACTTTAAGATACATTACTATTAATATTATGTATTTAGTACAACACCTAATATAAGTATTGGAATATATGTAGGATATTTTTCCATTTCCTTATACTTCTGTTCATTATAAATTTAAACGTTCTAAATCATTGCTTTTGATCTGACTCATTTTTTTGTAGAATCGGTAAGTGACCACGACTATTAGTATTTTTTATATCCACAACCCTTCAGCTTTCCACAATTTATTTTCCTTATTTAGTATGTAGCTACTATTAAGACTTCCATTGAGATAATGGTAGACTTAAAAATCTGTATTGATATTCAAGACTCGGAACTGTCTTGTCCTACGAATTCTGACAAACCAAATGTATTGTAATCTGGAACCTGAGGGACTGATGGTTTTCTCAAAAAAAAAAAACATATTTAAATTTTGTTTTATTCCACTTTTATTGCCTCATTAACAAAATCATAAAACAAATGTCTTCCGTTAAATACTACTCTTGCAACTCCATTTCTTTAAATTGCAACAGCTGTAACAGTACGATACTCACTATTAAAGTATAAAATAGCACTTATTACCTGTAAACCATTCTATTTATAAAAACATAAGTTGAAGATTGTGCAGTTATCCACCAAGGAATGTAGCAATAGATACAGAAATAAGCAAGTTGTTTTAATTTGTCTAACTTTGACCTGTACAAAATAGAGTTCCTTGAGGTTAATTATTGAAATGTACTGATAGTTGGTCCAATTTAATTACATATAATATTTTAGCCATCTAGCAGGCTTTATGAAGGATCTTTGAATTTTATTGAACTTCGGAGAGATATACTAAACGTAATTGAATAAGTATATTATAGTCACCTCTAGAATCACCTCTCTTTTTTTTTGTAATTGTAGCGATTGAGTGACTGTTGTTAGTGCCTTTATAAATTAATTAATAAGCCGCCGCTAGTGACCCAGTATTTGATGCAGTTGTGTCAAATGCCATTGCTCTTACATTTTCAATCATCCTACAAATCCAAAGTTGCCCTTTTTTTATTTTATCACGTTATAATTCCTGTTTTTTATGGTGATATAGGAACATCGAGTAATTTCACTCCACCAATTTCAGAGTATTGGTAATCCTTCATCCAAAGACTGTTGTATTTCCAAAAGTTTTCATTAGCCTTCCATCCCAATGTACTGCTATGTCTGATGATGGTTTCTACAAGGTTTTGATTTGGTATTCGATACTGTTATACAAATAACATAACTCAGTTACTTTTCCAACATCGTTATTCCCATATCTCCTCTTCACTAGGAGGCTCATTAAAAATTTCTTGTGACTTGGTACTTCGGGTTTCCATTTTGCAATGTTAATAAAGACACAAATACAATCAATTTTTATCATAAATTTGCTAATCTTCCTTTGTTATAAAAAAATTCTTTCGTCATTCTCATGACAATTTTTACTTCTAGACATAAATCAAAATTTGAAATACCATATGCTAACTCTAGATATTCTCCAATCATCATAAAACTTAGTATTTAGTCTTAGTAAATGCAGTTTCAAGACCATGGATATGGTCAACGTAATACATGATATTGGGGGCAGAGTGATCACCCTGAATTTTCCTGTGCCATATTATTAAGATGAGTTTTTATCTACAATTAACTGTAATGAATTTAATCTTTAAAATTGTTCATCCATTGATCACATTTGATATTGCTTTATATTATATAATTTAAACTAACTCACCAAGTACCACTTAATATATCTAATATTATTTATAATTGAGGCTATGTATAATGGTGCTTAATTAGTTATCAAGTGATTATCATAAAAATACAATCAAACTACTAGCTGAAATGCATTTGAGACCCTTTCAGATGGATTGAAAAGCGTCTTGGAATAATTTTACTTGCGGGGTGTAATCTCAATGGTTTATTATTGCCGATGCGACCAGAGTTTATACAGGCTGAAAGAATAGGGTAAAGGTTGGACTGCAAATCATGTTTCTTTATTAAAGGTATGATAAGCCCTAATTTGTGAGCTGCAAAATCGATATTTTTGGGTGAAAAAACTCAAAACAAATTCTGGAGAACTTCAAAGGTCCTTCCAGAATAGAGTTTACATCATCAAAGATCAAGCTGGTTGTAAAGATGATAAGAAGTTTTTATCTCATTTAACCTGTACCTTGAGGTATTTTTATGAAAGTTTTATAAAATTCTAAATATTTGCAATGTAGCTGGAATTAGTGTACAGTGTTTGCCCTTATTCCATATTTTCTCATACCAAAAGAAAGAAAAAGATTACAAAATGTTTGCCTGTTCATATCATGGCTTTGACAGATCATTGGTTTAGTGATCTGATTAGTGATTATATAGATTTATTATAATAGTTATAATCTCACAGCACTACTTTAAAATGCTTAGAAAATTACCGAAGCAAGACCTATAAAAATTAGCAGAAGCAATCAATAATGTGAACGAGCAATTAAAGTCATACAAGAACAAAAAAAACCTGCCACTACTTTTTCTTTTAATAGCTTACTATTGACTAATTTGTTTTATTTTACTTACCTTATCATTTTTTAATTTAAATTTGTACATATATTATTCAAACAAGGTTCTAACTTTTGGAAATCTGCCCAATGGAACAAAGTTCCCCATGGGTGATTATAATAGAAAAAAAATAGATTTCCATTATTTTCTTGTGAAAACTCATCAAAATATCAATCAGAACTAACAGGTTGCAAAAAAGTTATACCCCCTATTGTATACATTAGTAAATATATTATAGCTATTTTAAATGAAGTTTTGCATTTCAGAATGAAGTCACATATTGATGACACTAACATATAATCACGTAACTTTTTATAGTTTTTTTGTTGTTTTTTTAAAAAAAAATGGGGGTATCAATGGTCCCTTGCACCCCAGTTCTTGTGCCACTAAGTGTTCCCTAAGTTGAGCCTTTGGCTATCTTAAAGTGGTCGTCATTACATACAGTACCATCTATTTGATCTGAATTAATTCAGTCAAGCTGATATTTTAGCTTTGATCATTTTGCAATGTACATACAGTAGATTCTGCTTAATTCGGCAACACCGGAACCATTTTCTTTTGACTTGAAATTAAGTAACTCACTTAACCAAATCAAATAATAATGATTTAATATACTCAAAAACCATTTTTATAATAATAATTTTTTAAAGATGCTCAGATTTTTATTGAAAAAATTTGGTTTTTTTGACAAATCATTTAAAGATGAATTTTCTCAATAGTTAAACCTGTTGCTGATACAATAATAATATATAAAATTTTCCAGAAATATCTTTATTTCTCCAACTTATCTATAGATTTTTTATAGTTACAGTTTTAACTCTTGTACATTTATTTATGTTTCTAGTTATATATGTACATGTGTGTATGTTAAAGGTTGTGTTCGTACTAATTAAATTAAGGAGGTCCAATTTGGTACAGTACCACGTATTGGTTCTAAAGGATACCCATAGCAATCCTCATTGCATCTCTTTTCCTTTCCTCCAAAAAGAAAAAAAATGCCGAAATTATAAGATACCTAGTAGTAAGGCAGTTCTTACCAACTATGGGAGATTCTTTATTTAATAGAATAAAGCTGTTTTCAGCATAAGGATAGCTAAAACAGTCAAAATACTTTTAAGTTGCAATTGAAGTAGAAAATTGGGAGCTGACAAAAATAGTTGATGTTTTTGGAGATGCCATTACAAGGACGTCTGTTTTTTTTTTTGTGTGTATGGGAGATCCAAGAGACGACTTTTATAGAAAATTACTGTATAATAACTTACAACGTAATCTTCATTAATTTATCATGCTAATTCAATTTAAACAAGGTGAATTATGAGAAGGAAAGACAGACACAATATATATATATATATATATATATATATACTTCAAAAGCAACATCCTACCATAATAAGTTATATCTTGGCCTAGGAAATCTCTACAAATTAACAGGCACGTTTCGCCATTTTGTTTTATAGCTTTGGGGAGAAATCAGGAAAATTATTTTAGAAAAAGTGTCATAAAATAATGAGTTAAAACATATTTATTAATACTTTTTTTAGTTTTACATCATAAGAAAAAAAGTCCTGAGCAAATACATTTATTTACAAGCATTTCTTTTGTCAATATGCAATTTTTGAGGTGATCAAATCGGTAATACTTCGATTTTTTTTGTATGATGTTTGCAAGGTTGTAGTACCACATACATGAAATAATTTTTTTACATGAATATCTGTTGGATTTTATTTACAGGTAAAAATTGTTGAGTATCAATAAGTCTGATTTATGATTAGCAGAATGCTGTACGATTTGCAGCAAACTCAGAAATAATATTAAAAAATATATTTATATTTATTCTCTAAATTTTAATTAATGAAAAATCTTTATAGATTAAATTTATTATTTATATATTAAGTAGAAGTAAATTAAGATATATTAAGAACTAACTATATTTTTCAGTATGATTTAATTATATATTTTGTATAGAAATGTAATATTTCCATATTATAAAGCCCCTGGTTCGTAAGGGGAGGGGGATTAAAAATTATATGATGGATATTTATTTATTGAAGATGAACCCTCCATTTTGGTCCGGTTTGGTGTTAATTCCTGTCCAAATATTTTATAAAAACATGAAGAATTTCAGTAACAACTTATCGAGACCTAGAAATTCTATTTCTCAAGCTAGACACCTCAAAGTTCAGGATAGAGTGTATCTCTATATGACTTTGGTATATGTATAAAATAAGTTTATCCATAAAGGCATACTGAATTTACAAACATAAAATAGAATTTTAATATTACTATATTATACACTCTTGGGGCTAAAAAAATCAGTGGTCTATTCTCTATGTTTATCTTGCTCTTATTTGGCGTGAAGCACTCGAATTTACTGATATCCTGGCGCTTGGAACAAAAAAAAAATATATATTAATTTCTGTTGATCCTTGGTAGTGTCCCAAAGGGATTATCTGCAGAAAATTAGCTTATCCATCAATTAGTTTTGGAGTCTATGCGTCTCAGACAGACTAACGAAATTCTAAAAATATGTTATGTATATTAGATTCCCCATGTTTATGGGCGGCATACTCTGTCATGTCCAAATATGAGAGATGTTGTTAGAAATAACAAAATATTTTATATTCCAATAATTCCCTGGCTGTTTTGAAATAACATAATCAACTAGTCTAGTCATGTGTATACACACTCAAATAAATTATTGGTTTCACCTCAATTGTACATATTTATTGACAAACTTTCTAATAAATAATTACAAATTCAATTTCAAATTATTTTTTTGTCATTTACCTATACATATGTATTTTCATAATATATGCACCTACGTATAAAGTAGAGCTTCTACTTTGATGGTCATATAAACTTGCAAGGCAATAATTTAATATGAGAATTTTTTAAGCAATTGGATTACTAAATAGATTGCAATTACGCAAAAAAAAAAAAAGGATTGTGTAATAAGCCTAATACATAATGCGTATGACTTTAACTTTGTTAAGTATTTATTTCTGAGAAGGTGTATTTTTTACTTACATATGTTTCTAGCTATAATACGAATGTGCAATTACCCGATGCAAAATATCTTGACCTTTAATGTTCATCCTTATATTTACAGGTGATTATTTAGAGGAGCGAAACAAAACGCTTTCAATGTCCTCAAATACTGCTGGTGATTCGAAGCATTATGTTTGGGAGTTATCTGAAAAGTACTATGCACAATTTTATTGCAATGCTTATTTTGCGTGGGAATTTGAAAAACTGAGGAATGAAGTCCTTATGAATCCCAAGGGCTTTGTTCAGTCCCTTGCAGAGTGTGAGCCTTGGAAGTCCTCTGGCGGGAAATCCGGTCTGCATTTCTACAAAACCAAGGATGATCGTTTTATTTTGAAGGAAATGTCTAACGTAGAGTTCAATTGCTTCCAAGAATTTGCACCTCAATACTTTGAATATATTCACAATTCCTTGAATCCTAAAGAGAAGAAACCCTCTGCACTTGCCAAGATCCTGGGTATATACAAAATTGCATCAAAAAACTCTCATACCAAAGAAACGCACAAAATGGATTTTTTAGTGATAGAAAACGTATTTTATGGACGAAACATTGTGGAGAAATATGATTTAAAGGGGTCTATGAGGAATCGCCTCGTAGACACGACGACCCCTGTAGAAGGGGGTAATCTTGTTCTGATGGACGAAAATCTATTAAAGATATCTTGTGACAGGCCTATTTTCACACGGAAATCCTGCCAGGAAAAGCTTCTTCATGCTATTGACCGAGATACAACGTTTCTGCAAAATGCCATGATTATGGACTATTCCCTCCTCGTGGGCATCGACTCCGACAGACAAGAACTAGTAATTGGAATCATTGATTACATTCGTAATTTCTCATGGGATAAAAAGTTGGAAAATTTGATAAAGAAGTCTGGACTTTTGGGGGGAAAACCCGGAACAACACCCACCATCATTCCTCCCAAAATTTATAAAAAGCGATTTATTGAAGCTATGTTAAAGTATTTTATAGTTTTGCCAGAGTTTTTGGAGTCATGACCACTGACCCTTACTTCATGTTCCATTACGTGTTACATATTTTTTTAATATTAATTGTATGATGCAAATTAATTTACATAATAATAATTAATATATAGTTTTCTAAGTATACAAGCACAAACCAAGATTCTATGTAGCATTCATATTCTACTTCAAGCCACAATGGAGCCATGTATACACACACACACACACTCACTCAAAATAGGTCATCGTCTCTCCTTCTCCTCCTCGGTCATTGCCCTAACAATCACCACAACCGGCTACTGCATAATATGCACCTTTACCTTTTACTTACTCATGTTGTCCTTGAGAGAAAGAAGGGATTGCGTGAGTCTGAAGATGATGATTATCAAGCCGTTTTTTTTTTCTCGTCTTTTTTTTTAAGAGAGGGAGAGAGATGTACTTTCTAAAAATAATTCATATTATCTTTGGACATGGTCTTTTATTTGGCACAGAGTTGATTACTCCAAAAGGTTTTTTGTTGATTTTTTGGAAAAAAATCAATAATAAAGAAAGATAATATAGAACAGTGTTTTTTTTTATTTATAAAGATTTAAAAAAAACTTCTGTAAAAAAAATATAATTATATAATTATATATATATATATATATATATATAATGACTATATATATATATATATATAGATAGATCTGGAGGAATGGAACATAGGTATGATATTTTTTTAGGGGGCTTTTTTTCAATTTATTGGTTTTTTTTTGGTATCTACCTATGATCATTACATAATATCAAAAAGGTGATAAATAGCAACTTGGAAAATTTTTTCATGACCATCACAAACATAATATTAAATATATGACATAATAAAAAATAGCACTATAAATGTAAAAAAAGAAGAGATAATTATAAATTCATTTGTGTCTGAGAGATAGGGATTATAATAGGATCGATAATCAAGGAATAAAAACAATAAATAACTTATTGGTTCCTCAAGTTAAATATTTAAAAAAAAAAGGGGCGCCTACATTTATAAAATATAGGCTTAAATGGTATGTATTTTAATATAAAGAATATTAAAAAGGTAGGTGCCAGTGGAGTAGAATGGTCTGGCAGTGGTGCGTTGATGGTAAGTTTTGAAGAGGAATGAAAATCAAGGATTTATACGCAGGAGCAAGCGTTCCTTTTACGGGGGTGTGTAACTGTGGCCTCCAAACACATTTTATTAAAAAGAAGAAGTAGGAGAGGGAGGCAACGAAGGTTCAGTGTCCTCTATTCAAAATGAAATGCATGAGAGTCATTCATTGATCGAACCTTCTTTTTTTTCTCTTCATCACCGATAAAATGTCTTACTACTTCTTCACTAATGTGACACTTATTATTATTTTTTTAAATTTTCACTTGCACTTTGAAAAAATGTTCATTTTTGAAAGTCACTTTTTTTACAAGATGTTGTTCTCATGTCTTCTGATGTGTGAGTTGTTTATTGTTGGTTTTTTTTTTCTTTTTCTTTTTTTGATTTGAATATATTTTGGTTGATTGAGCAAACTGTGATTGGATGCAATTTACCATTCGTATTTGCTGCAGTCACCTCCATCAAGAGAGTGGTTGGAAGCTTCTTCAATGGAACTGATGATGTCAAAGTACTTGCCATCAAAAGGAACGATTCTAAGAGAGAGAGAGAGAGGGAATGAGTAAATTGGATTTGAACAATAAATTGAATGGTTTAAACTTACTTCATCAACTTGTGGATCTTGTACCACATTTTAGCAGCAGTAAGATAGTCAGAAGCAGTTTTGGGATCCTCACAGGCAGATCTTTGGATGCAAGACAATTTTTCAACATCTCCAGAGGCATACATCATAAAGCACATTCCACCAGTCAAGTCGGATTGTTTAATGGAAGTAGAGGCATTGTCGGCAGAACGGGCCTTTCCATTACCAAAAGCTCCAAAGAGAGCAAAAGCCACGATAATACCCTTGAGAAGGACAAGGATCAAAAGATTTGTCAAGTTCAAAGTGAGGACTTCAGAGGTGGAAGAGGCTCTGGCCAAGAAATCCATGGCAGTGCTAACTAATGCAGATTCGGCTGACATGTTGCTTGATGTAAGGATTTGATTCTATATGAAAAGAAGAAATTAAGAAGTATTATTTATGTATGTGCTTTGTGATGGAGTCTCAAAAAAGGGGCTTCCTCTATCTGCTTATTAAGTATCAGGATTCAAAGAAGAATCAAATTAAACTAAAAGTTTCAAATGAATTTTAGTCACAAGAAAAAAAAATTAAAATCCCCTTCGGGTCCACCCGGCGTGCCTTCAACTCCTTAAATTGATTACTTTTTCTTGCTTTGACCTAGATATAGGCGCTCAAGCAATGTAAAAAAAAGAAAGAGTGGCGTATAATTATGTATGTATATACGTTCAACCATCAGGATTTCTTGGTTCAGCACACGCAATGAGGTAGGCCAGAATATAATATTTAAAAAAGAAGAAAAAAAAAAACAAGAACAAAAAATCACTTTCAAAAATAACAAATGAAACTTCTTTTTTTCTCCCGAATTTGGTTAATAAATATTTTTTTTATTTTTTTTTCTTCTTTTAAATAAAATATGAGATGACTATTGCTACTCCGATGATTGCTGGAACCTCGGAGTAGCTATGAGTCCGTGAGTAGAGGAAATGTAATTTTTCATACATATCTACCCGTTTGGTTTCTATCACAGTGAATGAACACTTATGGCTTACAACGTACTTTTTATATATTTTCCTATACAGTGGTGTTTTACAACTGAGACGCTTATTTCAGGGTACACATCCTAATAAAGCAGTCAGAAAGGCGGGAGAGCTCGGATTTTTTTTCCCAATCGTGAAGGGCTCCTGCTACGTGAATTTCCAAATACTTAACTTTTTTTTTGTTAAAAAAAAATTATGACTGAAGAAACAGCCCACAAAAACCGCAGAATACATATATATGTATATTTCTTTTTAATATAATACATATTATCATTAATAATAATAAAAATAATTCATCAGTTACTAACTATGTTCAACATAAATATTTGTAATAAGCAGGTCCCTAATACATACATAGCTATTTCTCTCGGGGTTAGAAATCAAAGGAAATGAAGCAACAGAAAATGAGAAAGAGATAAGAAAGGGGGGGGGGCAGACGACGTTGTCCCTTTGATTTGACCTTGATCATGTTTGTTCTACATGGCTTGTATCTCTTTCTTACCATTGGATGAAGAGCATATAATACATATTGTAAAAAATAATGATAACCATATAATATTAAAAAAAAAAAACCAAAAAAACGAAGTTCAAGAACCTCACAAAAGGACAATCAACTTGGAAAGAGGATGATTATTGTATGGGTTGTAGAATGTTTATAACAATATCCATATGTGTAAATATATAACATGTTACTTATACATGAAAAATAGCAATTTAAAAATATTAATTACATTTATTTTTTACATACAGATAATATATCCTACTGTAGTAATTAAAATTTAAAATGAGAAGGGAGGGATGAGCAGCCCAAATAAATGGTAGTGTCAAACATTATAAATGTCTTCAACTATAGAAGGTTTAATATAAATTCATTTTTACGTAGCCTTGAGAAGTGGAAATCGTCTTCTGTTACATTATTGTGTACTTTATGTGTAAGTTACAAGTGAACATATCCATAAGTATAATGTATATACTTGTAGATATAAAATTGATTAAACCAATGTTTGAACTTGAAAAGTTAAAAATGTAAGTAAATAAAGCATAGGATATATATATATATATATATATATGCTACTTTTTTTATTTAAAATCAAGGTCATGAGACTACTACATACTTACTTTAACCAAACATTAAGTATTATAAAAAAATTGTGCAAAATTTTGTAAGAAAACGTTTTTTCTTCACTAAATAATAATACCATTATCGTGCTGGAAATTTATTAAATAATACAGACCATACGGTTTGTTTGTCGTTATTTATTTGTTTTTGTTTTTTGCTTCTTTTTTGACATTCACCTTGATTAAACATAATTCGTGGCCGACTTTTTCTCATAAAAAAATGTTATGAAGTGCAAATCATTCTGAATGAAACAGCAGCATTGAATTAAGAAGTGAGATTTCATTTTTTTTATTCCTATTTTTTTCACTAACTGCATGTTGTTGCAGTTTACAACAATTAACGCCGTTGTTTGTTTCTAGGTTTAAATGTTACTTCTTGTGTTTGGGAACTTGATCAATATTTGTTCTGGCATTGTGATTGAAAAGAGATTTCTTACAGAATTGCAAATGCTTTACTATAAATGAAGGACTACAACTTCCACCAAAACATAATTTATGCTTGCACAGTGAAAATTGTTCGAGTTTCTAAATTTTCTTCACCTTTAAAGACAATTTGAATTCATTTTTTTTAATGGCCAGAATGCCAAACTGCTTGACTTATGAGTCGTATAAATTAACTAAGATTACCCCTAGAAGATTTATAACTAAATCTTCGTAGCAAAGGAATGAATCATATTTTTTCTTTTTCTTTTAGTTAAAATTTCATTACGGAATAAGGATCCTGTCCTTGAATCCTAACTGTTATTTTCGGATGGATTCATTTTTTGATTCTTGACTCATGGCAAATATAAATAAGATGCCTCACTAAATACCTCACTAAATAGATACTTCGCGTCATACGAACTTCTCTTTATTATATAATAGTGTCCCAAAATAGATGAAATATTATATGTTTAGTGTATCTATAGAATGAGTGAAATTTTCATGTATAATGTATTGATATTCATACTCTGTGTAGTGTAAATACGTAAACAAATATGGAAATTATATGAATTTATTGCAAATTATATGAAAGTTACGAAAACTTTCCATGAATAATAATAATTATAATAATAGTTACATTCATCTCAAGCACTCCAGATTGATAAAAGAAAGGATATGATATGTATTCAAATACACATACAATATCCACATCTGATATCCATTGATACATATTATAAGTATACAATAATTCTACCTTGATAGATTAACTATGTACATATTTATGTATAATAATTTAAAAAATTCCTACAAGACAAAAAAACAACAACGACGACATAGAAATTCACAGTTAACTTCATTCATCATGAGAAGAAACGAATTCCCGTTAAGGACATTCCTTTCAATAATTAATTATTATTATTATCTATGTATGCATGTAAATACTGAATGTTCTTTAGGAGTTGAAAGTCATAGTAGTCATAGCTTTTACTTACTTGGTAGTTCCCTACACACAAATTCTTTTTGACCCATTCATGTTAAATTCTTTATTCTTATTTATGTGAGTAGATAAGTGATTCCTCTTCCCCAACATAAATCATAAATTCTTTTTATGGATAGGGAAAAAGAGATGGGGATCAGAGAAGGGTTCGAAGGCAAGCAGGAGGAATAGTTGGAATCCTTGAAATTATGTTGTTAGAGATTTCAAACTTTACATACATAAGTATGTATGTATGTACGTAATAGAAATACGAAATCAAATCAAGTCCTTTTGCTCGTAGTTATTATTGCTTGAACGAAATAATTATATTTTAAAATTCGAAAGTTTTTTTTTACTTGTGTGTAAAGTATCGGGATAATTTATTGTGTCCATGACCTTTTATTATGTAAACTTTTTTCACAAAAAATGTATAACTTTTCTTTAAAGTTCATTCATGTTTTTGGGTTATTTCTTTCTTTATCTGTCTTCAAAAAAATGGGGGGGGGGGGAGGAATGAAAAGAAAAATCCAGGAAAATCATGTAAAATTGAATTATGAATATGATTCATATTTCGACATATATGTATAACATATGCACATACATAAGTGCGGAATGAATCAACGGATTTGAATAATTAGTTCATAATTATTAATGAATTGAAATAGACATGAAGAGATAGAATCCATGAAGGTTTCATTTGTGTACCAATGAATGTATGTATATAACATGAGGAAAAGTCTTACTTTTATGACTGCCTAGATTTTTTACATACATACATATAAAAAAACATTGATTTGATTTTGGATGTTTATTTTTTTTATAAAGACTCTAGACATCCTTGTTTTATTATTAACACCTTCATGTATTATTTGTTCATATTTTGAAAGTACATCATCTGGAGGGCAAATTGATCTTAATGTTTTTAAATTTTTGTGTGTGTTTTCCACACATTTATTTTTAATTATAGATAGATACATATAAAAGATAATGTTTGATAGTTAGGGATCAAATACTAGATTATATTAATTTCTACACATCTATTTGTACCCATGATATTTGTTTATTTCTTTAATTTCAAGGTAAGTACTTTTCAAAGTGAGAGAAGTGATGTTCCATTCATAAATATGCATATACAGACGCACGCATTAAAACTATTTAATAAAAAGAAAACAAATGACAAATCCCTTCTCCGAATTCCATTTGCCACACCTAACTCATGTAGGGAAATTATTTTAATCCTCTGGAAGGTAAGGAGGATACGATCATATTTAATAGGCCCTTTTATTGTCTGACAGATGAAACTGAATGATACATACTTCTATGTTCATCAGACAACCTTCAAATCATTATTATTATATTATTATTGTTTATCTTTGAAATTAGAAACTTAACAACAGTTGAGAGTAAACTTATCGTTCTTATACTCGTATTGGTACCTCAGGCTTTGATGTTAAAATACATGACGACATGTAAATATAAATATGCCGAAATACAATCAAATGTACATTGAACATATAAATAGGTAAGGCCATAAGGCATTGCTTTTAACAATTCTACATAATATATATACAAAATAAGTTGAGAAAAAGAAATGTATCAAGGACAGAACTTTCAAATTTCAATTATTGTAAGTTATTATTTGATTTAAACAAAATAAATATTTGTGATTTTACAGCTATTCAACATAATAATAAAAATAATAATGACGGTTTTTTATGGTATTTTGTTACTGTGTCTACATATAGCATACATATTGATACATCTATATTTATGTAGGAAAATAATTCCCCTCCCAACGACTTCTAATTCTATGAAGAAACAAAATAAAAAAAAAATATATAGAAAGTTTGTTAATTTACTTAATTACATATCCATATTTACATAGTTTGAAAAGAAGTTTTGTTTCAATACTAATAAATTGTAATATACTATATACCTATATGAGAATAAGATTATTTTTTTGATTATATGTATATAGTTCCCATTGACAATGCCTCATTTATACAAGGATATGCTGAATAAATGCTTGTTAAACATAACCCATAATTATTATTTACTTTAAAACCAAACCAAAAAAAGGATTTTTGAGGAGAGATACAAATTGTTAAGAGTCACGAGATTCTAACCTAAAAGATTTATGTGTTTTTCAAAGAATAAGACGAATTTTTAAATAAATACATCATGAACTTTCCAGTGAAAAAAAAGAAAAAGAAAAAAGAAAACTAATTAATTAATTAAAGGCTTTATACCATGCTATAGCCACAAAATTAAGGTTACCCTGACTCTATAGTATGTATATTATGTGTGTGTGTTAATAAGTATGGAACCAAATAGCTAAAAGTGAAAATTTCTCTTTATATTATTACTTAACGTCAGTTGTGTGTATTACACCACTCTGTCTAACATTTATTTTTATTACTATTTTTTTAAATAAGTAAAATATTTAAATACATATATTAATCTTAATTACTTCAAAAATAGTACGTCTCCAGTTAGTTATGTAACAATTCTACTTTTTGTTGAAGAATAGATGTATGTACACATATATGTACGTACTGAGCCGTTTCTAGCTGGTTAGCTAAATATTGTAGTTCCCTAATCCATCAGGTCAGTGTCGGTTGGGAGGCTCAGTCAAAGAAGGATGTGTGAGTCCTGGATAAAAATATTAAAATTCGTGTTTTTACTATTATTAATGTATATTAAGAGTTGAAATACACCTTTAGCCATCTTTGGACATTCATAGTCCTTCATGGAAAATTTGAGCTCTGAAGCCAGTTCGGAGTTGAGTCGAAACAAATTTGTTTATGCAAAATTCTAATTTCAAGGTAATTCATGAATCAGAGGTGTAGGAATATCAGACAGGAACTGTACTAAGAGATTTGTGTGTATAAAAATAAAACACAATTGATCTTGTTTTTGCTTTTTTAATCAACTCATGTTATAAATATTTGGAGTGCAAAGACTTTTACATTTAAATGCAGGATTCGAGCACTTATCTGCAATTATCTCACACAAATCGGCCTCCATTTTTTCATATGTACACTTTTTCACTTCTTTCCTTTGTGAAAACTGGTCTCAATTGACTCAAAGGACCTATTTGTACCCATCTCTTCCTGGGCTTCTGCCTTAAAGGTATAAAATAAAATGTTTGATTCTATCATTTCATTGGTATAATGGACGGAAATCTCTTCAACACAGTATGATAAACTAGAAGGATTCAAATAGTATTTGCTTGGAGTCCTTGAAAAGCTAGAAACAGCCCCATTAGTAGTGCATTGTATTATTATCTTTTATATGTTCACATATGTCAAAGCTGCATTTTCCCAAATGAATTATTTTTGTACAAGATATTCCTATCATACACATAAAGGATCATAATAGGTAAATGGGAATCTTTGATTTCTAACCCCTTCCATTCATGTTCATTTCCTTCTCTGACACTTTTACAACAATAAATTACTTCTTTACACAAATTTTCCATGACGTTGTCGTCCCTGGGTTTCTACATATTTGCTTCACCACATGACTGATGAGCATTCTTAATCCAACATCACCACTCCCTATTTTCTATTTTAAATTATTTGCATTCTTTTTCTATTTTGAATTATTTGAAGTAGGATTGAATTATAGTTAGTCATGAAGATAGAACTTGTCCATTTCTTAATTCATTTCTATGCTCTCAATTTATGAATGTATGTACGACATACATATTCTTGATGCTTTTAATAAAAGGCTAGAAAAAACATCTTATATTTTGGTAAAGAAATTTTTTTTTAATAAATATTCATTTTTTATCGATGGATTAAATTGTCTAGTTTCGAGCCTATTTTGAAATAAGTTAAAATTCCTTATAATTTCTCCAACCAACCATGTACAAAAAAGAAAAAAATATTATTATAGAAGTGTTTGAATATTAGTTATAGTCTTTCCAAAAAAGAAAGAAGTAGAAATGAAAAACTACGCTAACTACAAATATATTTGAAAAAAGGGGATCCTTATTAGACCATATTCAAATTTTCATTAATAATTTTTAAGAAAATTGGCCCATAACATGGATTTGAAAATGAATTACCTACATATAAACCCGAGACGAAATAAGCAAAGTTTTATTTCTTTTAATCTTTTTCAATATAAGATTTATTTTTATATTACAACTCCATTTATAAGTTCATACATAAATACAAAAAAAACAAAAAAAAAAAACAAACTCCGCTTTAAATCCTTTTTATCTTTGCATGAGGAAATCTCTAATATTATAATGTATTTGTAGTATACATACATATATGTATATATAATTTTTTTAAAACAATGTCCACAAGTTGTTTTTTTAAATGGATATATGCACATACATATTTCGTAAATAATGTACGTATTTATGTGAGAAAATTTTGTAATCGGGTGTTTATGTTACAAAATATTACCAAATTGTTTTTATATATAAGTACAAATATCGTATAATATTCTTTGATAAATTATGAATGAATGCATTATCCTTGATATAGTAGATATTTAGTACATATTATTTGAAAGAAAATAAAGATATATAAAAAGTATTGACTCAATGCAGTCACTTCTACATGATCGACGGAATATACTTGTAATTCAGTAGGTCCATTAGATCCATGGCTTTAATAACATTCCATATTTCACCATTCTATTTCCGTAAATTAAGATGTTTACATTATAAATATCATTCTTATAAAGAAATTTTCACAAATGCATATATATGTTTTACATTATAATTTATGTCCATGACATATATGTATGTATATACATATAACCATTTTTAGTATTGAGATAATCCTTAAAACTTATATCCTTGTTTGTACCTAGGTATTTTCTAAGGAAATTTCGTCAACCAAGTTGTGTCAGAGTTCATTTTTTTTAAACATCATATACATGTATGTCGATAATGAGGCCGTGAATGAATTCACCTACTTACCTACCTCAGAGAATATATTTTCTTCTTAGGTTGGTTTGTATTATTAAAATTTCTCTTTTTATTCATAATAATAAGTACTTAGTCGTATATTATTGTTGTTCGTTTATGTAAATGTATCTATGAAATTGAATTGATTGTGTGCTTATAGAACATAATATATGTATAAATATAAGACAATTTATGTATCTATATAATAGGTATTTCATCATCCTTGACTTGATTTTTCAATATTAGGTTATAAATCAATTATATCCCTATGATTTCAAGGAGATTGAATTTCTATTATATGTGCATGTTTTGATTTATTAATTCATGAAACAACTTTCTTTCCAATCTCGTGATGAATTGACTTGTAAGAATGAAACAGACTTCTCTGTATTTTTTAGCAAGGTATTTAGACTAACAGAATTGCAAGATTATATGTAATACAATCTATGTACAATGTGAGGACAAGCAATTATTGTATCCTTGAATTGAAATATATATGTAAAGGCAATGTGGTCGTGGCAATTCTTAATTATATCCTCAACCATTGCAAATTTAAATTCCCCCTAATGAGTGTAAAACATTTTTGCAAATAAACATCTGCAATATGATTTGTAATTGTGTATTTATTAAAGATTTAGCAAAAATATTAAGGCTAAATCTGTAGGAATGACGAGTAAATTATTATATCTACCTATACATTCATGGGTTTATTGCCAATTACTCGAGGCTAAAGTGTTTTTGTTTCATGATGATGTACTTGAATATATACTCCTCTAACCATGTACATCATCATGAAACAAAAACTCTTTATTTTTTCTACTTATTTGATAAATGGTTGACTAACCTGAAATATCTTTTTTTTAAATAGTAAAATAGTCATAGTCTAACCTTGATGTTGCTAGTTCTTGTTCATATCTACCTACCTATGTATGAAGCATTATATTAATATACCTACATATTCCATGGAATTGTTATTCATGATTGCTGAAATGTAGTCTTAAGCCCTGTGGTTACTTTTTAGAGTATTTAGTTATGTTTTTTAAAATTCTAGAGAGGGCGGGAGAGTTTGAGGTCCCAAGGGCTCTAAAAACAAAGAAAAACTGCATTTATGGTATCTGAATGGGTAAACACTCAACTCTTAGGTCTAAAAATAAAATTATGTCACTGATTTGAAGAAAAATAATTCTAATTTATCACAAATACATTCATAAAAGGCCTCACTCATGAGATATTTTAAATAAAACCAGCAATGCTCTTTTAAACCGTTTAGATTAATCTTCATGTATTTTTTCATTGTAAAGCACATTTAGAATCTGGCTGAAATCTCTTCTGGCTAACATATCTACAGACTTTTCTTGCATCCATTTGCAAATATTTAAGCTATCTTTAGATAGACAAACTTTTTTACACCCATCTTCAACCATTTTCAAACTCTTTCTCAAAATACTTAACATATTTGCGTGACAGCAAGAAAAGTATGAGTAAATGTCAGACCAAAAAATTTCAAACTTTTTCTAAATTAACTCAGGAATGAAACTACAAAAATCTAATTTAGCACTTGACTCATAATAATAAATATATAGTAAATAACTACTTCTTGAATCCTGAATAAATCAAACGTCCAATCCAATAAGTTTTTAAAAAGTGCGCCCTTTGCAAAATGAATGTATTCTTTTTCTTGACCGTGTTTGTATAGTGTCCACTTTACTTCTTATATAATACACCTTTATATATGTGCCATAACTAGGCACAAGTCCCAATTTAATTCAAAAAAGGGATATTACTGTAATCGGTATTCCATTAAGTAATTTTTTTGTGGTGAAAAAACACATAAAAACCTTCAATGCACATGTTATCAATTCATATGATAATTTTATAGTGATTATCATGTACATATTACACGGGTACTAATTCTTTTCATACTAAAGATGTTTCATACATACTACAACTTTGGTATGTATAACTATGCATTTTACAAACGTATTTTCATTCAATTAAAGAATATATTATACCTACATATGAATGTACATATCTAATAGGTAGTAAATATGATTATAGATGAATGATACTCAATAACATGATATTTTATGCACTGAGGATACATTTTCGTTTGTTTCAATTAAGCCCTGTACCAAAAGATAATGCATCGATCAAAACCAACAACTTTTGTATCTGCATAATCTAAATGCTTAATGTATTTAGATGAATATTTTTCCTGTTAATATCTCACATCTTCAGCTTAATATGTTAGACGAAAATTATATGTCAACTTAAACGATAAATATATTTATTTGTTAAGGCTTAAAATTATTGAATTGAATTATATTTATTATTGTGAAGAGTTTCACATCCTCTTGTTCCTTCAATTTATCTCTATTACGTACATTTTCACGTGATGTCATTATTTATGAAGCTCTTTGTTGAAAGCAATCAGATTTGATAGTAATAAAAGCCCTTAGTCTTTTATGTACAACGTTTTAATTATTTTATTTTTAAAGCCAATCAAATTACTCAAAGGGAAATATTCATTTTAGTTTTAAAAATATATCAACATGACGTCACTGTCAGTTTATTATTTAATCTGTGACATCAGTAGAAGAGCCATATAATTATCAAATTTTCGTGCCTAAGAATGCTGATTTCATAAATACATTTGAGGTTTAGTTGAGTCATGGAACTGGAAATTCCATAACTCCTCTTAGTTTTTCAATTTTCTTCAATGCCATAAGTTGCTTCACCCAATTAGAAGTATATATATATATATATACAAATTTCATTATAAAGCTTAGATATTTCTAGTGTCACTTTAGGACTTATTAATTAGAAAATGTAATTAACCTACATACATACGTAATATGCATATAAACAAAAAATAGGTTTGTGTGAAAAGTGTGAAAAGATAGCAAGTACATACTATTTCAACATTCGTCTTCCTTCCTTCTATTGTTAAGTTTTATGTATAGTTTTGAGATATTTAAATACAAAGTCAGCCATGTGTCACATATGTATAAATATTTAAGTACGTACACATACAATTTCCTTCTTTTGCCATCACTATCAAGGATAGACATCACACAAACAGCCAGTAGTACATATATACATACATATGTAGAAAGTAACCATCCTGGATGAAGGGACTGTTTTCATTTTGTACCTGTTATAAAAATAAAGGGAAGTAGCAAAATTCCAAGCACTCAATATGTAATAAGTCAATATGAATATTAAGTTATTTCATAAATAATTGTTTAGTCATTTTATGCTAAAGCATTTATGTATATACAAACTATGCTGACTTTAACAGACTTTTTAGGAGTTTACATTTAGGTATACATATATATTGGCAATGCTTACACACGCATTACCCAGGTAAGCAAGGCTTCATCTTTTATTTTGGAGTACATATATAGCATATATGTTGCAATCCTATTTGTGACTCAAATAAAATTAACTACCATAATAATTTGTAAATAATAATCATTAATTAATCAATGTGGAAAAAGTTTTCACTTTATTACCCAAGATATTAGGCAAATGACTCTTATTTATATACTAAACCCATAGTGCTTGCTTGGAAATAAAATAAATTTCATATAAAGATACTAGAACTTCTTTTAGATTGAGTCTAAGATTAATTAGTCATGAGTACGAGTCTCCATCTCTAATTCAGTCAACATCAAAACAAAAATTCAATCATATAAAAGATAAATGGCATTTAAATACATAGTAATAATAACAGTTTGAAATAAAAAAGGTTTGTAATCTCAAGCGTCTTGGAGTCCGAGTTAATTCGTGATAGTTATAACTTTGGATTCGAGTCGATTGAGTACTTGCCGCTAATTTGCTCTGCAATGAGTTCCAGCTTGAGGTATGTTACCAATGCTCGAACTGTTTTTTGTAGCATTACATGAGTAGGTCAGATTCTGAAGTTTTATCACCGTTTTGGATCGTACTCCGAATATATCGAGTACTGAGGGAGCGAGTTACAGAGTATATTATTTAATTCTTGATGTAGCTTTCTGCATAATGATACTATAAGTAATAAGAAAAGGGAAAGAAAAAATTTGTTTTTCTTTTTTATAATATTAGACGTACGAATTATATTTCTAACTTCACCAATTTGATAAGTTGACGAATATCTACTTTTACTATTGATTCAAAGATGTAATCTATCTGTAAAGATAGATTCAAGGGCAAATGAGCAGTTACAAGGGAGCTCTATTTTCTCCTCGTAGGAATTTGCTTTTTTTAAAAATAAATATATAATAGATATTCACTCGTATAATTCAAAATTTGAATACAATTTTAGCCTCGATGAAGGAATTTAAAAAAATAAACATACTTAGTTTTTATACCTTAAAATGGGATTTATATGTAAAAATCATGAGAAGTATATTGCTGAAGTGATTTGCTTAAAATGAATGTTTTGTATATTTTTTCATGGATAATTTCTTTTAATAGAACTCAAAATTGAAATATATGAATTCATTCCTATGAGATTACATTTTTCATAGCATGTAGTTAGAAATTCATCTTTTCAAAAAAAGTTTTATTTATATTCTAAAAATAAAAGTGACATACTATGTATATTCAGCAAATGTGAGAGAATAGAAGAAGGAACAAAGGAGTCAATGTACTTGAACCAGTTATGAGAAACAAAAAATAAAGATTGACAATGTTTAAAAACCTTGAATAATTAAACATCTTCATTTTTAGGTATGTAGCACGTACAACGTTACTTTAGAAGTCAAACATTTTCCCATGATGGACTTTTTTTTTCTCTCTCTTTTTTTTTATTATGGCAATCAGAATGCAAATATTTGTTCCATAAATTCCACGGATTGAGAACCACGGCTCTATGTAAGTTATGATAACTCCACAAAAGATGGTTCTGATTAAATGCTGATTCCTATGAATATTTTTTGTGAGGTCATTTAAATTTATATCAATCAAAAATTACCGCAGTTTTGTAGGTAGAAAAAAAAAGAAGCCTCATTGACTATAGTATTGAATATATGACTCCATACTCATATTATAAGAATTGTGAATGAAACAACAAAACTAATAAAAATTTGCCAAATGAGATGCGTTAAAAGTCTCATTACACGTCTTTATTTGAAAAAAAAAAAACATAGCAATTTTTATGAATGGTTATCTTCTCTTAATGTTATTTTCAACAAATTGTATTGTAGGGTGAAAAAAATACAACTCTTGATTCATTCCTCATATTTATGGTTAGAAACCTATATATAATGTATTTGAATGAATGAAAACCCCTTGTTCATTTCTTAATATTTATTACACCTCCTATAAACCTGATGATTCCCTAATACGTATGTAATCATTGGATTCGATAGTTCAAAAAAAAAAAAAAAAGACAGAGAATATATGTAGGTATGTACAAACGAAATAATAAAGACTGAATGAAATAAACAAACAAGTAACCGGATCTTGTCCACATCCCTTCAATTATTATTATTAATAGTATTAATATAATAATAATATAAATAATAATTATTAAATGATTGGTTATTCTACCTAAAAATAAACAATTCAATGTCTCTTCTTTAATAAAATAACGACAAAATAAGAATAATTGTCTGTGTCCTCCTAATGTTATCAATATATGTATGTACACATGTATATAGAACATACAAATACATAAAATGACCTTTCACAGACTTTAACTTGTAGAAAAATGATTGTGCAATTTTCAAAAGGGTCAAAGAAAAAATGACAATAAAAAAAATATATATATATATATATATACAAAGTCTGCTGAATTTGTTTTCTTTTTGACAAATATTCTATTTAATATCATCATCATTCATTACCTAAGTAGATTTTGTACTCCCTCCTGCCTTTGGTTAGCTATTGATTGTAATGAGTGAATGTAAAGGTTCATCATAACCTTAAAAAAAAAGAAAATGAAAAATTATCTTTTTTGTATGTTTTTTTTGCAATATCCTTTAAATATGTATGCATACACATACGTTTTACCTACATAATAGGTACCCATGTATGTATATATTTATGTTTACATACACACATGTAAACTTAATAAAATAACAATTTTCCTCATCCTGGCTTGTCATCAAGGTCATGGGTAGGCCGCCCTTTCATCATCATTATTTATGATAGTGAAATGTACACAACAATGATGATGATGATGACTATGTCAGTAGTTTAATTGTACATACATGAAATACATATGTAATGAAGAGGAAGTGGATCCATTTGTTGTTTTGTTCTTATAGGAAACAAACATATGGTTAGGTTTGATGACATAACAAAACTAGCATTTTGTTATGACGACGACGCTCTATGTATGTACATATTTACATAGGTATGTAATCCGAGAAAAAAAGAAAAAAAGGAGGAGAAGAAATTATAGCCTTCAAACAAATAAAATAGAAAAAAAATATCAAAATGCAGATTTTTGTTGGCAGTTCCTTCCCTATCCCTACTACTACTATTCTACTACTTCATATATATATATGTACAAACTCCTTCTTCTCTCCATTGGTTGCTCTTACTCCTGCTGTTTATATGTACACATATTATTTGAAGGTTACGAAGGAGGAGGTGGTTGTAGGTTATGGATTGGGGTTATTGAACGTGGAGAATACATACATATATATATAAATAATTATCATTATTTATGTAGGTTTATACATAACTATGTAAGTAACTCAAAGATGGTTAAAATAGGTAATTTCAAACAGAAAGGAGAAAGGGACTAAATAAGTTAATAATCATACAATATGCATCCACCTTTTTGTCCCATTCTAACTCATGAAGCCCTTATCCTACTATATATATATACACACAATAATACATAGGCTTATATGTAAGCATGATGACTAGCCCAAGAGATGAAGATAAAATGGGAAGAGTCACCCTTTTCTTTTCATTGAACGATCTTCTTATAAATACAGTCTTACATATATGTATTATATAAAGTTCATTCAAACAAGTCTTAATGACGCAAAAGAAAAGTTTGAACATATTCATATTAAATATATACATATATTTTATGTACTTGTGAGCCAAAAAGAGAGAGTCAGGAACCGTAAAAGTAATTCAAGTGTGTTAATGAACAAGTGTTAAATATACATATATATAACCAAGTATGGATATGTGTATTTTCATTATCTATTGTAAATATGAGTACGAGTCGTTGAAATTCTACACTTCCGTCGAAAACACTAAGGAATATCTCCATGAATTGTTTCTGCAGATATGTATTGAATCTCCTTCTTTCATTCTTTTTGAATAAGTTTTGAATAGTTATAATATTAATAACCACATATAGGTACAATAATAATAATTATTAGTATCAAAACTCGATGTCCTTGAAACAAGATTTTTCTAATTCTCTATGTACATACATACATACAAAATGTTTATACTTACATACTACTACGACGACTACTACATCTTTTACTAGTTCCGGTAAGAGAAAGAAGCACAACCATACTTGATTTTGATTGTGCATACATAAGAAGAGGACCGCGTACGCTGACGCAATACACATATGTATTTATACTACCACAGCCTATATAAAAGTAGTTTAAATATCTTTGAATCATAGCATTTTCTAAGTACTAGGACTCCCAACGTCAAAGCAACAACCAGAATGGTATTTACATTGTATAAAATGAGTGAATAAATCACTCACTCTCTTAGTAGGTAGATATTTATGTAGATATTCCAAATATATGTAGATAGGATTCAATTAGAAACTGTAGAGGGAGGGGGGGGGGAGAAAGGAAGGGAATGACCAGTGTTGAAACTCATGTCATTATAACTTTTATACTTGTATTTTCCATTCTACATACTTTTGTGGATATGTATAATAATGTAGTAGTAGATAGGTATTTGTATATGTATATACATACATGTATAAAAGAAGGGAAAATAGAAAGTGAAAAAAATAATAAAAATTATGTAAATAACGCCCTCTAGCGTACAAAAACCGTACTTCTTTTTCAAGAAACGATTACAAGACGAAAGTTTTTTTTGTTATTTTTATTATTATAGTTGTATCTATGTATACATATGAATTCCTTTAAAAAAAAAAAACGAGGAGAAATTTTCTTTTCCTTACTTGATATGTACCTTTTTATTTTTCTTCTTTTCTTGATAATAATTAAGTTTGATAAATAATTTGGTGGTCATAGGATTGGTTAGGACTCTAACCAATGTCGTATTCAATTATTTTATCCGTGGGAACTGCAAAAGCTAATTTTTTTTTGTAATTGCCCCTTATTTTAGCGAAGGAGAAAGTTTATTCAAAAAGCTCAAAATATGTTCTATTATGCGCTCAATAGCATGAAACTATTCTACATTAAAATAGATGTGGCATGAAAAATGAAATGAAAAAATACTTCAAAATTAAATTTTGTGACCTTCATGATTTTAAACTCTTAAAAATTACTGATTAGTTTTTCCCCAAGAAAACAAAAAGAATGAATACAGAGACAACCTTGAATAATGATGATGATTATTTTTTGTTCTTAAATACATACAATAAATATATGTGTTATTCAATGTATTGGTCTTGTGATCATCTAGCTAACCTTCAAAGAAAAGATACAAGGGGACGGCTGCAATATCCACATAATATGTAGTATGTTATATGTAATTCTGTCATTAGAGAAAATGCATCATAAAACGTCAACCTGAAAGAGCCACACAATAACTATGAACATAATAGCAATTGTTTTAATTTAATTAGAACCTCTGATGTACACATATATGTAGATAGCATTATAATAGGCCTACATAGAAGTCCAAGACTCGTATTTACATGGATATAAGTATATTATAATACAAAACAACTGCTCCCTCTTTCCATCCAAAAATCAAGGGGAATTGTATCCTTGAAAGTTATATTTATTCCCTTTTGGCATTTACGTGGTATGTATATGTTTTAAATCCATTACTTCTCACAAGATAATAATTATTATTTAGTATATTATGATCTCCGTCATAATAGACTATAATATGTACATAGCTATTTGAACTAATGTTCAATTTAGACTTTTTGACAAATATATTATTTATATAATACTATTTTATGCTAGTAGGTAATTAGTTAGAATACATAGATATAAGAGAGAGAAATAATTTTAAAAAACCATTATACATTCTATAAAATGTCAATATACTTGATTGACTTTTCCTACAAAAAAAAAAAAAAAAAAAGAAGAAGTTCAAGGAAGTTTGTTTAAACTATGTCAAGGTTGTGATATTACCATTTCATTCTCGAAAAAGACATGTGTATATTGTATAATAATACATACATACCATATCACAGAGTGTACATAGACTTCAATTTGTTCTTCATGGTACATACATAATACGTATAATAACTAGACTTAAAGCCATTCCTTGATAGTCATCTCTGAAAAATCATTTCCATGTTTGACACATGACTCAATTTCAAAATATTTATGTACTCAACCTGGATTAACCAAGGTCATTTGCTTCATTTCATCATGACCTTATGTGACTATTTCGATATCATTATTGTTATTCTTCTACCTATGTATAAGTATACATTACATATAAACCATCATTCTCTTCTTTGTTTTTTCTTTGGTATTCCATTCACCCCGTCTCTCTCTCTATCTCTTACAACCAGGCTCAAATCGCGTATTACTCATGTAACATTTTGTAGTTCGAGCAATGGCAATCCTATCAGGGAATATTATAAAATCATTTTAAAGCTATACTATGTAACTGAGTACTTATTGGGTATGAAATGCATTTAAAATCCTTCAATGCCAATGTGTCTAGTCAAAAGGTGCTGAATGATTCTTACCAGTGATGCTAAAAAGGATCTCCCAGCAGTGCATAGGTTCCAAAAATATATTATATATATATATGATTAAAGATTCAAAATTTATTCAAAACTATTTTCAAAATCAAAAAATGATAAAAAAGGTCCTACAAATCGGCATTGGGTGTAGTGGTCCCTATGCTGCCCATCAGAAAGTTGACAACTGAGTTTTTTGCTTCAGAGTCATATGTCTGAGGGTAGATGAGTTGGCACTTTAGGATGCGTAACTAAAGCAAGGAAAGCAGACAGCAAAAGACTTCCTCATTAATCAAAAACCCTCGTAATCCGAGGTTCTTACTGCATATAAGAATGGTAATTACTCATTTATATAAAAATTGACGTACCTATATTTATTTCACAATTTTTAACATTATTCTGATAAGTTTTTTTTTTTTTTTTTTTTTTTTTTTGCAAACGATGGGTATTGAGTATGTGTATATTTACTTAAGTGGTTACATAAGTACACAGTTTTGCGAAATTTCATTATTGTTTGATATTTTGAACACACAAAAAAAAAATCTTTAAAGTTTTTACCTGAAGGAGTGGATTAATAATAAATAATACGAAGGAAACATGTAGTAGCCACATATGTAAGATATACACATTCATTTTTTTTCTTACTTTTTTTAGAGGTCATTTGACATTGAATCATAAGAGACCAATAAGAGCAAAGGGATTCGTTGCTTAGAAGGTCAAATACGTATGTGTATGTAGAAAGGAAACGAATGGCCATGTGTGAATGGTGCTATTTTTCGAGATTGGACTCTAAGAAAATTGTGGAATGTCTGCTTAGCCTCAAGCCATTTATTTTTTTTCAAATATTTTACCCATCCACACTTTTTAATATTTTCCTCTCTCTCCCTCTCCTAGAGCATGTCTGAATCAAGGAACATACATAAATATAAATCATTCACCCTAATATAATGAATCATTATTAGTCCGACATTGAAGGAGTATTTTTTTCTTAGATACATAATAAATGTTATTATTAATAATGTGGTTGAACCAAAGTAGATACATCTTTTGCTTTAAATATATTACTTGCTATACCCACTACAGTAAGAGTTACAATTATTTTTTGATAGCTGATACATGATAGAATATGATTATTTTATTAATTTCAATACATATTTAAAAGCTAAAATCAAATATGGGTTGAATATCCCTACTTAAAAATAATATATTTGACTTACAACTATTTATTTGTGGCCTAGACCAGCTTATCTGAGACCAAGACTTTTAGATATTAAGATGAACAAGATATCAAGGCCGAACCACATTACTAATTATAACTATTTGATTTAGGGTCTTTGTTCTATCTGTTTTTGAAAAAGTGATTGTTAATAGATCTATTCAAATACTTTTGTGAAAGGTTTGGTCTTTGAACTGTAGTGATGTTCTCAACCTTATTTCTTCCAATAGTGTTCAATAACCAAGAAATAATAGAACTAGAGCTGTGCCATTTAGGCACTACTTCGATATGTGTACATATAAATCGATATGATAAGAAGAATATCTCATAGTCATAAGGTGTTTACTTAAAGGCTATTAAGGCATATATGTACATATAGACCAAATGTGTCGGTAAAAAATAATATTTATACATTATATATTAAAAAAAATAATAGTATTAAATAGAAAAAAAAAAAAAAAGATTTGAAATAACTATCTACTAGGACAGAGTTTATATTTGAAATTTGAGATATGTTAAGATTGTAGGATCTTAAATTCTTTTTTAGCCTAAAAGTATCCTATACAAATTTTGAACCGTTTTAAAAAACATTTAGAGGAAGCTCAATGGCTCTGCAGTTTTGAATTTTTACATTTTTTTCAAAAAAATGTGTGTTAGTTAGAATATCATCTGTATCTTAACATTGCAGGTTTTTTGTTAAGTATAACAAATTTAGTTGAAATAATTTTCTACAAAAAATATTTTATAAAGGTGTGATAGTTAATTAAAAAAATTTATCTATTTGTTGTCGTATAATTGCCAAATATTTCAATAATGTATATCAAAATTTGAAAATACTTAAATTTAAATTTTTATTTGTAAAAAAAGGTCAAATTATGATGACCTTTTTTCGACATTTATTCCATAAAAAAGCTTATAGATTCAAATATTATATAATAATAAAAAAAAACTTATGTAAAATTAAAAATTAGCTACTTTTATAACAAAATGTACTCTGAGGTCAAGATTATCAAAGGGCAAACAATTTACTTAAATGCCAAAATGTAGAAGAGATTATAAAACTAGATGAATAATTCTTAAATAATAAATATTTTTGATATATTTTCTAGCCATTTTTCCATTTTTACTAAATATTTACAATAAAATATTTTGTATCTCTAATTAACACCTTTTTTTAAATTACAATTTAGACAGAGTCTTTTTGAATCAGGATAAAAAAAAGATCATGATCCTCAACTACTTAGAGGAAGAATTGAATCATCAAATGTTAATAGACCTCTATATTCTTGAATGAGTTCATTTCCACTCTCGGTATTATAATTTACAACTTTTAATTGGCCTATAGTATTTTGAGTTTCTTTATAATATTTTCTATCATTACATAAGTCTGGATCAGTCATAAGAAATGTCTCAGGAAGATGTAGAATTCGAAACAATACCATACACTTTTCCATCACAAAATCTTCCAAGTTTTTTAAGTAATGAACATGACACTTAATATAAGTCTCTTTGATTTCAAGGTTACAGTTCTGTCTGGTATAGTTAATATAACAAGCTCATCTGAAAAGTACCATAAGTATTTGAATAGTTTATTATGTTGACTTATTATTGAATCAACAGATTCATATTTATGTAGATATTCTGTTAAACTTAGATCATTTTTTAGAGCACTTGTGGCCTGAGGAGCAGACATTCCGACTTGCAGATACACTTTACCAATGAACACACAAATATTTTCAATCCTCCCTCCTCCCCGATATTCAGTTTGAGTTTAGACAAAACATCCAAATTGCATTGCACCAAGTGACATAAAACTTACTTACTCTTCGTTGTGACCATCACTAAGGAACACAATTATCAGGTCTACGAATTTTTGTGTAATTGTTTCTTGGAATATTTGATTCAATACATTTCTTAGCATAATTAACGATTCCTTCTATTAATATGTTCTACAAGACAAGCTACTTTAAAGTACAAAATTCTAGTATCATACTTTGTTGTATGTATTGATTATCATTATTCGTTAAATTTTTCAAAACATTTGAATCTCAGGAGAAAATGTGTTTCTTAAACATAATTGGTGCCTACAAGCATGAGATATAAGTTATGTTACAAGTTTTCTTTCAAGAAGAACACAAGTTTCTAGTACTCCAACCTGTATTTGAATTTGTTGTATCAAAACACATACCTTTAATTTGGTCACTTATGTCCCCAGGCTTTCCCCTGTTTCGGATGAATACTTTGCAACATTTAGTGGTGTAGAAATTCCTCTCCTCGAAACCAATATTGACAATAGATCAATTTTCTCTTTTACTATCAAGCTAGGAATCATTTTATTATCCCATTGAGTGTCTACCCACATATTCATGTAGTTGATTATTTAGTCCCACTTCCATTTTTTTGTATGTATACAGTTGATACATAAGACATTTTTCTCTCAACGAAACCTATTATTATAAAAGATGAATATGCAAGCATATAATTTATTTTTTTAAGAAGACAAATGATCTTAAACTCATTTTTAAACACTTTCCATGCAGTACTTAGTCTTTCTAAAAGTACTCTAGATATTTGCATATGGCTGAAAAATTATACATATCTGACAAAATGGACCCCTTTTTCAAAAATGTTTATACTCTACATGATGTCTATTAATTCCTGTCTTAGTAATTAATCTAACAGTCAATATTTTTTTAGATGAATAGAGTAAATATAAATGTTTTTATGGACTAAGTTTAGATTGTGTCACATAAAATAAAAAAATGATTGCAATGTGAAGATCTCTGTTCTGTTTGTTTTTCGTTTATGATGTACATACTAAGATTAAAAAAGGTCAAAGAACCTGTTGTAATATAGGTTTCTATTTTCTAATTAATTTTATTGTTAATTTATTTAAAAAATGTATACTTTAGTTAATGTTAAATCATGTATGTAGCTAACTGTTTTATCATTACTTAGATACTCAGTTTGTCCAAAATTTCCAATGAAGATTAAAGTGGATGATTTAATTTTAAATTTTTTAACTTTGAATTTTTATTATTATTTCAATTAATATATGATACACTTCATTTAAAAAAAAATATTTTTACATCTGAATCAAATTATTATTTGTATATTGAGAGTGACCTTTTTCGATTTTGAATTAATTCATGTTTTTTCCCTTAAAAATTTGTTTTTGACCTTTGTGGTTGTTTTGACGTGTTAGAAAATTTATTATTCATAATTGGCATGTTATTATTTCAAAGTAAGCTATATTTTTAATTGTCTAGATCAATTGTATAATAAGTGATGTCTTGAACTCGTAACAAGTTTCATGGCTTTAGTCACTTTAAAAATTTAATCAATCTCATCTTAAACCAGCACAATGATACACAAGAACCATTCTGCATATGACAGTTATAATAATTGACAACGAGTGGTAGATAATCATTTATTTAGCAGTAGCTCTGATACAAATTTGAATTTTTTTTCTAATTCATTACCTTCCTATTATGACGGGGGTTCCCAACCGGATTTTTAAGATTTTTCTTTTCCTCTCCTTCACATAAAGAAAAAGAAAAAATGAAGCTGTTCATAATAAATCCTTAGTGAGGGGCCCTTTGGATTTTAAACTTTTAGGAATGGAGTCGCTGAGTCCAAAAGGTTGAAAACCATTATAATATCATGAATTGAAAATATATAATCTACAATTTTTAATTACTTCATCATGTCATCGTTATTTACTCGAAATATCATATTTTTTAAATAGTTCATTTTACTTTGTACCTGTCATGCCTCTAACCAAGGGGTGTCAAACACATTTCACATCACGGGCCACATACAACCCCTAGGTAGATGTTGTGGGCCGGACCATTAAAATTATAGCATACTTAGCTATAAAAAACCAAAATATCATGTCTTCCCTTTGTTTTGATTTAAAGAAGAACAAGGACATTGTTAAATTTATTGTACTAAACTTTTACAAAACATTTCACAAAATTGCACAAACTTTAAGTAAATATTATCGAAAACTATATTAATGAACTTTACATGAGATTACATGAGACTTAAAAGAAAGACTAACATTACATTGTACATTTTTTTAAATCACCACGATAAGTACTCATTTTCAGAGTATTGAAATTTTGTATTCTTTTAATGGAAACGGTATCTACAAATACAAAATGCAAGACAGCATTTTAAAGACGTTAGTCTAGTCTGGACTTTTTTTTGTTTCTAAAACTTGGCATCTTTTGGCCTGCATAAGTGCATCAACATCAGGTGTCATGTCCTGGCTAGATATCAATTTCAGAATGTCATTTAAGTGCTTGTGTGTGAGCCTTGAACGCATTTTTGTTTTATTGATATTCATTACTGAGAAAATTTGTTCACAAAGATAGGTTGTCCCAAACATGCACAAAATTTTAGCAGCAAGGGCAGTTAATTTGGAGTACCCTGGTAGTAGATACTGATAAAATGTGTCCAAACCTACAAAGAAATGCAATAGCACAGAGCCTCGGCTTAACCATCTCACTTCACTGTGGTATGGCAGGCTGTGTGTAATATTGCTGTCACTGAGAAAGGTTTCAAACTGACGATGGTTAGCCCTCTGGCTCGGATGAGATTTATAGTGCGAACAACCACCTCATGACATGGTCCATTTTCAAGGACTTACAACACCATGCCTCCTGGTGCACAATAAAGTGAAATGTCCAGAAACGATCTCCTCCATTAGAGACTCGTATTTTCTTTCTGAACTTTGTCACGACACCCGCTTTCTTTCCAATCATGGATGATGTGCCGTCTGTAGCCATACTGACAGCGTGAGGACAGTCCACTCCAATTCTGGCCAGTGCAGCAACGATACATCCGAAAATGTCCTCAGCTGTTGTTGTGTCAATCATAGGCACCAACTCAACAAACTCTTCGGTAACGGTAAATGTCTCATCAACTACAAGAATAAATATCTCCAGTTGAGCCACGTCCGTGATGTCAGTGCACTCGTCTATTGCAATGGAAAATGCAATAAATGACCTGACTCTCTTTTTTAATTGGCTCTCTAAATCTGCCGATAGTTCCGAAATACTCTTTTCCATAGTGTTCCTCGTCAGGCTAATATTGACAAAAGCTTGTCGCTTCTCGGGACATACGAGTTCAGACGCCTTCCTTATGCATCCCTTAACAAAGTCACCGTCGGAATACGGCTAATGATGCTAATGCTATTTCACTAGCAATTAGGTAGCTGGTTTTTACTGTAGCTTCACCGATGTCTCGGCTCAGGGTAAAAGCTGACTGCTGTTTCCTCAGACCTGCTAGAAATTCGTTGACCTTCTCAGTTCTCAGTTTTCCTTGTAAGCTGTCATATTTTGTGCTGTGGTGAGTTTCGTAGTGGCGCCGAATATTATATTCCTTGCATACTGAAACATGATGCAAACACACCAAGCACAGAGGTTTACTCTCTATCCACTTTTCTCTTTTTTGATAAGGCCATTTTTACTAATGAGGGTGTTGCAGACAAGTAGAGAAGAGGGTATAAACAGGTCCTAAGCAGCAGCAGATAGTGCAAAACAGCGTGCCCCAAGCGAATAATTCATTAAATATATTTAATTAAAAAATGTCTTTTATGTATTTTTTCTACTTTCAAATTATCCTGTGGGCCTGATTGAACCTCCTTGTGGGCCGGTTCTTGCCCAAGGGTCGTATGTTTGACACTCCTGCTTTAATCTGTAAATTTATGTTTTTGATATAGAATTGTATTTGGTTAGCAAAAACACTCATCGATGAAAGATTGAATATCTATATATATATATAGTTACTCTTAAGATTCTCTAATCAATTTGTCATACACCTTAATTCAAGCCTTAATATTTCTGTGGGCCTGATTGAACCTCCTTGTGGGCCGGTTCTTGCCCAAGGGTCGTATGTTTGACACTCCTGCTTTAATCTGTAAATTTATGTTTTTGATATAGAATTGTATTTGGTTAGCAAAAACACTCATCGATGAAAGATTGAATATCTATATATATATATAGTTACTCTTAAGATTCTCTAATCAATTTGTCATACACCTTAATTCAAGCCTTAATATTTCTCAAAGAAGATACGTTGGCCATTCAAACTTCTTTGTTTTACTATTACATGAGACAATTCAATAGCTTGAGAAATCATGCAAATAAATAAATAAATATATATATATATATTATAGAATACTGAACATTAAATTTACACATGAACGACCTTTTTGATTTGAAGTATCTTTCAATGAACTTATATTATAAGATATTTATTACTTTCACCTTATTTTTCAATTGACGTAAGGACATTTTTTTATTGTTTCTGTGAATGCATTAATATTTTATATACAATATTTAAAATTTATGAAATATTTTCGTCTGTCAAATGGACAAAAGTAGTAACTAAAGTACATCAATTGTCTAAGATAAATTTTTAATTCAATGAGTTCTATAGGTCTCTAAATACAAATTTCCTTCAATTTTTTAGATAAAATAATTAATAAATATTCAGATTTAATCAAAACTTATCGTTTGACTAGTGATCCCTGAAACTTTGGTTGCTTAAATCCCTCTTTGATTTCAATCTTTCTCTCATTTTGACATATTTATTTCAAAAATAATTAACTCTTAATGTTTAATGTTAATTAATTCGCGATAACAAATTTCATTCAAACACATATAATAAACTGTGTTGCAACTTCTGGAAGCTACTTATATGTATTAAATATTTAACATTCCAAAATCAATTCATTACCTCTATTTTTATGCAATATAAATATTGGAAAATAATTCTATGTACAATATACTTTTTGTTCAATTATGTAATCTAAGAATGTACTTCTTTTAAGCTAATAGTTAATATTAGCCATTTTACTTTTGGTAATTTTTAGGAGCACATAAAAGTTTTCATTATATTCTCAGAAATTTATAGGTGGTACAATGTTAAAATACTAATTATTTTGAAATAATTTAACTCTAAATAATTTGGTAAAAGGAATGAAAGTTTCCTAATATGATACATAGAATCTGGATTTAGTTATTTTATTGTTTTCTGTGACAAAAATATGATAAAGTATAAAAACCCTATAAAGCTCATACCACTACTATAGACAACCTTAACCAAGACAAAGACAAGACCCAAGCTTTGAGAGTCCGAGACCAGGATTTAAAGGGATCAAAACCAAGAGAAAAAAAATTGTGTTTTTTTTTTAGATAAAAAAACTTTTACCTTAGTAGTTGCTTTAGTTTTGGCCACGATACCTAGACAAGACCGATCTCAAGAATCACATCACTAGCTCACTTATAATTAATTTATCTCTATTTTTATGGAAATTTTGTTCTGAAATACCAAAATTCAATTATATCCCATGGTTCTTAGAAAAATTGGGTGATATACATATCTCTGTTATCCTCTTCCAGATTTAAATTATATTGGTAGATTAACTATATTTACCTATACTTATTTATTATTATCTGATAATAATTTGATAAATATGTATGGAATTGAATTTAAGGGTGCTAATGAGTCTTGGATTCATAATACAATATCTAATCACAGAAACTACATAACTTCCCACCACCAGTCCTATTGAACTTTGTATCTTATTTGTATAGGTTTTGTTCCATATCACAATACTACGTACATATACTGTAGATAAGGTAAGTACGTGAATTTGGAACAATATTTAAAGGGTTTTTAATTTCGAATACTTACTTTAATAGGGTAAACTTGATCTTAAATTTCAAATAACATTTTTAAAGGCATTTAATTTTCAATACTTCACTTCAAAATCAATTGTTTTTAGTTTTTACCTATAAAACAGCATTTAAGTATTTGTCACAACTATATATATATATATATATATATATATATATATATATATATATATATATATATATATATGTATATATATATAGCACCAGTCATTTAAACATTGACAAAAGTCAGAAACTTGTTTAGAATTGGCTCTAGCCAAGTCCTTGAGCCATTCCACAAAGAGATCCTGATTTCTCTTCAAGAATACAAACTGACCAAGACTGAGACTTTATTTAACAATTTCCAACATTAATTGAGAAAAAATGGTCACAAGTTTAATCTTCAAAATAACAGCTATAGCTAGCGACACATTTTTCCCATCTCGTAGTTAATTTGTGGAGACTGTGCCAAAAAAAATGGCCGTCTTTGACCGCAAACCAATCATCGAGCCATTTTTTTGGCTTCTGCAAGATAATTGAAGTGCTGTTCTTTAAATACGTGACCCATCGATGCAAACAAGTGATAATGTGATGGTGCCAAGTCTGGTGAGTAAGCCACATGCCCCAACGACTCCCAATTGTACGTCTCCACCAATTTCTGTGTCGCTCTCGTTCGATGTGGCGGTGCATTGTCATTAAGAAAAATTACTTGGCGACGCCAATCGGAATATTCTGGGCGTTTTTGGCGTATAGCGCTGTTCAAATCGGACAATTGTCGTTGGTCACTGTCAACTGTTTCACTGGATTTTAACAACTCGTACCAAGTGATACCACTCTGATTCCGAGAAAATACATCCGTAAAGTATGTAACACTTTCTGCTCTCGTCTATCAGACGTACTGGCTTATAACGGCAGTTATACGTATAAGTCATGAATTAAAAGTAAATTCAAGAATATAGTCTAGAACTTTTATTTTTACTGTTTCTTAAATATGTTATTGTCTGATTAATTATGGCGTAGAGTAATACCTTTAAAACTTATGGATAACCCTATAAACATGTATGTGTATATATTTTCTTATGTAGCAATGTATAATTATTTTACGTGAACAGTAAAGTTGACTTTCTAATTGAATATAAAATCGTTAATAAAGGAAAAAGTAATTTATAAAAGCGGACTTTTATTGTATCAGATTCTGTAAAAACTTTTCTATTTTTTCAAGAACCATTTATGGACAAAACACTTTCATGATAGAGCCAACCAATCTTCTTTGAAACCATTATATTTAACTCTATTGTTTATTATTTTATACATATCATGCATGTTACCCATTCTTGTCATGATAGAGATTCATGAATCTCTTATTTTTTACCCATTTTAACATATATACCCATCATATATAGTAGATAACACAATGTTTTATTATAAAACATTGATATTTCTCCCTTGAATATTAGAGAATTTGAATTTATATATAGTCTATATATTGTGCTACTAAAGTTCTGAGGATTCCCTCAGTTGATTAACCCGTCAAAAACGACCTTTTTTAATTTAATATATCGTATTTAAAGTTCAAAAAGTATTGATATACATGGTATA
Organism: Lepeophtheirus nordmannii; assembly: GCA_963680855.1. Classification (NCBI taxonomy): domain Eukaryota; kingdom Metazoa; phylum Arthropoda; class Copepoda; order Siphonostomatoida; family Caligidae; genus Lepeophtheirus; species Lepeophtheirus nordmannii. The sequence continues at coordinate 35,555,356 of OY804523.1, read as the reverse complement.
AATCAAACAAATAATATATAAATGTGAAAATCATAATAAATATCTTTCACCGTAAGATGAGCATTATCAGAAGAGTGCTTAATACCTACGTATTGGTACACAGAGTCCATCATTTTTTTTCGTTTTTTCTTTTGATTATTAAACATGAATGAAATGGAGTTTCTTTTCAGGTGGAACAAATGAATTAGTTACATATACATATATGAATGAATTGGATAGATTATCAAGTTCAAATAAAATTTTAAAATTATTGCATAACTACATACTCATGTTGTCTGTTTTTTATTTAATATATATAATAAATGAACTACTTTCTCTGAAGGGACTATCTAAGAAAACAAAACAAAAAAGCCAAACCCAACCTTTTTTATGTGGTGTAAGTATTTCTCTCCCTATGATAAAAATTATAAAAAAAACATCTATGTTCTCCTAACCTTTCCTTGCGTCAAGGAGCCCTATTCTCACCCAAATCTTCCTTCTTCAATACATTTTTTTGTACGTTTTGGATGTAAATTTTGTATACCAAATTTTATTTGTAATTGTTATTACTTCAGGGTTCATTTGTCAAATTTGACGTTGTTACCAATAGATTAAATTTGATAACTGGTGTTGATAATATTTTTTATATTAATATTAATATCTATTATCCTGAATTTTCCTTGAAAAATCCTTTATTCCGTGTGTTTTATATAATTTGATGTTATTCATTCGAAATCTGAGATTGAAAATTTAAATTTACAAGCTTAATTAGGATAACTTTTCCATATTTCTTACGTTATATTCTAAAAAAACTCAATCTAAAATTGTATATTCGATGGATTTTTTAAAGGAGGGCCCCTTTTTTTCAGGAATGAGTATATCTAGGGACCTATGTAGGCATGTGGCATGTGTGCAAACAAATTCCACTAAAATATAATCCATTTCAAACTCATATTTATGATAGCGAAGAGTAATAAAATTGCTCTTACTAATTTTGTTATATATATCCTTATAATTTTTAAGATAGCTTCTAGTATTATAAGATTTAAAAAAAAGTTTAGTATCAGTATAATAGTACATTTATATAATAGAGTAGCCTGCATTTCATTTTTAATCCAAATCAAAATATCGTCAAAATAAAACAAAAATTAATCCCTCAAAACTCACATATCCTGTAGTTGACATTCAAAGCTAAAAAAATAAATCCAATTTGATCAAGATAAAATTTGACACACAAGGTCAAATTTAAGGTCAAATGTCATAATATAAGGTCATATCACATACACGAGCTAATATAAAGACACGTTACAAAAAATTGCATTGTTTGACTTGTCAAACATATTTCATTCGTTTACATTGAGTAACCGGCTCAAAAGATCTCACAATTTGAAATTTGTTATTTACACCACATTTTTTTCTGAAATTGTAAAAATAAAGGACTTCATATCTTGAAAAATAATTATCAAATTGAAAAAAAAGATAATAATAATAGGAGGTAGATTTGAAGATCCCTGGTGAAAACATACATACAAAATTTTATCAAATTATTAGTTTTTGAGGTGAAAAACAGTTGAATGATATAATATGAATCTCTTTATATCTTACAAATTTATATAGTATTTATCATATATAAAAGTCATACTTCTTATAAGTATTCTCATTAAATAGTCAACAAATTTGAAAATTTAGTTAATAAAATTAACCTAATGAACTACAGTAATATGTACATCAGATTGAAAAGCAAATAATTTTTTTTTGACAACTAGTTGAAGTTTTTCATTTAAGACAATGGTAAGGTAGTTTACTTATTTAAATCACTCTAAAAAGCTACTCAACATTGTTGGGTGGTTATACATTACTTTTTAATAAATTACTTTAATATCATTACTTTATCTAGGTAGTACTTCTACAAAGTAATATATATATATATATATATATATATATATATATATATATATATTTAGTATTTTTGTCAAATCTGTTGTTAAAAAATAATTTAAAAAAATGAAGTAGTATGGTTACTTTTTATTAATAATAAGTAATGCAACTAAATTACTTTTTATGGGATACTTTAATATGTAATAAGTAACTTATTCGTTTACTAAGCAATATTTCCCAATGCTGTTACTCAACCAGAGGACCCTGTTTAAGAATCTTTTAGTTTCTTGTTACCATCGATTGTAAATAGATTTATACTTAAGAAGCAAGCATGTTTTGGTTTACAAGGACAATATTTGTTGTCCTTTAGCCTTTGTATGCACAGAACTCATACAAATAAACAAAAGGCTATCCAAATATTAATGACGCTCCATGGTTTATCATTGAGATTATAATTAATGGATAGATACTTAAAGAGATGTTTGTATATACATATGAATACTTAGATATGATGTACATTCATATTTGAAGGACATACTATGTCTTTCAACCACTGCAATTTGTAGGTATGAAGTTGTTTTCTTTTAAAGAAAATCTTCATTTCCATTGTTTTTACCTTGTAATTTTTTTTAATCAAACGTGGAAAAATGCATAAAATGTGATTATTATTCATTTTAATATAAAAAATAAAAAAAATCTTGAAAAAACATATTACAAATCTACATTCCTACAATACTAAAAGTCATTTCAGGAGTCGTGTATCCCTGTAAGCCACAAAAAAAAAATCATTAGCTAAGTAAATTCAAAACTAGTTTTTATATCTTACTTTACCTAGGTAGATATTAAAAATTGAAGTGAGTTTTTTTTTGCTCTTGGGGTTATTAAGGTGAATAGAGTAAGAAAATATGGTGAAAATATCCAAATATTTTATATATACATAAGTACATTTATCTATGAAGGTATACATATAAATCATATTCTATTTTTTAATGTAGTGGAAAGTTAGACCCAGGAAGAGTAGAGAACATATGTATATAAAAAACTACTTTGCTTTGGAGGGAGGGGGGATTTGTAACCATAACTAAATCAATATTGCCTAATATTGTCACCAAATTAACAATTTTTTTTCTGGTTGCAAAGAAACAATGAGTTATTGTGGTTTTATGTATTATCAAATGATCATATTGTTTATAAAACCTTTTATTGAATACATGTTGAATATTTTTCAATGATTTTATTGAAGCAGCAGTATGGGCTTATGTCTTTAATTCAATGAATGCTATCTCATTTATAGAGTCCAAGACTTTTGAACAACCCAAATTTACTTATTATGGCACAATCATACATTTAGTCTACCCATAACAGGTTTTTTCTAGGTCATGTCATCATTAAAAAACATAGCTTGGTTGGATAAACTTTCTTTTTTAAGAAGAAAAAACAAATATTTTTAAGCAGGGAAATATTTTTTTTTGTTCGTTTCTTATTTTATAGCATCGCAACAGTAGGATAACTTTTTTATTATCATATGGCATTTACTAGTAGTTCCTACCTATTAAAACAATATACGTAGGTATATATAATCATATAGAAGAAAAGATGTCACATTTTGAAAGTAACGTTTGTTCAATTGACGATTTTTACTTTTACTTCTTTTTTTGTTTTGTATTTTTCTTGAACATAAAACTATGGCTAATGCAATGAATCAATGAATGATTGCCTTTTTTTGATAATGATGAAAAACAGTCATCTTTGACCTTTTTTTGGAGAAAAAATGACTCGATTTCCCTTGAAATGCATGAAGTAAAAATGAGTTAAAGTTCTTTGAATTAAATTTTTCAAATTGAAATGATAGTATTAATAGGGACATGAGAAGCTATTTATTTAAAATTTTGAGCTTCGTCACATCTCCGAAAGGATTTATTTTTCAATAGAAATACATTTTTGCCAAGGCTTTATGAGCACCATTTGAATAATTGGTGTATTTGGTTGGTCTTATAGACATAATATTTGATTTTACATTTAATTTACATTTATATTTTATACAAGCAAATACTAAGCTTGATTCTATATTACTTAAACTCTCAACTAAAATTAGCATTCGATAACAACTCTGTCACTAAAAAAATTCAATCGTAAATAAAATGTATAAGTGACTCTGCAAAAAAAAGTATTTATTTAAATGATATCCATTTCACCCAGACATCATTTACATTCCTATACGATACATATATACCAAGCTATGCATTTAAATATAAAATATTCAATAACATATCAAACTACGACCAAAATTCGTGTTAGAGGAGCAGTTACTGGTATTATAAAAATGATAAATAAATAAGTACTGAATGTTTGTTTCTTAAAATAATTTTACAACCATTTGATTAGTAAGTTACATATCAGTAAAGTGTGTCAAATCACAAGAAGCTTGGTAATTCGTGCAACATTTGACATGTCTAGGATGATTTGTCTTTTTTGGAGTGCCGTAGAATGAGTACTTTCAACTAGTACATGATATATGAATATCATTTTTTCCACCTTCTTCATTTAGGTTCTTTTAAACTTTAGGTACTCACATCAATAAAATGATTACACATTATGTTAAATTTCCTATTATATTGGCAACACAAATAATTGTTCTAATAAAAGTTTTGACGACCAAATCTAGCATCGAATCAACTTCCTTGTTTATACGTATATAACTATAACAAATCAAAGGATCTCATAATATTTTGTATGCACCTAGATACATATAAAAATATGCAAAAAGGAACGCCATCTTAAGCCAAAAATGTTAAACTGGAATGTAAATGTTACCATAAGGGGGAAAAACGCTGTTTTTTAAATCCGTATAGGAACTTATACTAATTTTGTGATAAGTCATGATAAAGTAAAAATATGCCTTAAGCCTTTTTATTTCTTCTTCTTATACATTTTGCTTCTACTCTGTACTGTTGATATTTTGAGTGTAGGTTGTCCTTCCATACCAAATAAAAGTGAATCATCCACTTTCGCTTTCTCTTCCCCCCCCCCCCCATATGAAAATAAATTACAAGTAACCTGACATTTTTTTCCTTTTATATTCCTACACTGCTTAAATTCCTGCAATAGAAACAAAGAACGATTCCTCTTTTTGCCATTTAAAAGAAAATGAATGTATTGCAAGATACACCACAAAAGATAGGAAAAGCTAATATGTAGAATCCAGACAGAGTAGATACCAAGATACCTACTCTATATTTTAGACATGACTTTATTATTGTATTAATATATATTTTTAAATCCCTTGGTATTTAGATTAAGCAACCAACCTTTCAATAGTAAAAAAAACCCACAAAAACAAAGAATTATTAAAAGCTAAGAAAAAGTGAAAAAAAAAACCAAACATTGATTTTTATCCATGAAACCACCTAGAGACATTTGTATTGAATATTAATCTTTATGCATAGAATAGAAATGGCTTATTTATCATTAAGAAAATAAAGAAAAGACAATAACTAATAACTCTAATTCAAAGAAACATCTATAAAACTACGTCACAGAGACTTTGAATAGACTTTAAAAACCAGTTTTTCTTAAGTCGTAGAGAATCTATTGAATGCATTTACAATAACAACAACTAAGGTTCTCATCAATCCAATGTGATTCTTTTTCTCGTTATTTTTCTTTGATATAAAATTGCAACATGAGGCTAAACAATTAGTGTCAAATAAATTTATAATTGTTACTAGTAAACTTCCCCCCCCCCCTCTCCTTGATAATAATTATTGAATATGAAAAGCAATCAATATCTTGGCTGACTTGAGTCTACATATTCCCTCAAAATTCAATACCTATCTTTTTTAGTTTGAAAGTCGTCAGTCTCTTGTTGTTCGATATAGAACTCAATGACTCTAAAATAAACTTTCGTGTTTATTCTAGAGGTGAAATGTTTAATTAAAGGACATTGTAGATAACATTTTGGACACTGTTTTGTTTGTTTTAAAATAATAATATTTGGTTAAGAAAATAATAAAAACTATGATTGAAAATCACTAAAAGAGCTTTAAATTTTTTTATGTATGTAAAGGTAAATATGTAGGATTGGTCCATTATATAAGTATATGTATACTTCTTTTTTTTATGAAGTAGAAGAACTTTCACCTGTACACATACGTATACCACTTTTTAATATATAATATTCCTTCCACTTTCCCAAACGAAGAAAATATTTATAATGAATTTTACTGTTAGATGGTATAAAAATACAAAAGAAGAATAAAGTACAGGGTGTATCTACATATGGCTTTGTACATTTGTATACCTACCTATACAGATAACTTTTTTCTCCCTCTTTCTTCATAACAGAAACAACAAATCAAAGTTGGGCTATTATTATGTACTTATGTATTTATGGCCTTACAAGAGACTTGTATCCATGTAAGTACCTATATTCTGATAAAAATAATATTTTTATAAAGGAAAATCCAGGAGTAGTAGGATTTTTCCCCATCAATAAAGGGTCACGGAAATAATTTAATCACAATTGTTTTGTATGTCCTTATGCTTAAAATTTATTTACCATAGTATAAGTGGAACAACAATTATGTTCTACAGATTAGCCCCATTATTGCCTGTTTATCTCTTATCCTGTAGGAATCACATATCTATTACATGTTGTATACCACTGTAAGGTATACAACAAACGTTTAGAACCCTCGATAGCTCATTTCTTCAACTTCAGTCTCTTTTGAGAAAAATTCCAGTTTCTTTTTTTTTATTCATTTATTTTATCTATTATAGCAATTGCCTTTATTAGTGTAGTCACTTCTTTCTTTTTCTTACACCAAATGAATTATATATGTATACACACTGGCTTAACTGCTAGGGATAAGGCAGTCTGTCCCCTGCCTTCTTGAAGTCTCATCATCACTATGTATTTAATATTAACGTACAAGTTTAATGCAAATTAATCCAAAAAAACTATCATATTGGGAATTATTGTCAAAATCATTAGAAAATGTAATTAGTAAGTCCATTAGTGTAGGGAGCTTCCTACACACAAAAAAATCATTAAATCTGGTCAATCAACAGCTGAAAGGGCAATTGATGTTCATGTACACAAATGTAAAACCCAACAGCTGATGCATAAATATATGGTATTTGTCTCTGTAATTAATTTAATAGTATATTAAATTATGAAATCCTTGCAGAATGTTAAAAAAGACATCTGTGTATGTGTATGTATAAAGTAGTGAGGCCAAGAAATAAGTACTCCAAGATCCATCCCCATGAATTGCTAAATTCTAAAGGATAAAGCCATTACAGTTTCAAATAAAATTATAAATTTCAAATAATTTGTTATTCTTATATGTGGTTTTGCTCATAATTAAACCTCTCAAGTATATTCTATGTAAGTATGCATTTTTAAATACTTGGGTTGCATTTCGTTTAAATTCATCATTTAAAAAGATTGAAAAATTTTTAGGACATTCATTTTTCATCTTTATTCTTGAATTTTTACATCTTCTGTAAAAACAAACCATCCAATGAAAATACATAATGTATCTTTTTACAAAAGTTTTTGAACATATTAAACGATTCAAAGAAATTAAAGTAATTTTATTACTATTTTTATTACAATTATTTACTTCCTGATTGTTCCGGATGTATTTCAAGGTTCTTTTTGAATGTACATACGCATGTAAATAGTTAATAGTCAAGATTTTTTTAATATTTATTAATAATAGAGTAGCTGATAAGAGAAATCTTTTGCTATAAGTGTGTGCGCTTAAATTGTTTTAGAAATTTCTTGTATTCATTAGGATAATTAGATAGATGGGAGTCGCTTATCCATACATAACGTAAATAATCACATGAATGAAGTAAATGTTTAAATCTTTTTCAAATATGAACGTTTGTACATACATACATATTTATACAAATATAAGATTCAATCAAGTAAATTCTATGTAAGTAATCGTTGTAACTTTCTCTTGGTATACTTCGTCTTCTTCTTTAAGGTATTCATTCATTTATCAAGACTGAGAATGGGCATAAGATTGACACAAAATAGTCTTTAACAATCAGTAAAACAATTTAATATAATGATTTATAAAGTTAAAATATATTAGGTACAAATAGGACAATAATAATTATATATAATTGTTAGTTGACTATATAAAAATTATGATGAGTCCTCCTGATACTCAACCTGTCCTAAATGACATAGGAATACACATTTAAACTTTAATATCTCCTGTAATTTGCTGGGATTTCTATTTATATTTCTGGGTGACGAAGCAGTTCGCACTCTCCTTCCTCCACTATAATTACTCTTTGATGTTCTTTGTGGTGTCTGCCGTCTAGGGCTACGTGGTGGTGGATAATATGACGGTCTACGTTGTATCTGGGATCTGGCAGGAGAAGATCGGAAACGAGATGCTTCGTATGTGGGTCTCACAGGTGCACTGAGCCGTGGAGACTCATAGGTTGTTGACCTTGGAGGATTACGTGAACGAGGAGCTTCATAGGTGGGTCTAGTATCTGAGGGAAAACGTAACTTTGGTGCTTCATATTTTGGGCTGTTAGAATTATCGCGTGGATTTGGAACCCCATATGAGTTGTCCCTTAAGATAGACTCATCGTTGGATCGAGGTCTTTCATAAGATGATGTAGATTCAGGAGTCCTTTGTTGGGATAATGTTGAGGAACTCAAATCTGAATTTAGATTGATAATATTTTGTGAGCTCTGTTCTGGTGAAGAAAGTGGATTTCTTCCAAATATTCTTGTTATTTCAGCTAGTTGTTCTACACTGTTTACATGGACATGATATTCTATATTATTAGATGAGGGACTACGTTGATCTATAGTATCATCGTTTTTAGTTTTGTATGAAGGTCGATTCTCCGAGGATGGATCATTCTTTGTCAATGGCTTCTGGTTCAAATTAATGGAAGTATTAGGATTCGACTCCGTTTTCGTTAGAAGAGGTTGAGCCGTTGTTCTATGTACAATTTGTAGTTGAAGAGTGAGATCACTTGGAACTTTATAATTCACATAATGCGATTTTGGTTTCTCCTTGATTATAGGCTTTTGAGTTGTCACAGTTGGTGGTGATGGAGGAGATATAACTGGTGGTGGTGATGGAAGGGATATGATAGTTGGTGGTGAAGGTGGAGATATGATTGTTGGAGGTGAAGGTGGAGATACAATGGTGCTTGATGATCCAGGCGGACCGACAAAGCTTGGTGTGTTAAATGTAGAAGATACAAAGTTCTGAGCAGGTTGGCTAAAAAATGTCGATGATGGCAGAGGAGGTGGGATTGGAAGTGGTGGGAATGAATTGGATTCTGACTGTGGTATAATTCTACTCGTATATGTTACAAATGATGAAGGTGAGGAAAGAGTACTTGGAAGATTTTTAACTGTTCTAGTTATTGTTGGTGCATTTTGTAATGAGGAAGATGGAAAGGTACTGAAAGATGAGAAACTTGATGAAGGAAAGGACGTTATAGAAGAAACTGGACTAAATGAGGATGAAAAATCTTGACTAGTACTTGGAGAACTATAATAAACTCCTTTTCTGGAGGGATCTTGATTTGAGGAATATGTACTATCGGAACTCTGAGATTCTGAAAAAGAAGGAGGTGAAGGCGGGCCAATGAGTGTTGGCTTAATTTTCGGACTAGAGTATGATGATTCTGCAACATTCGGCTCATTTGATGATGGTGAAGGGGGTGAAACTATATTTTCCTCGGATTTTGAAGGTTGCTCATACTTGTTCAGAGGAGGGGCTGAAGGTGAAGAAGACTTGGATCTAGTTTCTTCGGATTTGTAGAATTTCTTTCTTTTTGGGGGTGACTGTGCTTTAAAAGGGGGAGAAGAAGGCTGTTTGATGGAAGTATTTTTATTTTTTTTGTTCGAAGACTGATATAATTCAAAGGTTTCTCTATCTCGTGAAGGAAGTCGGGTATCTTCAATATCAAAAGAATCAGAACTTGGGGGGAAATAAGAATTTTGTGACAAATCCTCAGCACTTAAGTTATTATCACCACTCAAGGAGTCTGAATAAAAATCATCATAATTATCCAAGTATTCTTCGAAATTTAATTTTTCCTCATCTAAATATTGGTATTCACTATATAAATTAAATGGTGCATCTTGAGGAGGAGAAGGAGGTCCAACTGTTTCATCTTCCTCTTGATTAAAAAAGTCATTTTCCCTCACAGGTTGTCCGTAGCTATCTTTGAGTGGTTCCTCAAATAGAGACTTTTTTTGGTTCTTAAGTTTTTCATAAATATATGATTTTGGTTCGTGATTCAAATTGATAATGATTTGAGTATTTTTTCCATCTGTACTTTGACCAACAATAGCAACATCTCTGTTTTTTTTGTAATCATACTGACCAATACTGGACTCTTCATCAAGATTTATAAATGAAGAGTAAGGTTTTTGTACTACTTCATGACGCTCTGATCCTGAAGCAAATAAGGATCTAGAACTTGGAGAAAGCTTTTTTTTGTTCTCATCATCACCAAAATCCAATATCTCTCCCAATTCTTCAAGCTTTACCCTCTTAGTTCCATTAAATGCAAGGGATTTTGAAATGAGATCATTTCTATTACTTGTTTTTATAGATGCTCCAAAGTTGGGTTCTGTATCGAATAAAGATCCGTCTTTTTCGCCATGGATTGGGCTAATGATAAAAATATTAATTAGTTAAAGCATGCTAATTAATTATGAATAATAATTAAGCATAATAAAACAGATCAAAACACAACAAACTCTTAAGTAATATAGTAAAAATTATACCTAAACAAGGATACAAACTTGTTTAAAAGAAAAACAATTATATTTCAAAGAAATCAAAATCAAATCTTTGGATAATGAAAAACCAAGAATCAACACTTTTAATTAACCCTTGAGTATTTTTCTTAAAAAAAAACCTTTAAAAAAGACATTCTTAACCGTTACATAGCATTTTCCCCGAAACCAGAGGGTGGGGGTCAAGGGAGTGTTACCCACTCATAAGTACCTTTCACCTCCCTAACTGGGACAATATTTATGTAGAAAATATGTTAAACTATCTGCTTTGAGATACTTATTTCCCCCTTGGTCATGTAATGCTGGCACCAGCCCCAATTTGATAGCTCATAAAATATAAACCCATATTTGAAATTAACATAACATTTTGTAGATAATATTTTATTTTTATACGAATCACTCATTTTTTACACTCAAAAAAGGTTTCAAACTTATAAAAAAGTTAAAAATACCAATAAATTCAAATGAAAAATTCTCAAAATCCGATTAGATACGACAAAACTAATTACAAATTTTTATTGTATAACGAATATATACACGAAGTATGAAAAAATATCTTGGGATTAATTTTTTTTTTTTAATATTGAAAAAAGGGATCTATATTTTGAATTGGGATATATCATCAACTACAAAAATATTTTCTTTTGTGCATTTTGCAAAATATATCAAATATTTTGATCTCTGATTCATACAATTTTAACTTAAATATATATTTGATTTAAAAAAAAATCTTCATTCACTAAACGCCCCGGAACATGAAAACAACGAAACCTTTCTCTATTTTTTAGATGGTAGGTTTATATTTTATAAGTAAAACTCATATTAATAAAAGTTGTGTCTTGATATTATTGAAAACTGTATTTTTAAATGTTCTGAAATACATTTAATTTAAATACAATCATTTTTTCTATTTATATTATAGGAATCATATTTAAATAGGAATTATCTATTTGGAGCTCAAAAACCAGAATTGTTGTTAAAAATCATACTCATAAAATACACATTCAGATTCTAATTGTATCGTGACAATTCTTTATTGAATGTCTCTATGTACAAAAAAATTGACCTCAGTGGAGTCACTGATGTACATATTTTTTATTTATTATTATTATTTAAGTTAGTACATTACTTCAGTTTACACATTTTTAGATGCTTACAGTTTATCTATTTATTCTTGACCTCATTCACAATTTTTAAGATGTAAAATTTTTCATAAAATAATTTAAAATGTTTCTTTTGTTCGAATGTTCAGACAACTTTCTTTAATTTGTAAACTAATCTATTTTATTGATATGTAAACATTGTTCCTCATTTAATTCTACAAGTTATAAGTTGAATAATGAGAAATACTATGAAACATTGTTACTCAATGTAACAATATGAGCTCAGATTACTCGAAAATATTTTTTGTATTCATCTTATTTGATTATTTTTTTTACAATTATGTTTTAAATAAAGCATATATATCTTTAAAATATATTGTCGTCAAACATAACGAAAACAATATTCCTTTTTCCTCCTAAATAAACTTTCATACTTAAATGGGTATGACGAGTATTAAAGGCTATCGTCATTAGTTATTGTATTGTTTAATACAAAAGGTGAAATTAAACTTTTTCTTCATAAGGACATTATAGAAAAATATAACCCCCAACAATATCTATAAAAAGGCTTTTAAAAAGGCAACGTTATTGTACATATTAAAGTTCACAAAGATCAAAGTAAATTTCTATCAAATATTTTATAAGTATGTAATGTACCGGAACACTTTAATATATTCAATATCAACAAAACCTATAGAAGTCATATATTGTGTACAAGTTGGTATTTTATACAAGTTGTAAAAGTTCCTACTTCTATGGAAAGTAATAAATTACTTACATTCTTGACACATTTTACATCTAATGTAATTTCAATCATTGCATCATTTTGTAACAATTCATATTTAAAATGCTTCATCACATTTGTGGATTTTAACATGTACAATCTGATTGTACAAGTCATAACTTGCATTAAACTTTCAAACTATACACAACAGAATATATATTCTAGGTATAGTAACACCATGGCAAGGGTGATCAAGGGTGGAATACAATGTGACACTTTTAAAATATGATGTTAGCTAATTCTTACCAACTAAGGGACTATTTTTTCTTTTGATACCAAGTTTGGAATTGTTAAGAGCATAATAACAGCAGATTCGAGTTGAACCAATCCACGTAAAAAATGCCTGCGAGGTTTTGATGTTTTGGAGATACCATTGCAATATATTTGCATAGAATGTGGTACTTTTTGGTGTATACACCATAGGTTAACCACTCCTGCACTACACATATTTACATTAGTTTCTTGATTATTTATTTAAAATAGGTACAAGAAAAAAGTAATTATGACAATTGATAGCTCCTCGCTAAATATGTATGGTTAATATAAGAAAGAACAATTGCCCTGCAAGTCTTAAGTAGTTGCATTAATTTCAGGGCTTTGAGTATGAATAACAGTAAATCGAAATGGTAAATAATATTTTTTAATCGTTCTAAGCTACTTTGTAACATAAATTGAGTGGCAATCACATTCTGACAATTAATGAAAGGGATGAATTGGAGAAGTAATATTGACAACCCATGTATTCATTTTAATATTATAACTCTTTCTGGATCAATGCTACATATTTCTTTATGAGGCATATTTGAAATTACTTATTCTAAAAATAAATACTACTAAAAAATAAACTGTTTTCCATTCCGTAATATTTCTTTTTTTTATGAACTTTCAGCAATAAGTATACTAAATTGGCAGCCTTATAACTAAATATTAATGGCTATAAAATCCTTTAAATTAAAAAAAAAATTTATTTTTCATTTTTTGTGTTTTATAATTTTTTCTGAAATATTTTTGAAAAACCTATAGAAGCTCACATCTGTTCTTTTGTGTTGTTAGTATAATCAAATATTCATATTCGAGTTATCTTGATATTTTTTTACAGTTCACTAAGTATCAAATACATATCACATGGGTATAAAACAAGATAAAACATAACATCTATGAATCAATTTTCTTTAAGATTCTTGAATATGATTTTATAGTCGGTGAAATGTATTTCCTTTTATCTTCTTTATTAGTCTACATCTTATTAGTGATAAAGTTGGCTTTCGTGATAAGTGCATCCATTTACTTATTATTTGAGAATCATAAAAAAATTAGTCCAAGGGTTCTCCAAAAAGTTATAATAAAAATATTTTTTTTAATGATGAACACTCCTATATGATATGGTCAGTTGTTTTAAGATGTATCCACATTGCATTTTTTAAATAAAAAATAAAGTTTTTCTAAGTGCTGCTACTTTAGTATCCATACGGTGAGTCTTTTTGGTCGAAGTTGGATGAAAATTCTAAGACTCAGGGTAGAGCTACAAAAGTAGTAACACGCGGAAGGATTACGAAATCGGCTGAAATCCTTCAGTGCTCTACTACTGTAGTTGCTTTTTAGTAGCTCTACCGTAAGTTATTGATTTCTAGCGAATTTTTGCTCGAAATTGAATGAAAATTTACACACTTAGACGGGCAATTTCTTTTTAGTTAAAGATTTTCATCGACACTTGACATTTCGTTTGAAAGCTGTGGGTCTCAGTACTTTAATGCATTCCTTATAAATGCATTTCATGTAATATTCAAAGAGTTATTTAGGTACAAAGGATTTTACCAACTTTTGAACCTATTCTCGTCCCCTACGCCCCCAGGAGTCCCTTTAGGTCAAAACAAAGACTGAAAATGGAATTTGAATTAAAGACACCAGCGAATCATTATTTTTTAATGGACAAAATGAGTATTCTTCTGGGCTTAAATTGAAGTTGAAGTTGGAAAATGGGCCAAATTAGTTCAAAAAGTAGGGTTCGATATCTTGAAAACCGTCGGACTCTCGAAAATATAATAATACAGATTTGAAATTAGCGTGCAAAACTGAACAACTTTTAGTATACTTATACCCCTTAGGATTTTTGACATTTCAAATTTGTTGACCTGTGTAATTTTATTGGTCTCATACCTGATCCCTCATATGCAAGGGCGTCACTAAGATTACAAAAAAAAATTTGGTTGAGAAACGAGGGGGGGAGGGAGGGTATAAATAGTGGCTAAACCCACGAGCCCTCACTCGTATTTCATAAATTTGTCACTTTGCATATGTTAAATTAGAAAGGTCCATATTCAAATTTATTTTTCTGTTTTAATTTGTTTATTATTGAGTAGAAAATAAAATGACATTTATTAAAGTAACAGACTCGTTACTTGTACGAATAACTAATTACTTTTGCTACTATGCAACGATTTTATTAACAAAGGCAATAATTTTGTCTCATTTTTGAGTAAAAAATAATTGTTTACACTTCTCAAGTAACGTGCCCAACACTGGTTATGGTATTGTTTCAGAAGCCTTATTATACCAAAAAAATATATATATAACATGTAACTTTCTTTTTTTCTTTTTACATTTTCATCAAATAAGTGAATCGATATAATGGGGAAACTCTTTTCGTTGAATCCATCTCAGACACCAAAAATTTATAAAAAAAAGGGTGCACTATGAATATACAATTGGTTTTTGGGTTAGATCAAGACCTATGCGGCTAAACAAATACCTCTTTTGTACATATGAATATATTCTACAATAAGATTTAAATTTTTATATTTTCGTGTTGCAATCTTCAGAGAAAAAACAGAAATTTGACCAAGCAGTTATAATGAACCACATAAGTTTTATTTTTTTACTTCACTCTAGAGTTAATTTTGTCATCTAGGACTAGACAAAATGAAAGTGATTCTCAAGGTCCAACTTACCCGATACTCTTGCTAAATAAATTAACACTGCTTCACTCATTAAAAATTAGACCTGTAAGTTTAAGTAGTACAAATTGGAAAGCTACTATTAATGAATTGTTCATTTTGAATTCTGGCGAATGGAGGTCTATTCATCATCATCTTTTTGCATTTTTGCATAAACTTTTTAAAATAATTTGACATAATTACTTTTGTCCAAATTGCATTATTTAAAGTTATATCCAAAAGTAAAGGATTTTTATCAAGATACATTTTTTTGGACACTTAACATTCTTCAATATTTTTCCAGAGCTCGTCTTTTAATAAAAACCTTTATATATATAATTGTATATGACTGAAAAACTATGTATGATGGGCAAAATATACTTCAACTTTTTTCGGAATAAACCCACCTGTTCAATTTTTCAAAAACCCAGTAACTCATCTTCTGTATCAATACCATGATGATAAATTTTACTTTATTTTTATTAGAGACACACAAAACTATATTTAATAAACACCTTAGTACTTATATACGATATATACGACCAAAAGGAATGGTGGTTAAAAAAATGAGGAAATATATTTTTGAGTCGAAGGAAATACACCTCTTACATACAGAATAAGGCATGATAGTATGTTATACAAAATGAATGAGTTAATATAATCATTTTAAAAACTACAAAAATAGATTTAATACTAGAGCAATGTTAATTTCGACAGGCAGAATTAGACAAAATGTATGAAAATTGTCTTTTATAATAAAAGTATCATTAATTTTTTTCTCTCATTGACTAAATGTAACCAAACGAATAGAAAAATTGTTGAAGAAATGACTCTGCATATTTAATTTATTTATTATATGGACATATTTCATGGATCTCAAATTAATGTTGGTGTAGGAGGCATGTCTTTCCCAGTTACAAGAAAATTCGATGCGCTCTTTACACCACCGGAAAGTTTACAGGGGAAAAGTGTTTTTATAGCGAGGAACTATCATCCAAATTTAATGTATATTAAATTTAGAAATAAAACTATCTTAAAGGTATGTAGAAAATCTGCCACAATGGGTTGTTGATAATTAAATAGAGCGTTTTCTTAAGTGCATTAGTATATAACAATTACGATACATTGCTAAAATAAAGACTATATTGCAAATGACAGATATTTAAATTTAACTTTGAATAGTGGAAGTTAGATCACTAGACATGATTCAGAACTTATTTTTAGAATATACTATATTTAAAAATTATGGAAGTCATATTTCATTTATACAATTTTTGTTTTAATATATCGGTTAATATGTGGCATAAAAAATAAACAACTTTTAAGTCTCCCCTGTGCAGAAATTAAATTTGCTGAAGAGCAAGATATTCGGAGTTAGATTCAATGTTAACTATTAATCTACACTCAATTTATCTCAAAACATATTATTATTTCAAAAAGTTGTCAGAAAATTTAACCATTTATTAAAGAAAATAATACAAACATTATTTCGACAATTTCTTATTAAAATAATGAATATATACAAATACATACTCATATATTTTCAATTAATAGAGTAATCAAGAATTTTTTTTTATTAAAAATTCAATGGTTGAGTTCGAATATCAAAGTCATATAGCTAGATTAAAGTATGTCTCAACAGTAACATATTATTTGAATTCAACAACAATAAAAACTTTTTAACTCATAAAAAACTCACCTTTCTGTGTTTTCAACAAGAAAAAAAAATTTAACATCATAAAACTATTCCAAACAAAAAAAAACCTCTCCACTGTTAAAAATATATATAATATATTGTTGAACAAAATTTGTATTTACTCGAAAAAATAAAATCGAATTGCCCAAATTTTTGTATGTACAATATCTTGGACTAATACCTTTTAAGACTAAATCAAAAACTTAGGGATTGACAAGTTACTAACTACAAGTATATAGTTGAAACTTGTATATAAAACATTGATGCAGATTTTGAATAATGTTGTAAAGAAATAATATAAGAAATAGCTAAGAACAAAGTTAAATGAAATTTGTTTCGTTTAAATTTTTACTTGTGATATGAAAATTGAAACTCTCTCCAATAAAATTATTTAATCAACTAGACGGTTTAATAGAGTTAAGGTAAGATGGTTTTCAGTCATAAAATCAGGCTTTTTTAAGCTAAAAAAATATAGAACAAAATAATTACCAAGGCAGAAATGAGTCAATAAGGATATGATTTTTCAATTGTATATTAAAAGAAGCCCTGAAAGACTACGGCCCAAAACAAAATTAGTTATTTACTAATCATGGTAGAAAATTATTCAATTTTTAATATTACATGCACTTTCCTCGATAATGATTCAACCTACGTAAGAATTACAAAATTAAATGAAATTAATATTACCTTTGCTGCAAAAAAAAGATAGATATTTTTTTGTTTGTTCTAGAGTAATTTAGGAATTTTTGTAATTTTCTTTTCGGTAATTTCTTTTTATAGTAAGAAAACGAGATTTGCTGAAATCCATTTCACGTACGACAAAATGCTTAGAATAAAGTTACCCATAATAATATTTTTATGTTGATGTTATAAATTATGATCTATTCTACTTTATTTTTATCAATGATAAAAAACACGTTAATAAAACTTTAGATTTGAAGTAATTGTTCAAGTTCCATGTATTGCTTTTTATACAATTCCTCAACTGCTTTTAAATTTTGATGGAACCTATTCCCTTTTTTTCCAAACCATTTTCAATTTATATTTTCTCTTCCTGTTTATTCTAACTCGACGTGTTTTTCTTCATTCAAAAAAATAAAGGTGAATTGTTCATAAATCTTCGTATTTTTTAATTAAAAATATGATGTAATTGTCGGATCTTTTTATGGATTCAAAACTTCATTTTTAAATCAAAAACATACATTTTAAAATTGGGCTAAATCTTAGTTTATTTAAAGATGAAAAATGTTAGTGAGGTGCTTTTTATTAAAGTCCAATATTTTTCTTTCTCCAAGTTTTATTGATCATTCATTTAATGATCACAAGAAAGTTACAAACCTCTAACTAAATATATTCTATTTTTACATATTCTTCAAACGTTTCCTCGAACTCAGAATTAGATAATAAGGAAATGAATACCTTTTTAAAAACTACCCTCAATATAAAATCACACATTTCTCATCCCTATGCTATCTATGTCCCTCATTTGAACAACAATATTATCTCTCTGATTATATCAATTGACAGTATATAATTAAATGGTGAAAAATAACTCTAAATATTTATGGGATAAATTGGTTAGCAAATCTTGGAATGTTGGCTTAACGGTCGAGATAATGAAATATTAATCATTTTTCTGAAAATAAAATATTGATAAAAAGTTAAATAGAGTTCAAGTGTCGTTAATAGAAAAATTGGGCATAAATTATATACTTTGATGGTAATTCACAAATTGTTTTCATCTCAAAAATATTAGTGCAAAAATTTATTTTCTTTGGTATTGGAAACACGTAATTTGTTAATTACTATACAACAAAAATTTTGTACCCAGATTTTAATGGATATTTTAAGTTGAAATATATGTCGAATAACACACAAATGAAAGTTTTCAATTAAATTTTTTGTTTTTGTAGTCTACAGATTGATTTTTAAATATTAACAAAAAAAAAATTTCAAAAATACTTTGAACATTTCTATATCTTGTTCTAAACTTTAAGAAGTTTTTTAAATTTGTATATAAAAAAATTGTATATTAAAAAAAACGGACAAAGGCTTCAATTTTAAACAATGTTTTTAGCATTTCTGTATTTTACAATTGAGAAAAAACGATGCCTTTTTTTGGAATAAAATTTAATTTGGAGTTAAAGAAGAAATACACAACTTTAATATAAATAAGGAAGAACGTCTTCAAGAAAACCTTACTATTAATCAAGTTAAAGGTTTAATTCTTGATAAAAGAGTTTAGCTTTCGTAATAAAACTGTCTTGGTTTTGTAGACCTATAAACAAATAAATCCGAGAATAAAAAAGATTACTTTATGTTTTAATAACAAACAAATAATTAACTTTATTTTATAAATGTAGATAATTAACAAAACAAAATAAACATTAATGAATAACTTATTGTTACTTTATCCTTAAAACAACCCCAATCCCTATTATCCTCGGATTATTTTTACATTTTGAGCCTACTTAACTCCACAATCTTATTAATGTAACAAATTATTTTATATTAAATCTTTAAAAACTTGATATGTGAGACACTTTTGAGGATGCTGCTTCTTTTAAATTGAAGTTGTTTATTTCTTCTTTATTTCAAAATTAAATTTTAATACAAAAGAAAAGCGTCGTTTTTTCTCAAACTTCATCTTAATGTTTAATATGCAAAAAGAAATAAAAAACTAATCTGTATATCACAAAAATAAAGTTTTTAATCAGCAATCTTTAATTAGCATTTTGATATAAAATAGCCATTAAAACTCGGACATAAAAAAAGTTCAAATTTTTATATATAATTGCTACTTTTCTTGTAAGTCTTCTCAAATCAAATTGCTCATGTCTAAGTCACTTATATTATAGTTTAATTCCAGTATGTATTTGATTAATATTTTTTCAAGTCGAGTCACTATTATAGTCCAGTTAAAAACACAAGCCCACACCTCAAGTACTCTTAATATTTCTAAAAGAAGTTTTTAACAAATTTATAACAAAAACTCATCAATAAAATATTTATAAATGAGCATAACCTTTCATTACTTTTAAACACTTTTCATCTTCTGAATGAGCATTCATTAGGTTTCCTAAGTAAAAAAAAGTATAAAAGTCAATCAATCTTACCTTAAAAAAAGTTCAAGTAGCCAAAAAAGTTGAATTAGCGTTGATAATCGTTGCTTCTTCATGTCTGTAACTAAGTCTACAACGACATTAATCTTGATAATGAGTATTTTTTAATATTACCCATATATAATAAAAACAGATAAAGCTCTCTTTTTCTCCTGACCAACAAGTGAGTGCGAGTAGTAGCAAGTAGGATTCCTTATTCTACTACTTTAAAGAAGATGTTCATGGGTGCATAACTAACTAATGAGATAGAGGAAAGAGGGGGGGGGGTAGGGACGAACGTCTTTTTCTTTTCTTACACACTCAAAAAAGCTCATAATGGTTAACCTTTAAAAAAAATATTTACCTCATCTATCAAATTTCAATATTATGTCTTAGCATATCCCACTAAAACAATAACAATAAAAAAAATAATGAAAATTACAGACGTAAAATGAAGAGAGACTTGCAAAATACGTGTATCTATTTCTTTGTAATTTAAATAAAGGACAAATATTTTACATCAAATATATTTTTAGACTTTAAAGCTAAAAAAAAAAAAAAGTGCTGCATAGTTCATTTCCAGCTTCCTATGATGGAATGTTTTTAGAATATATTGTATCTATAAACATTGTTAAGAAGTATTACTTAAATATTCCTTATTACATATTACTACATTCAAAAATAATATATTTATATTACTTATTACTTGGAAACTGAAATTTGAAAAATGAAATAGGTAGTGATTAATTGCAAGAACAAAATGTTCAATGCCATCCTTTAAAATTTGTGTTTTTTTCATATTCTACATTTGGAGTATTATCTTAACAATATAGCACATAGTCGGAGCTGAACATATTTAATCGTTGTTGACTCACTAAACTTTGATTTTTTTTAGAGTATCAACAAAACAATACATTTATCAGATGTAATTTAATCATAATTAAACTTTTTACTTATACCCTATAATTTGTTCTTATTCTCCATCAGTAGTATAGTCAGCTTTACTGATCAGGAGGAGGGAAAGTTACGTCAATTTCAGCTGATAAGTAGTGTTCATTGTTTTCATTTGCATAATTTTATCAAATTCAATCTCTTTATAATGGTAATGGAGTCAAAACTAATGTTGTATAAATCCCAAAATTTTCAAGCTAATGAAGTCACTCAAAGGAACCGTTTGCCTTTAAGACTGACACATTAATCAATATAATCAAAGTTGACTCAATATTGATTGGTTATTTAACTTTTTGGTAAGTATAATTTACCAACCTGCAATTCTAAACTTATCGATCAGAGTAACTCAAAGTATTAAAAAATGTGAAAAGTAATTTTATACATCCTAATTTATGCTTCATAGTATTAGCATAAATATGATATTAGTAATGATATGCAATGGTAATAATTGAGATATAGTTAAATAATGATATTTATTTTTAATGAAGATTAGAATTTGTGAATTCATTCCAAACCGATTGTTCTTATGTAAAACCATTACATAAGTAGATTTAATAAAGTAATATTTAATGTATGCTGTAAGTTCAAACCAATAATTTGTCTCGTTAACATTTATACAAATAATTACTTTGAGATAACAATAAATTCACTTTTTTTATCGTTATTTAACTTTTGTTTACCAAAAAACTTTGATAAAAAGGGTAACAAATCTTAATAATACATATATGTATACTAAAAATTTAAAATTAAGTAAACTTAAAAAAATAAGGAATAAAAAATATTTATTTTCATAGAAAAATTAAGATAACTAACAATTAATATTCAAACTCACTAACTAAAATGATAAACATTCAAAACGAGGCAATTTTATTGTAGTATAAATTGTGAATTTTGTTAGGAAATTGAATATCTTTCCATTATATGTAATTTCAAGGTTAATTACTCATTACACCAATGATTTTTTTGTATTTCCTGCATTCCTAAAAAACAGTTGTTTTAAGAATATTTTGAATATTTTATTACTCATATGACTTTTTAAGCAGGAGGGGGGGGGGGAGAGTATGGAACAACAACGGTTGAAATATTTAAAAAAATCAGTTTTCATTATATTATTAATATACATATCTAGAAACATAATATCAAAATGTTGAATAAAATTCTACATTCCTGATTTGAAGTCAATTAAAAGATAACATCACTTTTTTACCATGTACAATACATACAAGATGTTAATATAATTGACTGATAATAATTTTTGAATCCCCGGCTCTTTGAGTTTTACCTCTTTATAATTGAAATTAAAAAAAATAAAAAATCTTATATATTTACTCCAATACAAAATACATTTGTAATCTTGTTAAACAATACAATGTTATAATACACAATGGAAATTCTTTCTCGCTCTCAATAGCCTCCCCTTTCCTACGTCACTAAAATGTCTTCCTATCAAATAATATACATACATACATGTACACTGTGACTGATGTATCAAGGATACAGAGATGACGCATTTCCAGAAATTGGTCAACAACACCAACGAAGACAATGTCTGAAGATGTCAATGACTGATAAAAATCTACTGATGTTCTCATGATCCATCTTATTACTTCAACGTACTATAAAAACAAAAGAAAAAACACTTAAAATTGTGTAGATATATTTTTGTAACATAATTTACGATTGAGTTGACACAGCTTCACAGATAACAGGAGGAACGATTCTACACCTTCAGGATGTCGTTCGTCCAACTTTGGAATTTTCTATAACTTTTTTTTGTATGAAAAAAATATCTCTTATAATGACTTTTTAGGGGGGGGGGGGTGGAAATAATGCATCAATAATTTTGTATCCAGTGGACGAGACAGACGATGCAGAAATAATCATTTGATGACGGCACGATGCAAAAAGATAACTTTCTACCCAATGATGCACATTTTCATTAGTAAAACGTGTTGGAATCAACTCTGTACTGAAAGGAATTAATGGTTGAAAATTCATCAAAGAAATTAATGATTGAAAATTCATCAAAGAAATTAATGATACTTGTAATAACAATTGCATTGTTAGTAAGAAAACCAAATATAATTTATGTACAATTTAACCAGATAACATATGTCATCAACTTTATATTTCATGTAAATTCACTCATTGGTTACTTCTCTGGGTTTGTATTGTAAATGTATTTGTTATCTTATTAGCACATACAAACCAATTTTTATGCAATCCTCGGTCGTGTGTTTTCAAGGGAAAATATAAGGCATTAATTTTCTAAAAAAAAAAAAAATGATGAAATTAACCTTTTGTGAGGTAAAGTGATGTAGACTACATAAATTAAAATCTGTCACTTTTTGTACATTAACCAGTAACATACAATAATAAACACCTCCTTCTTAGAAGACATAATTATGTACGCACTAAAAACGTACTATTGGATTAATGGTAGAATTGACTATTTTTCAAAATTGATATACAAAGGATAAATGCATTTGTTTTCCTACATTTATTTTAAATTAACATTTCGTGTTTATAAGGACTTTTTTCTCAGTGATACAGTATTTATTCAATACGTATATGTGCTTAGTACGCTTATTATATCTGAATAATTACGTAGATACTAATTATATATATTTAAATTAAAGTTATAAAACGTCTCAATTTTTTGCAAAACTAATAACAAAGTGACGGATTTTCTATTTTCTTTTTTATTAATTCTGTTTTTCTACATATTACATACATTAGTATATGTAAAAGATTTTATTCACACATGTTTTTATTTTGTATGAAATGGCACATTTAAAAAAAAACATTTTTTGTTAGAAAATTGTTTGTTTGTATTTGGGGACAGGAGGAAGGGCTTCACCATATGTTTTATATTACACAATCCTCAAATATGAATAGCATTTTCAAAGGGATCTGGAAAACAACGATAGGTATATTAGATACATAAATGAAATTTTTATCTCGGAACGTTGAAAATCAACAAAACCTTTCAACTTTTCAATATTATTTCATTCTGTTTCAAGTTATAAAAATCCTTATAGTTGTTTTGTTAATCCTTTTAGGTATGAGTGTTATTTTCCAAAACATAAGAAATAATTTTCTCTATAAATCGATTTTCATGCATTCGTTCCTATCCATTTTGTGACTCGTTGGATTTGAATAGTCATGCAATGTGTCGTGGATTTATCGAAATAAAAAGGATCGCAATAGTCAAAATTAGTAACTAAGTATACCAAAAATACATAGTTAAATACATAAATATATATCTAATAGTCTGCTTTGTTCATACATGTTACCTAGTATGTTTTAGAGAACAAGTATTTTGTACCTATATCTCTGTTTTCCCCTCTTCAAATTAATACCTTTTAGTATCATCTTTCTTTTATCATCGATTAAATAATTTTACAAAGAAAAATTTTATAAGGACTTTTTTTGTCCAATGTATGTTCAAGATTGATAAGTGATGTCTTCTTCCTTTGTTGGACACTTTTCATTTCCTCTTCACGTTCAGAGTCAAGGGCACTGGGGATGATATCTACGACAGGAACTTCCATCGTCAATCTTAATTCAAAGAAATTAAAAGATCTTCGACCGTATTTGGTCAATATTTTCTTTCTAATTTAGAAAATATTACATAATACATATAATATTATAACAATGTTGACATTTTTAAAAATTTTAATTTATCCAAATTTTATTCATAAAAAATATTTTAATTTCACAAAATTTATGGTTATCCAATGTTTTAATACATTCCATCTCATATGATTTAAATCCCACCCTTCAGCAAATATGCCTCCCTAAAATAAATTTGAGACACAATTAATAGAAGAAAGGCTGTAGATCTTTTTCTTAAAATTGAATATTTATTGACACTCCCCTCCCCTCTTACAATTTTGCTGTATTCCTCATGTTATTTTCAAATTTTGTATTCATTATCTTGGAGGTCAATTTGATCCCTACTCTATAAATCTTTCTTTAAAATTAAAAAAATTTGGCTCTGTTCATGTGTAAGATATCTATTACTATTATTAGCCATCCTTTTAAGATTTGATTTTTTAAAGATTCTTTCCGCACAGATCATTTTTAAATAAAGTCAAAAACATCTTCGACTAACGTTTTTATATGACGTTAAAATCCGCTGATATATAGATCGAGCCTTATCAATTTTCATAACAAATTTGATCGTTCATATAAAAAGTTGCAAAATTTCCATGGTCATTCTCGATACTAATAAACTTTTTCGAGAAATAATATTCTTACTTCCTCAACGACTTCGATATGTAAAAGCAACATGTGCACATGTATAATAACAAATATAATATTATGAATATCTTTTAGTATTACAACACATTTATTCCTAAGATATCATAATCTATAATTAATGATGTTACTCTTAAGATCAGGTTTTGGTCTTGTCTCAGTCTCGAAAGTTGTTAAAATCAGATAAAAGTTACTCATAAGTAACAACTTCATGTAAAATTAAATAAATTTACAGATCAGCATTCTAAAATAATTGTTAGAGCATTTTTTTCTTGTAGTGTCAATGGGAGTTGCCTCAGGACATTGGGGCCATTTCCCCGCATGTTATTTCTTTAATGAACAATAACATTAAAAAGTTGTTTGATTATCATGTCTTTAATATTTGACGTCGTTTTTATAAATTTGAACTAACACTAATCCAAATTACCCACAGCACCTCTTCCAAAAACATAGACTTAATACTTTCACACTTGGTGATATTGGAAGATTGTTGTATCAAACTTCATTAGCAAAACAAAGAAAAGCCTATGATCTTGATGATTTAATACACCTATAATTTAATTAATTACCAAATAATTAAGTAAGTATGCATTACTTATTTTTAAATGCACATGTTTCCATTGCAAATCGAAGAGGAGCAAAATTTG
Source organism: Lepeophtheirus nordmannii (assembly GCA_963680855.1). Taxonomy (NCBI): domain Eukaryota; kingdom Metazoa; phylum Arthropoda; class Copepoda; order Siphonostomatoida; family Caligidae; genus Lepeophtheirus; species Lepeophtheirus nordmannii. The sequence goes on along the minus strand of OY804523.1, from coordinate 35,529,218 downwards.
GATCAAAAAAACATATCGTTGGAAATTTATTGTTGTACTTTTACATGTTTTACCCAATATAATTTTGATGGCTGCACTTACATTGTAATAATTAGTTCCATAAGTCAAATTTTTCAAAAAAAAGAAAGAAAAAAGATTCAAAGTTTGATGTCTGATTAAAGTAGTATTTGATACGCAAATCACAGATATTCAATTCTTTTTTTATATGAGGTCGGGTTATTATACTTGTACCTAATTTCATTTCAATTTAAAAAAATATTTTACAGTATCTGTTTTAAATCAATTGTGTAACTGTGAAAATTCAAAAATATCATAGGTGTTACTCTCAAATAAATTGAAATTTATAGTTTTTTAGCCACATATAAATATCTTAAGGATACATTTTCTTAGATACAAGCTTCCAACCCTTTCAAACTCTTCTCCAACTTACATGTAATTTTTCAAAAATACTTTAAATATTTATTTGTAACTGGATAAAAAACTTGGTATATCTAACGGAAGGAGTTTCAATCTATTTGGAAAAAGGCTCAGATATACTTACAAAGAATATAAAGGTAAAATGGTATTATAATTTGTTATTATTTATAGCTCATTTAACAATAACTTTATTAATTTATTTTCAAATAATGATATATTAAAAAAACACATCAAAAAGCACGATACTAGAGTAAAAATAAACCGCCTGCATACGTTTAAAAAATGCTCGTATGACGTCATTGGACTAAAAATAATAAATGTGGAAACATGACCTCACAGAGCATCTACAAAAAACCCTAATTTTCTAAACAATGATTTAGGTCTATCAATCATATACACTCAGAAGAGCAATATCTATTAATTAATGCCTAATAGTTTAACCCCTTAATAATAAAAAGAAGAGTTCCTATCTGGAGTTACGTTTACCATTTTTGACGTTTTGTACTATCTCAAATTCAAAACTACGGGTCAAAAGTTATGTTTGCACAATACATAATTATACAAAAACTTTTTTATAGATCACAAAATTTCTGAGTTGGGATCAAAGTTTCCCTCTTTTACGCGACGAGCTTTTTGGAATAAACAAAAATCCACTGTATTCTCCATTCAGCTGATTTTCATCATTTGACTCTTTTGATTTAAAGCAGCTGACTCTACGTTTTATGTGCTTAAAAAGGGTATTATTATAATTTATGATTTTGATTTATAAAAAATATATTAAATTGCGCGCCCTTTTAGTTTAACTAATAGTTTGTAATATTAAAAAATGGAGTAGGGGTTCCTAAAATGGGCCCTGGTACTCCTTAAGGGTATTAAACCCCGTTACAGTTCTAGGTATTTTTTATATGAAAGAAAAATACTCTTCAATCCCAATTCTTAGGTATGAGATTTTTTTTCATGTTTAAAAAATAAGTTCAAAATCACCTATTATTTTCCAATAATCTTTTTTTCATTCTTGTCAAATTTTCGAGATCCTTTATTCATCATGCCAAAGAAGCACCTGCTAAATGTAACATGAATTTAAATTTATAATGAGGGTCTCCAACGGCCTCAATATATTTTTTTACTGTTTTTTCAATTGATGTCTAAAGCTTTTATAGCTAAAGGATCCCATTTAAAATTTTTTCAATGGCAATCACACTGGATCTGACTAAGAAACTACATTGAAAATGAAATGAGCTCGATTCAACCAGGGAAACACCTTATCAAAATTCAGTTTTTGTCTTTTTCTCAGAATGAACCTCTGTTTTTTGACGTCATATAAGATTGGCTAAAACGTGGTACATCAACATATAGTTATATTCTTACAATCTAGGTAGAGGTATATACATTGCATTATGATTTAAAAGATAGGAGAACCATTCTTTTTTTTCTTCTAGAGCACGGGTGTCAAACTCATTTCACATTGCAGCCCATATACGACCCCTAAGTAGAGTTTGCGGGCCGGACCATTAAAATTATAGCATACTTAGCTGTAAATAACCAAAATACGATGTCTTCCATTTGTTATGATTTAAAGAAGAACAAGGACATTGCTAAATTCCACTAAAAGTTTATTGAACAACACTTTTACAAAACATTTCACAAAATTGCACAAACTTTAAGGAAAAGATATCGAAAATTATAATAATGAACTTAATATGAGATTACATGAGACTTATAAAGAAAGACTAACATGCGCCCTAGCGGATAATTCCTAAATTACATTTAATTAAAAAATTTATTCCGTGTCTTTTATGTATTTTTCTACTTTCAAATTATCCTGCAGGCCTGATTGAACCTCCTTGCTTGCCGATTCAGGCCTGATTGAACCTCCTCGCTTGCCAATTCAGGCCCGAAAGCTGTATGTTTGACAACCCTGCTCTAGAGAGCATTTGTCCAGAATCAAGACTCATTAGCTAATATGCTTCAATATGGCCCTTCCAGAACCCTGAATTTGATATATGTATGTATCTGTGATAGAGCGTTTTACATGTATGCTATCCTGAAATTGTAGGTACTTTTATGTTGTAACTCATTTTAAAAAAACTTCACATTTAATGTTCTTATTAATACTACCACTTTCTCCACAATTATTTAACTTTAATATGATTGATAATAATTATAACACAAACAGAAAACTATTATAAATTTTCATTACGCATGAAAACGCAGCTATATACATAGATAAAGCATGATGTCCCTGTATCCTTGAGATTCTTATAAACTCCTCATTATATATATTTTTCTATAGTTGACTCTGCTACAAATCCGTGTTTCCCTTCACATATATCAAGGTCTAAATGATGAATGAATGTTTCGTACAGGTCATATTTATTTATTTAATATATATATTATATAGTAAAATATAAAAACAAAGAAAATATTCCAATTACGTAGGGTTTATGATTATAAATAGATTTTTTGGTATACGTATAGAGAAAAAGTAGGAATACAAATACAAAGTAGGGACAGGCAACCCTGTCTCATAATATCAAATAATTACATTCAAAAATGGCTATGCTCAACACCAACACTTATAAATAAAAACCTAAAGAAACCAATAACCATTATATGAATTTAAAGAGTCTATGAAATAAATCTATCTGAACAACAATATTTTTATTCAATTTCAAGGTTTTTTGGAGTGGTCGTTGGTTCTTTAAGAGTTTCATCCTCTAACTTGTCTTCGGAACAGTGAAGTAGATGGCAGAGATCCGAATCCTTAATTTTATATCTACATAATAAAATAATAAATGAAAATGGATTATAATTTTCTCAATCAGTCGTATATTTAATGAATGAGAGTGAAAAGATTAATTTGTCAACGAGATTCTTTCTGTGAAGCAAAATGTGGTAATCATTTTTGGATGGAGAAACACCCTTCATAATTACACTTGTGTTGTAACAGCACAAAAGGTGTGTTTAACATTTAATTAGAAAATTGTTCTTGATGGTAATTTGATTTTAATTAAGCCTTTCTCTTTTGACTTACCTAAATTCGTAATATTTCTTGGCATAAGTCAACTCTGGGGATTGCTCAATGTGTTTCATGAGAATGATGCATTTTTCCTCATCGATGCATTTTGGAGGAATGACATATTTATCTTGGACTTTTTGAAGGATTTCGAGTAAGCTATTAAGCTGATTCTGATCATTCAATGATCTCCCTTCTGAAGAAGCTTCTGCTTCATGAGAAGTAATAGCGTAGTATGCAATACTTCCAATGGCTGCTACAGCAGCCATTCCAGCAGCAGCGAATTTATATTGTGGCTCAACGTTATTGACAGCCTTTGAAATTTTCTCAGCAATATCATTTGGTTCTTCATCTCCAAATGTAAAGAATTCTTGGCCTTTGGATGTTGCTTCTAGAATCGTATTTTGGAAGTCCTGAACTGTAGCAATGATTCTGTCACCAATTTTCTCAAGGAACGTTTCATTTCGGGCGTATTGGTAGACAGGCTCACTATTTGGAGGGGATTGGGATTCGTTGCCTTCAATTTGATTATCTGTGCTTAAATAGCTAGGTGTATAACTGGCTTTAGGGATGGGTACTGGGATACTGAAAGTGGGACAGCCTGGACAGAGGGAATATGTATGATCTTTAATAACAAAATCGTCATTATTGGCAAGGGAGATTCCTGATTGGGTTAAATCTGAGACCGGAAAGTTTATGGATGTTGATGCTGCTGAGGAACTACTGTCAGCTGGCTCATAATTGTAAGGCCCTTTATCTGCATGTAAATCATCTTCCACGACATAGTAGACAGGTCTTCCATTTTCAGCTTTTCCAGCTTTATATGTATAGTCCCTACCCTGACTCGGATCAAGCTGAACAATACTTCGACTACTTTCTTGTCCTTGGAGATCCCCGTTGAAAGGATTAGGAAGATTTGGCAAATATTCATATTGACGTCCTTTCCGCTTTTTATGTTGTTTCAAAACACGACTTTGCACTACAGTTTCCTTGGGTAGAGGAGCCTCATTGGAGACAAATATATTATTGATGACTCTCCCATTCCTCCAAGTAATGCGATCCGATTCATCATCAGCCATTCGAATTCCATCAATAACTGGAACATCTTTTAATTTATCAAATGCTGTAACAATGGCCTTTGGCTGACGTTTAGACGAGTCACTTGGAGGAGAGGCAACCCTTAATCTAGTGGATACAACAAACGGCTTTGGCACAAAGAGTTCTTTTTTTTGACGTTGATGAGATGCAAAGTTATGCTTTGTTATGAGGGAGGCACGCAGCTCTTCTTGAGTCTTTTTCACTGGAATGGATCGTCCAAATCCCGATAAGAAGCAGACTGCAACTACACAAATAATCAAACACTTAACCATCGTAGACTTTAATGACTATGAGCACTACTCTGAACAATGGTTGATATAAGGGATCAATGTTGAGAATCAACTGAAAAAAAAATGGACTACATGCAAAATATGACAACTGAAAAAAAATACATATAAACTAGCTACGATTACTCACTTTATTTCCCGCCGGTAACCTCAATTTCACTTTTTTTCCCTTCCTCTTTTTCTAGTCCTCTTCACACTTGAAACTATACCAAGGACTAAATATATACCTATGTATATAAATATATGAGCACACACACAAACCTAAAGATGGTTTCTTTTCAAAAAATGGTTCTTAAATTCAATGAATAATCCACCTTTCCTTCGCCTCTTGAATGGGAAATATTATACAGGATACATGTATTTTTTAAAACTACTTTCAAACTCCGCTTCTGATCATGCGTAGGCTCGGCGCGGACACACACTCCCGTATTATTATGCAATATAATTATAATTTCCACTATTATACATCAAGTTTAATAATATATGATCCAAGACTCAAACTAAGGGAAATCCTTCCCCCCCCCCCTTAAAAATGCGTATTTTTACTAATATTATCAATATACAATTTGAGCGAGTATAACATGATTCTTCTTCCTGTATTTTTTGCAAAAACAAAAAACAAAACAAAAAAACAGCATATAACAAATTTCTAATTCACTTTTTCCGGACATGACCTCAAGGTCCTTTTAAACTTTTCTTTCCTCCTTTTTTGTGGCCTCTTCAATATATAGGTACATAAGTATGTATGTATAGTATTTGTAATTTTAAAATAGCTATTTTAAAAATACTTTTTTTTTTAACATCAAAAGAATATTTTGAACATACCTACAAAGATAAGAGAAATTTTCATATTTAAAAAAAAAAGTCAATTCAAAAATAATATTTTATATATATATGAACTGAGCTTTTTGGATGTGGTTTACCTATAAAAAAAATGACATCCTGGAAATGATCTCCACTTTGATTATACTTTCAAAAGTCTTCAAGATTTAAAACTTCTTCATTAATTATCTACCTCAGTCTTCCATTTCTTAATATACCTTGAGATAATTCAATCACAAATATGCTTTGCAAAAGTAGGTGGCTTAATTATGATGATGAACACTAACCAAGGTAGATATTATGTAGAAACTGTGAATGACAGTAAGATGCAATTGTGGTTAGCCAAAGATCTGTTCCATGCAAGAACCCTTCGTCTATTTAAGAACAAACAATGACATTGAGAAAGTATTTATTTATTATATGTAAATACATTGGTATATTATTAGTATGTTACATTATATGTATTTGTCAATAGGAATTAAAAATTCATGTTTACATTTCATCATAGTGAAGGTGCTATCATCTATGAATTGTCATGACGTACATGAGTACATACATAAATAAATACGGAGTCGTGAAGGTTCAATACACTTCCAAAATAGTAATAATAAGGATACAAAACTCTTTCATATTTAATGACATCTACAAACAATCGTAATACATAACGCTAACAAACAAAAAAGGGTAACTTTTTACTTATCCTCCCTGTATCCGTGTGTTTAAACATTGATATGTTTAACTTCAATTGGAGCTGTTGTTCAGCTATGAACAGTTTCCAACAATTAAATCAACATTGTTGGGAAGAAGAGCTGCCTAACTGATTTTGGGCCTTTTTGTGTTTCTTTTTGTGAGAAAGGTTTCGAGATACAATAGAGATATTGGTGTTTGATCCTTGAAACAGGAAAGGAAACTATTTATGCACAGAGACATATTACATTTTCAATCTTTTCAGAATGTGTAATACTTTAGTGTGTTGATATATAAATCGATATTCTATGAAATCCTCACTTTGTATTTTATTGCAATTTTCAATTAAAGGCAATCATGTTTTTCTATAACTATGTATATATATCAAAGGATTATATTGATAATATGTTCTTAGGTATTTGAAAGCGTAAATATGTTCATAGAATGATGTACTTTGTAATTGGATTACGTGAGTCTACATACTAAAAACGACACCTCAAATAAATGATGACTCAATTAAGTAAGTAAGTAAGTAAGATCAACATTTTATCTTTTTTTACATCAATGACTTTCGTCATGTATAATTATCCGGATTTCCGCTGAGTAACCACAAGGACAGCGTATTCAATTATAGATCATGATTAGTTTGTTTACTTCTGAAATGGTCTTCCTAGTTCGTTATGTAGGTACAATTCTGTACAATTTAATTAACAGCTAAAGTATTGATGACGAACTTATCTCTATAATTAGAGTTCTACTATCACTCATAAGTAAGTAACTTTATTTAAAATTTCTTTAAAACAAATGGAAAAATGACATATTCACTTGTAAGAGTCTCTATATACCAAAAAATGCATATCATTTATAAACAGTGTTTCTTTTCATGTGGATTCTGATAAATAAGCCTAGCTACCTATGTAGCTATAATATATATATTTTTTGTGACATTCATTCCATATATGTATATGCTTCAACGTATGTAGTATATACATATCTCCCTTCTATGTTTTGTCATCCTACTAATTATGTTCTCTATCCAGTAAGTTTCATATTTTGATCAAGATAAACAAGGTTTATTTCCAGAGAAAAAAAAAAAGACTTTAAAAATAACTTTAGAGAATATTATTCCAAGGGTGACAAAAAATAATTCACATTAAAGCCTTTGTATGTACTTATAAGAAAAGATATGTTTGTGGAAAAAAAAGGCATTTCGTATATGAGTCTTACATTCAAGTATAAGATAAAAACCTTCTTTTTTTTCTGTTCTTTTCACGTGGTGGATTTATTGAGATATGGGAATATTCTCGTCCTTAGAGTCACAATCCTTTTCTTACTCCTTCAAAATATACACACATAGTTTTGATATCCTTGACGATATCAAAAGCTGAAAAGGTTTTTGTAAATATCTTAAAAGGAGTAGATATTATTCACTATAGTGAAGTTTTAGAACAGCTTAAATAATAATAGCTTTACCTAGACATATGCAAAAAAAAAAAATGTCACTTTCGACATGTATGAAAAATTATAAGCAAATACATTTATAATTTAATTTAAATCTCTAATAAAAATGCTTATCCCTTCGGATCTTCAAACAAAGATGATAATGCACGCATATGCTATGATAATTTAGATATTTAGTAAATAAGTTAATAACATGTAAAAAAAATATCTGAAGCCTCGTTCTAACATACATACATATCTAGTTATGTTGGTATGTATGTATTTGAATTTTCAAATGAAAACCTTTAACTGTTGTTAAAACAGTTATAAATAAATGTGTTTTATGAGGATGAAAAGTTTCCTTCACTCTACATACATAAGTGGTAAATTTTCATAATTTTGATGTTTATTCGAAAGAGTACAGAATTGTATTTGTATAGAAAATGAAGTTCAATGAAATAGACTTTATTTTAGTTTTATTAAAATTAAGAAACCAGATGAAATCCTTCAGTGCGCTACTACTGTAGTTGATTTTTAGTAGCTATTAGTAGTCATTGATTTCTAGCAAACTTTAGCTCGAAATTGAATGAAAATTTACACACTTAGACGAGCAATTTCTTTTTAGTTAAAGATTTTCATCGGCACTTGACATCTCATTTGAAAGCTGTGGGTCTCAGTACTTTAATGCATTCCTTATAAATGCATTTCATGTAATATTCAAAGAGTTATTTAGGTACAAAGGATTTTACCAACTTTTGAACCTATTTTCGTCCCCTACGCCTCCAGGAGTCCTTTTAGGTCAAAAACAAACAAAACTGGAAATGGAATTTGAATTAAAGACACTAGCGGACCATTATTTCTTAATGGACAAAATGAGTATTCTTATGGGCTTAAATTGAAGTTGAAGTTGGAAAATGGGCCAAATTAGTTCAAAAAGTAGGGATCAATTTCTCAAAAACCGTCGGACTCTCGAAAAAAAGGTTTATAGATTTGAAATTATGCCCCTTAGGATTTTTGAAAGTTCAAATTTGTTGGCCAGTGATAATTGAAAAATTGTTAAACGAAAATGTTGAAAATTAAAATATATGAATGTTATAATTAACATTATGCTTAAAGTTAAATATGCTTAAATTAAATATTTCTGCATTATTTAACAAGTCTTAAACCATTGTCATGCATCTATTAATGCAAATTAATTGTTTATATTGAGAATTGAATACATAATAAACGAGAAATGTCTTGGAAGGGTAGCTAGTTTCTTCATTTTAGATCCTCATAAATGGGTAATTGCTCACATATCTAAGGACACTGATACGAAAAACATTTATTTGTTGATAATAATAATTGCAATTGAATGGTGGATCATATATTTAAAAAAACATATTCTCAGAGAATTTAGGTTCAATAATATTTTGAATTAGTTGCCAAGGTATTGGAGTATTTGTTTATTAAATATACTTGTAACAGCTTTTGTATGAACTCATCGACAAATTACATTTATGTTTTTATTAGACATTCATTAGGATACATTTTTACGTAATTATTGCCATTTAAAAACAATACAAATGTACGTAAAAATAATTTTAAGAATATTAATGTAATATGTAAGAATCACCACTATTTTTTCTTTGATGTAGTGACAATTAGTAATACAACATGTATCTTACATAAAAATCCAATCAACAACAACAACAACGTTTTTTGATTCAAACATAGATTTCAAAATATACACACTACATATTATGCAGGTCCAATCATTTATCTAAAAATTCATGTTCATTTTTCAATAGTGATTTCTTATTTTACTGTTAAATGGATTTGTGGTTATGTGATGGTTCTGTACATATGATTGATGATTGGATTCCACAATGTTTAAAATGTCAAAGAACTTCTTTATTTTATAAATAAAAATTTACTAGGCCTTATGAGGTGAAACTCTTTTTATAAATTATTCATATTATTGGAATTTATGAAGGTAGCTAAGAATAAAACTATCAAACAAAGTAATAAAACACGTCTTTTCGCTTGGAGATTTTTCCTTGTCTTTAGGAAAACATTTCCACTCGCAAGATATCGCTTTTGATAACAAAACATTTAAAACTGCCAGATGGAGCAAAATTACAAAGCTGTGCTAAGCAAACAAATAAGTTAACAACACTCCTATTGCCCTACTCTAATATCCAATAAGGTATAAACAAATTAACAAAACATTCATAGTCGCAAATTGATTAAGATGAAACTAGTTTATAGGTACAAACAAATAGACAAATAATGCTCAACGTTTGTAAAAAGTATAAAAATACAGTAAAGTACATTTGAGTACAAAATTTACGGTATTTTTTAATCATGTGCATAAAACTAATGATCAATACGGTATATTACATATGTGTAAATCATACTCTCTATTGAAGAAATGGATAGAAGAATGAAAATGTACATTCAAAGTTAAATAGTAATTTCATTCATCATAATATTTATTCAAATAAGAGAAAGGATTCGATGAAAAAATGCCCGTTACATTTTTTCCTATTTATGTTTATCACTTCAAGCTACTCTGAAGATATTCTCTGTTTTTCATTGAAGAGTTTCTTTTTTTTTATTACTTAGGTAGGTAGATACTTAATTATGCCTTCTTCAGTTGTTGATAAAAAAAATTCTTTAGAATATGTCCTTCATTTCATGAAATTTATTCTATCCTTTCATCATTAATTGTATTTTTTGAAGTGCTATATTAATAAAGTTGCTTAAAAAACCTCTCTTTCAAAGAAGAGAAAAAGTACAATAATGCCATTTTAATTAATCATTTTTAAAGGTATTTATATAATTAATTGTGATGAGTTGAATAAAAATACTTTACATGCAATTCAAGTTTATTCAAATATATCTTTTTAGTCATTTTTTTTGCTGTTGCTAAAATTACATTAAATTAATTTTCACATGTAAGAGATTTTGAGTGTTAAAAATCTTAAAGATACACATTATCTTATTTATCTTTTGCAAAATTAAATATTATGTTGAAATTTGGATTTGAATTTCATGTATAATTCGTCAATTTTGATAAAAAAAACTTTTAAATTGATAAATAAAATAAAAATACAAAAGTCACATAGAATAACATCTTTGACTCTTAATGCATCCACAAACAAATGGAGCATATTTAAAGTGTGAGTAAATGATTTTTTATTTTCTAAAGAGTTTTCATAGGTCTAGCTCTGTATCAGTACCGATTTCATTGGACAAATGTATTGGAAATACGCAAATTGTTAGTATGTAATGTACTTAATAGATTAGTCATCCTTATTCAAATAAGTCAATGACTTCAAATATGAAACAAGGAATGAAAACACTGAAAGTCTTTGACTATAAATATATTTAATAAGTAATAAATTGAACTACTTAGTTATTAATAATATCTGTCATAAATCAAATCACCCAAGCAGTTAAAAAACCATGCTAAATTGAGTTATGGCATCAAAATGATTTGTACCTAAGTGTAACCCTAATAAGCGCCTCATGAAATACAATTTATTACTTCACTAATAGTTTATTTTAATTTCTTTGAGCTGGTAAGTTGATTGTTTACATGGATATACATATTATGTTTTGAAATGAAGGATTTGGTATTATTTTTTTTTAAAATTTCCATTCCTCTTTCTTTAGATGATATTTTATTTATATTTGTCGGTCTTGAGAAGAATAATCTTTCCCACGAAGAATGACTTTCAAAGGAAATACAGCCATTTGTTTGTCAACAACATTTCATGTCTTTCAACTTTATTTGTATGTACATTATATTCGTATATAAAAAGTCGAGGTCATTAAATGCTTTAAATATCAATTCCATGTACAAAAATAAATATTTTTACTACACAACCTTCAAATTTAATTAAATTAATTAAATAATGATCGTTGTTTCACAACCAAATTCTATATAAGTTTGAGATAAAAATGTCAAACAGTTTATCTCATTAGGAAGAAAAAGTTTATCAAAGTTCAATGAACTTGTTTTAATCAGTTTTTATATATAATGAGACGTTCTGTTTAATTAATATATTTGACTGCATAAATAAGGCTTAAGTATGATCAATATTTTAGACTTTTCATCCTTTTTTCTTTATATTTTCACAATAATGCTCAATTCACTAATCAATTAGGTATCTTAATGTCCTTTGCTATTCAACAATATAATGAGTTCCAGGTGAAACTAATGATGTCATGTTGATTAATTTATGATGTACGCAGATCTCTCCAGTTATTCTTTTATGTATATGATTTTCATGATAGGAAAAAAATTAGGTTATCATCGTTTAAAAAATGACTCTTCATGAGAAGTTTATAAAATATTGCAGAGGACTTTTGAATGGAAATTAAATAAAGTCATTTTGGTTTTTATATAGTTACAAACTAGTACTTTAATAAAACTTTTTGCTTAAATTCATTGACCTAAGAACACAAAAGTAATAGTTTAGTCACTGAGAATTAGTGTTGAAATAAAGATATTTCCATTTTACTTTATAAAGAAATATTTGAGAACAAATTTATACTTAAAATAATTTAAAAGAGAATTGGTTATTTTTTAATTGAATGAATACTTTCTACAAGTGAAAGTAGCTTCAATTCTTATCAAAACTAGGGATAATTTCCATTTTAGGTATTTGATAATGTCATATATTTATTATATATAAGTATACATACTTAAATATATACATATGTATGTACTAATAAATAATATGAATACCATTTGTGAAATGTATCTTTAAAACAAACTCACACATTTGCCTTTTAACTTAAAAGGAAGGGTATAAAAATTAATTTTTTAAATCATTTATTTTTCTATAAAAATTTTTTATAGACATACTTTATATTTTGTAAAGAGGAAAAGTTTCCACCTAACGTGAAACTAATAAAAATATGTTATATAATATATATATATTATACCCCTTGAGCATGAAACTTTTTGTTTTTGTTTTTTAACACTTTTCTTATTATTATCACGAAAACGTCCAACGATCATATTTTTTCTTTATGAATATTCTAAATCATAATCATATAACAATGTAATGAAAAATTAAACAAGACTATTTGTAAAACTAATTAAAAATTAAGTTGATCAATGAACAATATTTGCAGACGGTTTTTTAATATTCAGGTAACAATGTCTATTATAAACATAGTCCTACAAATAATATTCTTTTTAAAAATATATATGCTTTTAACAAATTAATCTAATGAATGTGTTAGAAAAAGTGATGAACCGACTTTTTTGGTTACCTACTAATTGTGTTTTATTAGCATAGAATGTAGTGTCAAAAATGGCATGATACTCTTTTAAAATAAAAGAATATCAAATGTTACTTTAATTTTTTTAACATTTTTACTTTGAAAAATGGGAAACAATTTTACCTAAAGGGTTTTCAAATCACCTTTCATGAAACTAATATATAAAAGATGATTATATACGCCAGTGTGACCAGTTGTTATAAAAAAACTCCCAAAGGAACATTTTTTCTTTTATACGAAGAGTATTCTTATTCTTGAAAAAAGTTTCACTGGTTCTAATAAACGAAGATGACGAACATTTCCTTGAAAAGATCTGTATTTATTTAAGTTATTCGGTTGTATCATATAGAAGTGTACCGTATATTGGGGGTCATTGATGGGGACATTCCCCTTCCTTTTTGCCTAGAGGTGCCCTATTTGGAAAGTTGTGATTTTCCTTTGTATTATAAATGTATCTTAAAATTACGACCCCGATTTTGTATTTTCACAAAATCACATACTTTAATGTAGGGGTAAAAAACCTTCACCCTCTGGTCTTTATATGGCCTATGAAACCAATTCAACCAGCCTGGAGTACAATATAATTAATTTTTATGAGATATATTTCTAAAAAGAAAATATAATTACAAAGCATTAACCTCATTCATTATTTTTTTAGATTAAAAAGGCCAGTTATGTGTGTCTAAATTTATGTTATAGTCAAATTGAAATACAGCTTGCTTTTGATAATTTTAAATTTGTATCGTTGTATGATGCTAAAGTGATAAGTACGGATGACAAGTGAGGAAATCATTTTTTTTATTTTCTTTTAATATCTAACTATCGACTATATGTTTTAGTATCGAAATTTGGGATACTAATTTTGTATAAAATTACCAACTTATTAACTCATGATTATTTTTGAGAGAACGACGCCGATTGGAAAACGACTTTTTATTTGTTGAAGTGACAGGCAACCTAGCATGCTTAGCTTATTGCGAGGCTTTAGCAGTAACAAAAAAAAAAACGATCTTGTGTCATTACAGCTCAATGGATGATTTAAAAGGGTAGATGAGTTTGGATAAAGTCAGTGCTCTTTGTTTGAAATTGAGGGCTCAACAATCTGCTCTCATGAGACCACAGACAGATATGGATGATATCACCCATACAAATTTTGTGACAAGTGAGTTATTTGCCCAAAAGCTGAAATGTCATGCTGAAGGAAAATTTGTAAAAGAGTATCTTGTATCAACCGAAGAACTGTTCGCACACAAAAAAGTAAAACTATTTGAACTCAAGCGATTATTTTAGATAGAATTGCTGATGTAAAATATCGAAAAACTTACATCAAAATATTTTCATTACTTTTCTTTATTCTGCAAGAAAACTTTTTCTATATTCTCTTGCTCTTTCAGGACTTTATAAAATTCAAAATGGCTCTCTATGTAAAAAAAAGTTTCACCGTTCCTGCTTTAATCAGTTTAATATTTTTATATGTATTAAGTTTTTTCTCTAAGAAACAAGCCCTTAGACCTTTTGGATTACGAGCACATCTCTGACACAGATTATATTATATTTTTTCCCCTTTCATCTTTTTTTTCCTTTCCTTCTCTCTTCTATCAATTTATATTAAGCCGGTCATTCTAACCAATTTAATCAAAATATTAGTTATGTTAGATTGAAATTATCAAGGACACAAATATGCTGGGGCTTAAGTATCTCAAGGTTCACATGAAGGAGTTTGTCCTAAATACGATATGCGTCGATGATCCCTTACTTTGGAGATTAAGAACTCTTGTTTCATTACCTCTGCAGGTTGAGAACATATGTAGAGGAGCCAATGAAAGGGGCTCACGAGACGTTGAAATGTTAAATAAATATGTGGCTATATTTATCGCAGCTATAATAGTAGAAAAAACAACATACTCTTTCTTTGATATCGTAGATGGACACATGGAAGAGTTTTTACTACAATAGTACTCAAAACATACTGATGTCAACAATAGACTTGAAAAAGGCTCACGAAACTTTCTTTAATAAGAATTAATAACAAAATTTGTCTAGCTACATCTTCCAATATCATATTGACTTTTCCTACAAACAAATTATTAAAGAAATATTTTGATAAGTTGGGAATGTCTTGAGCTACTTTAATTATAATAGATAGATATAATCTAGCCCTGTGGTTCCCAACATGGGGCGCAGGCCCCACCGGTGGGGCATGGCCAGGACGTGTACCCTTCGGCTTACTATACCAAAGACTACGGGGCAATTCGAGAATGAGTTATTAACATTGAATTGTTTTCTAGTGAGTCTGCGTGTTAATGCATACATAAAAGTATTTGTGTGTATGTATGTACATGTGTAATAAAATTTTCAATAACGAAAATTAAATATCACAGGGGGGGGGGGCATCAGGATTTTAGAAACGCCTAGGTGGGGCATGGCTTAAAATCGGTTGGGAACCACTGATCTAGCCCCTAATGATTTTATTTTCTTGACATAAAACGTTTTTACTGGAGTCACATATTGCATAATAAATCGAAAGCAACGCTATGTTTGGGGGCGTATAGTCTTTATATTTATTAAACAAAATGAAGAAATTTCCAAAAAAAATCTTAAGAAAAACTGCATCAACTTGACACCAATTATATTTAAATAAAATGTAAATAATAGATTGTAAAAATACCTATGAAATTGCTGTATTTTTAAATTTAATTTGGTTTTATATAAATTAGGCGACTACAACTTTAACCTTAGATAAACAAATGCAAAAATAATTGAGTGTATTGAGCTGTTAATTTAATCTCTCATAAAAAAATTGAGTAAGTAGTCCTAACTTTTAAACATGAGATATTCATTCATTAAAGGAAATGATTGATTAATTATTTTGTTATGAGTACTTAGAAGAATGTTTATTCGATATGCTAAGGTTTTGTGAGAACATGAAAACTTCCGTAAATTTAAATTTGAATTATAATCGTAGAATAATAGTGATCTAAGTATAATTTATCAATCAATAATCTATAAATATAAATACATCTATATATTGACATATAATTGTTGTAATTAGGATCATGTATGTTTGATATTATTATGACAATAATTCATTTCATTGTAAAGTTGTATAATTTACATGGTTCTAACTTCTGATTGAATAGAGTAGTGTAGATATACTAAGGATTAAGGTTATATAAATGGAGTAAAATAACTGTATCCATAAGTTTAATGTCACTTCTTTAATTTTATCATCCTCAATTTCTAAATTGTCAAACAAAGAAGAAAGGTATATTTATTATGTAAAAAAGTATATAACTCGTCAGAGGGCAAAACCTTACCTGTGAATCTTTGACAGGTAATTATATGAATTTTTTTCCTTAAGAAATTTTACGACTATTGAAAAAATGGTTGATCCTTTACTTATCGAAGAAATGGAGATGGATGATGAAATGGATGAAGACCCCTTATCGTACGTAAGTGTTCGATTGGGTAATGTGGATGATGAGGAGGACGAAGAAGTTCAATGTGAGCCAGATATTAAATTCCAAATGTCCAAACGTGGCTCAAAGGATTTAATGTATAATTGTGCACAGTGTTCCCTACAATTCCCTAATAAAATTTCTCTTAATCTTCATTTACTACGTGCCCATGTTAATTCTAGAGATAGTACCAGAAAGGAATCCATCACATCATGTCCCATTTGTAACAAGGTACCATGCACCGATTTGACGACACATTGTAGAAATGAACATTCCATTGATGGAGTAGTTTGCCCAATTTGTGCTAAAATTCTCTCAAAAACATGTACTCTTAATCGTCACATAGAGCAAGTTCATTTAAATCTACAAATTCATAAGCCGGCCAAATGTGATACATGTGGCAAGGTCTTTTCAAAAAAGGGACACCTTGACCGTCACATTCGGACTATTCATATGGGTATTAAGGAGACATCACAGCCTTGTCCATTTTGTGGAAAGATATTTAGCACTAAATCTTCTCTAGATCCACACATTGACATGGTGCACAAAGGAGTTCGAAAAGAATGTCCCACATGTGGTAAAATACTTTCTGATTTGTGGAAACATATGAGAACTGTTCATGGATATTACCGAAGAAGAGCTAAAGTTCCCAAGGAGGAGAGTATGGATTCCCTTTTGTCCGAGGTTAAAACTACTAAATCTGTTTACTATAATGACATGCAGATAAAAGACGAGGCACCGCAAGATGATGGCAATAATACTGAATCACAAGATAGGACATGACCTTAGGAACCTTTTATTCAACAAATTGTTTTTTAGTACAAAGGTTTTCTCGGCTATAAACTGTAATTCTTTCTTGGCACAATTTAATAATTAAGTCATTGCTTCCCATAATGAATACTGCAATTGTAAATCAATATTTGATATTATAGTTATACATAATTAGTTTGTTATTGGTGTATGTAAGTGCGTTTTCGCATGTACGCAAAAATTGTGATATTATTATTTTTAAAAGTGGAATTAGAGTTAATTTATAATGTGTAAACACTGTGAAATATTCTTTAATTATATAGTTCATTGATTAAAATGTATTTCTTCGCTTATTATGCGTTAATGTATTAATTTGGGTTCAAATATATATAATGCATCCAATGCTATATACACACTTATATATATATATATATAATATGTATTATACGAACTTACATAAACTTACCACTACTGAATGTATACAGAAAGATTCATCACTCTACATTGTACATAAATTGTTTTGAGCAAATTTTGCATGTAATAGTGGATATACAATACATGTAACCATCTTTAACACTCCCAAATCAAGCAAAACTAGTGCAAAAGTCATCAAACCTATGGCAATGACAATTTAAATACAACTTTATGATAGTCAATTATAAATTTAGAGGGAAATATATCATGTATGATGAATGTCGAGAGACAAAATAAAGTTAGGCACAGATTATAACAATAGATATGTACCTATTAGATTGAAAAAATCAATACTTCATTAGATTTATTTGAATTTCTAACCAAATCTAACCTAAGTATCAAGCCCAGTTATATTGTACTCCAGCCAAATTGGCCAAATTATTTGCGTGTATAAAGTTAAACTAGATTAATCCATTTTGAGGTGCAGTATTCGAAATTTAATTCTATTTAAATGTTGTATAAAATTCAAATATTTATCTCAATTGTCTATTAATATTAATGCTAAACCTCAAAGTTATGACTCCTCATTCAATTTTAAATGCCTAAAACTTTACATAATCATAATTCATAACTCATAAGAGGTACAGGGGAGGAGTGTCTTTATAACATGCCTTTACATGACATAATAAAACAAGTATAATTATCATTAAATTTGTAAATAAATGAACACGTAAGAACTCTTTCAAAGAACTTTTGATAGTAAAAAATGTGTAATAACTTATAGTTTAGTCTAAAACTAAAAATTAATAGCGGTCGCTATTTTTAGGATATCATTGCTTATCCAATACGTGGCTAAGTTGAATCAATCCTCCAATAATATTAACATATCTTTAAATAATAAAATCTCATAAAATAAACATACAGAGCCCTCTAGTGTAATAATGATAATAAGTAATAAGTAGCAGTAACTATTTCTATACTAATTATATATATAGTATATATAGTCATTATATATTATATTAATGAATGAAAACAATTAAATGACTACTAACATCATCATATTCATAATAATAAACAAATGGGGCGTTCACGGCTATAGAAGAACGAGAAGGATAAAAATAAACTTTTTTTATTATGATTATTTATTATTTTTATTATTATATTATAAAAAATGCATTTTTGACAACAGGATTTCATAACTCTAAAAGAACTTACATTTATTTTTATTATTATTATTATTTATTAATATAACAAACGCGCAACCTTTGTTATATTTATTTATGGAGTTATGAATATGGCCATAAAAAAGAAATGAATTTGAAGTCAAAGTATGTTACAAAGGATAAGCAACAAAAAGGTAAAAATAACTTTGATTCGGAAATAATCATCAAAATTTGATATTTAAGACTTTTACATATGAAACATTTTATGTGTTTATAACAAGGATTCACAACCCAATCCAAAAAAATATTGTTTTACATGGTAACTCATCAAGGAAAAGTAATGACTTGAAATTTTTTTGGTAATTAAGTTCAAAGTGTTTATTGAGTTAACTCTGTTTTGATATTTTTATCGAATATTTAAGATTAATTTGAATTAATGTCAAAAACTTTATCATACTTCATATTCCTTTTGCAATATGTATTATGATTGGTAAATTCTATATTATCTTTAGGATTTGATGATATAATCAATCCAAAAATGGATTAAAAAAATATATGCAAAACAAATATTAAACAACATCATCAATACTTTTACTCTGTGTACCTAATTAATATGGAGTTCATAATAAATTTATTCTTATAACAGTAATCAATATGTACAAAAATATTTTCATTCGAAAAATTATTTTTGATGGAAAAAGAAATTGTAACTATGAGTATGTAGTGTTTATATATGTGTTTGATATTTAATATAATTATATGTTTTGAAGGTATAATTTAGATTTTATCACATATACAAAAATTTAAATGTCGGAAATATTATTTGGAACCACTCAACCTCTTATCCTCAAAAAAACTATTCTTTCCAGCCTGTCGAATCCTTTTTTTTCTTTATTGTTATTATTATGACATAACTTAATAATGCTAGTAGCATATTTTTCTATGGAACGCTATCTTTAAAAATATTTTATAACCGAGTTGAATGCTATTCAATTTGTGGTTTTTACCTTTCAAAATAGCATATTCTATTCATGTATAAAGATTTTATGAATAAATCCACATAAAAAAATATTTTTTGAGGTTTTGTTACTTAAAGTAAAAAAAAGTTCCGTTGAATAAAACGTTACATAGCATTAATTTTTGCAAGAATTTTTATAATAATATTTTTGTATTATAACTAAACTTCCTTAACAAAAATTAACAAAACTATAATCAACATTTTTAATAATTTTAAATATAGATTGAAAGGTTTTGAAATTTTTATAAATGAATCTTATATTTACATCACCAAGTTTTCAAATTAATACAATGTGCAATGTGATCAAACATAACTCAATAGATAGGATTCATCGATTTATAAATACTTAATTTGGTGGAAAAAGACATAAAAATAATTGATAAAAATAGCTCCCATAATATTTCGTACAATCAACATGAATGTAGATTAGTATAAAAACAAATTATTCAATCTAATTTATGTTTGCAATATTATACAATAATTATTTGTACTATAAATCAAGTAGTACTATTTAAAAGAAATTTTATAGATTTGATTTAATATATCTATATATTATGATTAGCTAATTTTGTTATATAGATATATTAAATCAAATTTATAAAACTTCTTTTAAATAGTTAAACTCCAGAAAGTAACACACAGATATAATAAAATAATCAATACAAGAACTTTGGCACAATGCATGAAACAAAACATTTAAGTATCTATAAATAAAATAGTAGCAAATAAATTTTGGAATAGACACTTATTTAGTACCAGGAAAAAAGAAAGATAAATATTTTTTTTTTTAAAAAAGGAGAAATTTGGATATAGCTGATTTAGTCTTTGTCATGAAAACGAGGCCAAGAAACTCAAAAATTAACATTGAGGCGAGAATTATATCTTTAAAAACTAATTTAGAGAGCAGAGACCAATATTGATCTCTAGAACCAATTCACTAATACAATGAATGAAAACAAAAATATCTTTATTTAATCATCAAAATTCATTTCACCCCCACCCCCAATGCAATGTACATGTGCCAACATTTTTTTCTAATTTTCAAAACAGTCAAAAATTTTATTATGTCAATAATTTTAGAAAAATAATTGCTGAGTTTAGATATGCTATTAAATTTAAAAATCGGCTGCTCGATTTCTTGAGTAATAAGTTATGTAACTAAAAAAAAACCCTACAAATTCTCAAAATTTCAAAAGCAATACAGTCTGAAATATTCATTTAAACTTTTTGGTTCTCTAAATTTCGTTTTAGTCATCATCTTTCAAACATTTTAAACACGAAAAATTCGATTTTATCTGTTCACAAAAGGACGTGTATCTCAAATACTAATGAATATTTCGACAAGTAAATTTACATGTCAGTGATACTAGTGGCAACTTAAAAATAAAAAGATGAATCCCTATTGGAAATCCTAAAAAATTAAATTCCAATTTTCCCGGTATTTTTTGCTCATAGTAAATTTCAAACAAAAAAACTGAATCCCATTTTTATTTGTTTAGAAGGTTAACTATGAATTTAGGATGCATAATGTATCAAAACATAATTTGATAAATGGTTAACTGTCTCAATAAAATCCATACTGAGAAGATAAAGTTATATATCCACTTCTTTATAACTAACCTATCAAGTACTTGTATGTAGACCTTCAATCGGTGTGCAGTTATCCATTTGATTTTTGTGAGATATGGTCAATATGAGTTGATAAAATATATTTTCTATAAACTGTAATTACATCTGCATATAAAAATAATTCATTTCACCAATAAAACTTATAAAGTTTTGCTTTTATTCCAAATGTGTCGTCGTATTTATTAAAACTATATGGTTTTGTTATATGTCCCATGTTTTTATGATTGTTGAATAATAAAAACACCACTTTTAATTAGCATGTATGTAGTTGAAATTATCTAGATACTATATATGCATGAACTGTATCTCTTGTGCATATTTTAGTTTGCTTAGCTGTATAGTAGCTCATAAAAAAAAATTAATTTATGTATGTTAAGATATCTTAAATGACACCATGATTATATACTTCTATTACAACACTATTTTTATATTGAACAAACTATTTTTGAAAACTTAGGATTGTTCTTAAAAAGAAATATGCGTTATTTGAGTGAGGAGAGGAAAAAGGGTAAAGTGTATTGAATATTTTAAATATCTTAGGGCATGACTTAGGAATTAACAAACCTTGGTAATAAAGCGGCTCTTGTATGCCCTCATGTATAATGAAGACACGAATTCATTAAAAAAATTTTATTCACGAATGAAAGTATGTACAAGCTTTGGATAATGATTCAATATAAAAGCTAAATTTTAATTCAATTGAAACAAAATAAAGAAAAAAATGCTTCCAGGTTCAAGTTATCCATGTGCATCCTTTAAAATACTCTTCAACATGGACAATTATATCTAAAAGTGATGCTTAAATAATGGCCGTTTCAATATTTTTTTTACTCTAGTGAGATTTTTTTAAAGACAAAAACAACTTTAACCAATTGGATATTATTTTTCTATATAAAAAAGTTTAATAATACAACAAATCAAAGGGTAAATTTAAATTATAGTTTTATTATAAATCAAGAACAGATTGGCTGTTATTTGGTATGTTCAGATATATCTTTTTTACTGCCAATATAAAATGGTGCATAGTCATCTTCATTGCTTCTCTCTAAAAAGAGAAAGAAAAAGGCCCAAAATTATATGCCACCAAAGATATGCTATTCTTGCTAATTCTTGAAATATTCTTAATTTTATATTAGGAATCTTTTCAGTTTTTAACAAGATTTAATTCGAGTTCAGTAAATCAACCACTAGAGCACTATTATAAGGTTAGAATATACACCTCTTTTTTTTACTTGTTGTTATGTGGAATAATAGAAGTGTAGAAGTGTTGGAGAGAAATATAATATGTAGATAGCTATTATCGTAGATTATATCGGATCGAATCACTTTAATAGATTTTATTCATGAACTAAATTAAAAAAAGCTTATGAAAGATTACAATTGTTCACGTAATAATCAAATTGATGGTCTTTTACAATTTATGCCATTTTTACTTAATTTGCCATGGTTTTATGAGCCCTATAAAATAGATCGCTATATAGATTAGATGTATAAAACATAAATACATACCTACTTTAATATTCAATGAAATTCATCCTTTAAAAATTTGTTATGCCACATACTATTTACAAGAAAACTTTATGACATTTCTCAAAAATGCAATTTCTTGTAATGATGAATTAGGAAAAAGGTAGAGTGCTACGCTAATGTACGAATTACATGAATTAAGCCATGTCTAGAAATTTTAATTTAATAATGAAGAATAATGTATCAAGAAATACAATAGTAATTTAAAATGTAGGGTTTCATCTCTTAGAAACGTATAAACGTATGTTTCTTATAAAACAAATCAACGATAAGATTGAATTCAAAAGATTATTTTGGTTCCTATGTACAAAATTAATACAAGAAGTGGGCCTCTACAATTTTAAGGGCTCAACATTATTTTAACTATGATTTAATGCACAATGGGAAAAATATTCAAAGGAAAAAATATAAACAATATTATGTTATAGTCGCTAAAAACATGATGTAAGTATTTTTATTACGTGTTGGGTATGCATGTAGCTACTTGGTTGATGTGCATGTCTTGAGTTTTTCTCCATTGTTTGCATAATTACAAGAATAGATTTACTAATGATTATTTTTAATTAGTATATATTCCTTATTATGTAAGTAGTCATATGAATGAATAAATTTTTAAGTTGCTGAAGATGAAAAGAAAAAGATCAATTCAAGTAGCTGATAGTTTAAGAGTAGATCTATTCTGTTTCGAATGACTACATAATTATTTCACATGTTATACGTTTTAAAATTTTATGATAAAAAAGATCAAAAGTCAAATCTCTGAAGAAGGAGTAACTCTCGTAGAAATGTGTGTTTGGCTAGATTTTGACCAATAGAAATTGCATTACCTCCTAAAAAAATATAAGTAAAACGAAGTACATATGGGAAGCTACGATACAAAACTTAAATTTTAGTCCGTTTTCAGTATGATAAATATTCTACAGTTTGTTCAAAATTTAGGCCAAAGGTTAAATAATAAAATCATGGCTAAGAAATGAACCTGAAAGAAATAATTTCTTATATCAAAATTTTTTTATGCCTTTTTACTTTCTTTAGATACATTGACTTTTATCTGCAGATATTTGGAATTGGGCATAAGGACGAGAGGATTCACAATTCGGACGAATCATGAGTTCAAATCAATTCCTAATTTTGAATAAATTTCTGTCACAAGAATCGATTCCAATTTAAAAGGAAGTGTTTCCGTGAATACTTAAAATTTATTTTCAATGCAACAATGAAAATAGTGTAAGAAACAAAGTAATTACTAAACTGTAAAATACTTCACTGGAGCAAATTAATTACAGGTATAATTATAGGCAATATGAAAATGAACAATTGATTGAAGTGATTAGTCGTTGTAATTAGAAATCATTGAAGCAATAAAATTTGCAATTTACAATGAATTATATCCTATATTAAGATTATTCAATAATTTTGTGCATTGTCTTAAGAACTATATTGAAGCATAGGGAGAGTACCCGCTCCCCTGACGTAATTTAAAAAAAAAATCATATTAAAAATTTGTAATTTTCAAATAAACATTTTCCTAGATTGCTGCCACTCTTCTCCAATTTAAAATTTCTTCCAATGGCCCTGTTGTAAGTTATATTGGTAAATAATATTTAAAAAACAACCCTTTGATACTTATGCCATTGATTGTTTTATAATAAATTTATGTGTAACAACTAATTAAACTTTTTAAGAAAGATATAAATTTTGAAAATTTGTGATTTTTCATTACAACTTAATATTAAGACAATTCTTTGTTCTATTGCAATTTCTTTATTTTCATAATACTAAAATGTGATAAGCAATTTTTAACCATTAAATCAAATTATTGATAATTTTTAAAATTATGCTGCTTTTAAAGCTGTAATAAGGTATTTTCCCATTTGAGTTATGAAGCGTAAAATATGTATTTTCTAAACCAACGTTTCTAAAATTGGGTGATCCCTGACTGTGTCTCCAATAACTTTCCTATCCTGACATTAAATTTTTTTTCTACTATTCAGAAGGGTTTTATAACAAGAAGGTTCGCAGAAGACATACCACTAACTCTACTAGATACAATGGGGGTTGCAAAAATAAAATACATAGGACTAGAAACAAGTTCTACAATATAAAACTTAATAAATAACAGGATATAACTACAACAAAACAGGAGTGTCTAGGTTATAGAATTACAACGCTGTCAGTATTTATCAACAAGCCTTGCATTGAAGTAAACAGCAAAATTTAAAAACACTTTGTAGGCACATGATAGAGGAAAATTTGAAATCAAGGACATCAGAAGATGACTGACTTCTGGGGACAAACCCAAATTCTCTGAACATCTTTAAATTAAAAATGATTATTAGGAAAAATAAGGAATTAATATACACCAGGTTCCAATTCAAATACATATCGAAAGAGTCGCACAAAGAAAGCTTGACATTTTGGGGAACTTAGAGAAAATTTGGAGAAAATAAACAATGCTTATTTTTAGTTTAGTTTTATAAAATTGAAATTAATACATCTTCTTTAATCATAACAACTGCTATTTTAATTACAAAGTATTAATTGGTTGGACATCATATTCAGTATATTTTCATGGGTATTAATATTTTATTACATAAATACGTGTAAAATAACTGTAACACTTATATTTTACAATGAGTCACATTATACTTATCAATGGGTAGGTAGCATCAAAAAATTAGAAATTACATCCTTACAAGAACATCCCTAAATAGTTTTAATCAATTTATCTCCATCACAAGTATTTTAAACTTGGTATTGAAACTACTTCATTTCATTTTTTTGATTGCAATTTGTACTATCTGCTTATACAAGTTACAACATGCATAAGTTTGTATGTTCTTTAGCTCTAGCTATAAGCTAGCTATTTATACACTTTCTTTTATTAACAATTGAATTATTATCATTCGATAATCATTTTAGGAATGATTAATATCTTACCAAAAACTTTAAGCCTTTTTAGATGAATGTTTAACCATTCAAAAACAATTTCTTTGTTTTTTTCCCCAATATTTATTCAAGATGTAAGTTGACTGATATGAATTCATAGTTCCAACAAAACAAAATATTGGCAAATTGACTCAGTTCAAAATTGAGTACACAAATTTTATGAATGAAAAAATAATTGTTTTACAATATCAATAATCGTAAGCATAGGAAATGGTTACTTGGTAGGTTTACAGTCAACAAATACGATTTAACATTTTATAAATACTTTTTCATTGTCAATTAAAATGATTCTGTAGAAAAACAAACAAAGAACTACAAGAGATCCTGTTTAAACTTTTGTTTTTTTTCTTTCACACTCTTTTATAATTAGTAATCAAAATGCAATACAAAAATAGATTATCATTCAAATATCAGTCATGTTTTTTCCCAATTTAATTAAAAAAATTGATATCTTGAAATTGTTATTAAAAAAGCTCAAAACATAAATTATTGAAACATTAATATCGAATTCCTAAGCAATGCAAATGATTGCATTACTTACATACATATTATACCCACAATTTTGGTATGGAAAAATTAATTAAAGGAAACAAAATGAGAATTTGATATTAGTTTTTTTTCGCTTTGATGTTATTCATGTTAAGGCACACAATGTCAAAATATCAATAAGTTAATTTAATAGTTTGTATTTTGAATATTTTTTTTAGATTAGGAATTAAATATCTACTCATGGGGTTAAGAAGAAAAATGATCCAATTTTTAAATATGAATATTCATCACTTCCTTTTGAAAGTGACCTTGAAGAAGAGCTTAATATTAAATCATTCAGTTTTAAGGCTATATTTAACAGTGAATAGAAAAAAAATAATTTTCTAAAATACTCTCAAGAAACTTTAATATACACTCTATTATTGTATTATTCATGTATTTTTGATATACATTAAAACTGAATTTTGTTCCAAAATACAACAGCAAACTATTTCATACTTGAGAGCTCTTTTTTTATTACCACAGTGATGTCTAAGAGGTTCATTTGTCAGAATTTATTTAAAAACTTAGAATCCTAGTTGAACAACGTCATGTAGTACGTAAAATTAAAAATCTCTTGTCGAACTAATTTCAAAACTTGAGATACTTGTTAATATTACATAATATATAAACAGGCGAAAAATATGGGATAAGATTTATTTAAACTATTCAACTTTTGGTCACAGTTAAAGATTGAAGTATCAAAGAACATGGTGTTGTTTCACAACCATGAAAATGCACTATATCATTTTATCAGCTATCTATTTGTCCACAATTGCCTCATTTTTTGCCTGTTCTTAACGTAGACTTGTTTAAATACACTTTATATTGTTAAATTGTGAATAAATAGTAAACAATTGGGGAAATTGAGGTAATTGTCAAATTACCATTTAATTACGGGCCTTTTTTCCTCCCATTTTATAAAGGAAAGGTAGATTGCTACAATAATAAAGATTACACTAGAAGAAGAAGAAAAATCAAAACTCACTGCACAGTGCTGCCATGTATCACTTGTCTACACACCTTTTTTTTTAAAACTATTTTGTCATGATCATTGATTTATTTCATAAACAGATTGATGATAATGCTACTTATATATACATATAAATGACAAGTACATATTTTTTAAGGTATTACAGAATTGAACAAACAACGGTTAAGAAGGATTTTGATTGAGCTGAAACTCGTTATTCTTCATTTTGGATGGACCAATGATGGATAGTTATTTATACCCTATTCGTATATGTATTATGTATGTTATATAATAAACATGATTATGTTCTTGAAATGATATCATACCTAGTTAATTGTTCAAAAAGAAAAGGCTGAGTGTGACTGATGCAACTCTATTTTAATTCGTTGGCTTTTTCATAGTCAATTATACATTTATTTATGTAAATAAGACTTGGAAAGAGATCACAATGAAGATGTATGAAGATGAATAGACGTGTATAATTTTTTATTTTTTTTGTGAAAAATGGAGGAAAGAAAATATATACTATGTAGGTATTGAAGGCTTTTGAGTACGTATGTAGATATTTTATGGTCTTTAATACTCCTTCATTTATTATAACCTTATTCATATGAACATTGGTAAAAGAGTAAAAGCAATAATGAATATATCTAAGAGTTTACACTTTCATTTTAAGCTGCCAAATTTATATATTTTATTGCAATAATGTATTTCTATACTTATTTTCAAAAGATGTCTGACTTTTTTTTATGCTTCCCTTTTTACATCAACTAAAAATCTGAGACATTCTCTTAGTTTCTCTAAATTTTCAAAGTAAGTTGTGTATTATATCCTAATTCTTATCTCATACTTCAAGTTATGAAGAAATATCATTATGGTTTATGTATAGAACACTCAGAATGATTTATTTTTTATTTAACAACATGCAACAAAATAATGAATTTCAATCCAGTTCATTAAGGATTTCCACCTTCAAAACTAACAAAGAAACTTCATGAAATGAAAATTCATGTCTAATGTCCAAATTACTTCTTCTAATTTTCATACATAAAGAAAGAACATATTTTGATCTACAAAATATGCCATTTATTCCTTTAAAAACACACAAGGTTTATTGGGAACAACATTTGATTAATTAACTATTTATATAAGGAAAACATCAGAACAATCCTGCATCAACTTTTGTTTGCACGAAATCTCTTATTTACTTTTATGTTTGTTTGTCAAAATATTATAAAGAGAGTTCATTCTGGCATAATTACAAAAAAAATAAACCACTACACCAAAGAACAAAATAGAAACGAACCATTGCATTGGCAGAAGTGTTCTATCCACAACATTAGCCCTATGATATTAGGCTTTATCATATATATTTTTACATTTGAATAATATCTGTCCATAAGGGGTAAGAAAATTAAAATATCAATTACATTTTTATACTCATTGGTTAATGAGCTCTTATAAAAAAAAACCAAAATAGCTGATATTTCAGTAAAGACCATGAACCGAAATTTAATCACTCTCAAACGTGTACCAATATATCTTATCAGAATATTAATACCCAGTGATGCGAGTTGTACATAAGATACACTTAAAATTTATATGTACTTATTAATGCGTATTTACATATCTAGCATTGAACTTACTTATGAATATTTGAATACTGAAATTCCATTATTAGTGCAATATATTTGTAAATTTAAATATTATTTAAATTTAAAAAAACACCCATAATTTATTGCTACAAATGATTTCCTTAATAATACTAATTAGTGATATTGATTTTTAAAATTTTAATTTGAGAAATATCTAAGACTTTTACCTATTTTAGTATCTAAGTAATATAGCATATGCATCACTTGATGTTAATCGATTAATCGAATTACCGTATTTTCCCATGTATAAGATTCATTTTTGCTCAAAATTTTCGCTTTAAAAATAGGGGGACCCCTATACACGGGAGTAAGTGTTTTTAGCACCAGTATGCACTTTTTTTCCATAATTTTTGTTTAAAAATTGATGGGGTCTCTTATATACAAGGGTGTCTTATACACGGAAAAATACGGTATATCATATATGTTACTTGTTGAACGAAGTGTTAGCAACTGATTGTGATTTTTAATGATATATCAGCCTTTTCGAAATCTATAGAAATCGAAATAGCATTTATGATCACCAATGAAATAGTCCTTAAAATTGCATCACACAGTTTTAAGGTATTTTTTTTTACCAACGTTAAAAGATGGGAATACTGGGAATAATAGAAATATGTATTTGCTTTTCAAAAGTTTCGGGTCTCTCAAATCACTTACCTACATTCCGTATTTTTCGGATTATACGTCGCTCCGGATTATAAGTCGCACCAGCCAAAAAATGCATAATTAAGAAGGAAAAACATATATAAGTTACACTGGGGTATAAGCTGCATTTTTGGCGATTTGCGGTTTAGTGGGAAAATAACATGTGAAATGATATAATAATATGTTAATAATTTCACAAATAAGTCGCATTAAAGTATAAGTCGCATCCCCAGCCAGACTATGAAAAAACTTATTACCAAAATGAAACAAGTGGCCTTTCTGGGTCAAAATTGACAATATCTACTAAAATATAATAGTTTGCACCGTTTCAATATCAGTTGTGAGTCAATGCTTTTAATCAGGTTATACAAACGTAGATACACAGTACATAAACTAATAATATCACATGAATTAATATCTGTATACAGCATATACATATGTATGAATGTCTATGTTATGATAATGACATAAACATATTCGCTGCAAGACTTTTTTCCTCGTCCCTTCTATTATGCCAGAAGGAAACTGTCTTATATTTTTTACACAATTTTTTTATTCATTTTATTTTAATATGTGTATTAACATCTCAAAAAAAGAGAAATATTGTTGTGAGTATACTTCACATAACAAAATAGATGAAATATGTTGGCGAGTATACTCGTCCATAACAGCGAATACCCAAAAATATTAAACAAAGAACACTCTTGCTAGCTCCTAGTGATCTCTTGTTGATGATACTTAATTTTAATATCAAGACGTCACTTTTAAAGTACATGTGTATACTCCTATCACAGAACTCATACTGATTTAACGTATTACTGTTGATAAGCTAACTAACTAGTCTTATTGTAAATAAATATAACTTTTTCTATCTGTATAACAAATTATTTTAAAATTATTATGTGTTGACCTGTATATTTAACTAATTATCGAACATAAAAAATAAGAAAGAAAATATATGTTTTGAGTCCTACATTACCTCAGTTTCTAAATTAGATCAATAATATTTGTTTCACTAAATATGTGATCTCAAGGAAAATGTTAATTTTAGAAAAAGAATTGGTTTTTAATGAAAAATTTCAATCAGAAGTATTTTTGCAATTATTGATCCATTGAAATCAATTTTAAATGATATCTATTCATTTTTCAAATTCGGATTAAAGATCAAGAAATTCCATGATATTGAAAACTATTCCTGTTGATGATATTATATAATTAGAGTTAACAATGATTCCACTTACACTTGATCATGGGTTTTAATACTGTGTTCATGATCCCTTTTATGCTCAAAAACACAAAAAACGAAAATTAAGTCAACCTTTTTATTTTTGAGACCACTCATTTTTACTAAATCGTGATTTTCGACTGATAACATCAATTCAAACTAAAATCTTAATATAATAAAGCAAGTTGCTTTAAAAAAGTATTAAAACTTATTGTGCATAACTAAGTTGAAATTTTATAAAAAGTAATGAACAATTCTGTACCTCTCATCATACTTGAGAAAGTTCATATTTAAATGCGGAAAAATTAAAAAAAAATGATTAATTTCTTTAGAGCTTAATATTTTTTTTCATTTTTGACGCTAAAAATATATAATTTATGGTAAATGAAAGAAAAGTTATATATCTGAAAAAAATAATAAAGAACACATTCAAAAACGCCTCATTTAAAAAAATATTAACGATTTAAAATAATTTAGAGAAATATAATGTTACATAATTATATTTAGGTTTTGTGATATTTATTGATACAAAATTGACATTTTGTCAATTAGTGTTATGGTGGAGAATCAGATATAAGAATTGGTAGTGGACATTCTTGAACTGGTAATTCAGTATTTTTGCTATCCAGAAACGAATGAAATCTACCACACATGAACCGTTAAAATATTTAGAATATATTCGTTAGCTTCT
Source organism: Lepeophtheirus nordmannii (assembly GCA_963680855.1). Taxonomy (NCBI): domain Eukaryota; kingdom Metazoa; phylum Arthropoda; class Copepoda; order Siphonostomatoida; family Caligidae; genus Lepeophtheirus; species Lepeophtheirus nordmannii. The sequence continues at coordinate 35,497,546 of OY804523.1, read as the reverse complement.
CCAAGATGTCATCCATAGACAGGAACCTGATCCCAATCCAAGGATAATAAGAGTCACTATTGCAACTTTGAGGACACAAAGTCCCAAAACCTAGTTATATTCATCGCATTAATGTGTTTTTATGTATATCACCAACGATGTCCATTTTATTTGTAAATTTAATTTATTTTTCTAAATTTGTTAATACAACTATAAAGTTTACTAGATACAAATGAAAGCTTTGCATTTATTTAATTTTTCAAATGAGTTTCCAGACAAGAAATATTAATTATGCTCTTAAAATTGTATAAATATATATCTTCTTATATATAAATGCTACTGGCAATATAATAAATTATTATTAATAATTAGTTACCTGGTCCCCACTAGGACTTCAATAGTATTTTCAAGATTTTTTTTACTGAATTATCTTATATAGATAAATTATGCATTTGAATTGTTTTAACTATCAAAGTATATTTTTTAAGTTAGTTTTTTTTGTTATTTTTGAGATTGTGATATCGAATATGTGACGATAAAAATGTACTTACACAATGTGTATTTTTATCAAAAATAATTATAAAATGTTTGCATGTCAAGACGAATGGACCTCTTAATCGAAGACTATGAGAGTAACATCTTGATATTCCTCCTATGGTGATCAATTTGGCAACTTAGAAATTTTCTAAGCTCAAGGGAGAGGTAGTTGCATAATAAAATGTTGAATTGTTACTATTTTGTTAACAAGCCAATGAGTAAAGAAGATAAAATGGATCTATTATTATTCTGCTATATAGACGCCTGGTTAACGACAGTATGGAGGATTGGTGAGGAGCAGATAACACTATGAGCGGAGTTGGCTGTATGTACCTTACATGATTCTTTATAAGCCCAATATGGACTCACCCCTTAAGAAAAAACTTTATTTATGTAGTTGCGCTTTTTAATAGCCCCCCTCAGTTTAAAAGTCCTACCTTCGGCCCAGCATTGGACGATTCGATATTTCTTTTCTTTGCATCTACATTATTTTAAGATAGATGGGGTCATTAGCAAAGTGCATTGTCTTTTATGTGATATAAAACAAAAGGTCAAGTATCCCACTAGGACTGAACAAGCATTTATATCAAATTCTGGACCTCTTAGGTAGGAGTAAACGCAAAGAAGATGCTTCTAGTGGCATTTTGATTAGAAAGATGAATACAAATCAACTAGGTTGTAAAAAAAAAAAGGCTTTGTATGAGCAATGGTTCTCATATAGTGTCTTTAGAGTTGATTTAGGTGTCCACAGTAGCATTCGTAAAAAACAAAAACAAAAAAACATTGAGATGAAAAGCAAGTTACTATTTTACATATATCATTTTTATCAATAAAAAGATTAAAATTTGGTCCAATAGTGTGTATCATTGGTCTGGCTACCTCATTCGCACATCTTGGGATAAAAAAGTATGAGAAATACTGTTTTTGAGATTCAATTATTGGTTTTTTTTATAACTTTATATGTATATAGCATAATTTTATCAGTTTCCTAGCTCATCGTAAATATAAATTATGAGAGCAATAAACAACTCATTTTACGAAAAAATGTTTGACTTGATGCATGTTTAAATTTAGAAATGCTTATCTTATACATCGATGAGCTAGGAATAAGTACTTAAGTGCAACAAACATATATGTTACAATTTAATTTAATTCAACCAAGAATGGATTACATTATATAAACATAATGGCATCGCACACATCATCTTTCTATCAAGCAATTGATGATTGGGGAATATGTAATGTACTACATAAATTCAATGATGTATACTCAAAGTAATATAATTTTGCGGGCATATTTTGATTTAAAACCCCCTAGACAATATCGAATTTTGCATCAAAAACTATTTTTTATCAATGTTTTCACTTCTATCAACTTAATAGATAATTCTTTTGCGTATAAAAATAAATGTAATTTGTTCATTTGAATACTTTTTTGAGAAAAAACATTCGAATCGTTATATAGAAATATATACAGAATTGAAATAATGTTGTGACTCAAAGCATAGGGCATAGGAACAATTCTCCCTCCCCCCTCCCCTTCTTACAAATCTTTTTAGATTTACCTAGATCCGCGGAAGTACTTTTAGAATTTTGGGTTTCATGCTGAAAAAAAAGGTCAGCATTTTCATTTCTTAAAAAACTAATACAGATACAGGATTATTCATAAAGGCTTTAAGGGTATTAATTTACGCAATAATCAATAACAACAAATTTCATTTAGTAAATAGTACAAATAAATGTTATAAAATATATTTTTAAGTTTATTTCTTTGATATAACTTATTCAATATAACCACCGTTGTTAGCCACTACGTTTGATAAACAAGTTTGGAATGAGCTGCATGCTGTACAAATGTACTTGTTTGGAAGTTCCTTCCAATTTTCTTTGATAACTTGATAGAAAAATTTAAAGTTCTGGTAGTAATGAACCCTTACCCCTGATTCTATATAACCCAACACAAAATAATCCAGGAGGTTCAGATTTGGACTTGAAGGAGGTCATAACGATTTGTTTAGTGAAGGAATCATTTCATTCAACCATTCCTGAGATTTTCGACCAGCGTGAGTTGGAGCTCCATCTTGCTGAATACAGTATATTCTTGTTCATCCTATTAATATCTTTGAAGAAGATGGAAGTGGGATTGAGCCAATCAGATTTATATTGACAGATCAAGCACTAAAAAAATTAGCACCAAATATGAAACCTTTAAAACTTCTGTCCAAAATTAATCTTCAAATAGTGTCTCTTAGTCATGAAGCAAAAAATATACATTCAATATTGAAATCATTTTAATTAAAACTTATATTTGATTAAGTTATTTTTTTACTTAAACCATCGTTAATTAAATATTATGAAAATATCGGTTTGGTTTTGCAAATAAATAACTCCGTTTAATTAAAACCATTTACTTATGTAGAATGAATAAAAAGCTTATGACTTCAATGTCATTTTGGTTTTTCGTAACAATTTTAAATAATTTTATTGAAAATAATAAATGCACTTAATAATATAGAGGCCCTATAAATTGCAGATCTTACCTTCTTGATCCCACTAAGTACAATGTATCGTGGATGGTTTACATAAAAACATATTTTACAAGTGTTTTCTTAATTTATTTTATTATTTTGTTGGATAGATTTTCCCCACTTCTCGGTTTTATCTATGACTTTCAAACTATTAGAAACAGCTATTTCGAATCACGTTTAATTGATTTTGTAGTATTTATTACATGATTAAAAACATGATCTTTTGAAACTGGATTGCAACCTTTGTGTATGAATATTATTTGATAAAACTTGCCAACAATTACCCCTACACCGTGCAACATGTGAAAGAAATTAGAGTATCAGCATAAGAGTATACTGATTCGTCACCAAAACATAGGGAGAACGCGAATCCTGAAATAAATAGAGCTACAAGGGCTAACAAAAACATAGGGACATTTATTTCAGATATATAAAGTACTAATACAATGGTTTAAAATAAGGGTAAAAGGAACATGGAGTCTAAATCCCATACTGGGTGAAAGACAATGATTAATGAATGAATAATAAAAATAGAATGATCAGCTTTAAAAGGTAAATAAATAAATAAATAAGACAATACGAGTGTATTAAGGGACAAGTAAAGCATACATTACAATAAGTTACTCCAATACGTGGGCTAAAAATAGCAATTTACCATGTCCTATATATTTTAAAATCCATAAGAGAGTTGAAGAGGAATAATTCCCAGGAGAAGCAGAATGAATGAGTTCTTATATAAGCTAAGCCATAGATCTGTGGTGCTATTTACTTTTTATTGCATTTATGGTTTTGCTACGTTCTTACCCATAAATTTAATTTAAAAAGAAAGGTGTATTCATCCTACAGTTCTGACAGTCCTGTAACTAAATTGCGCAACAACGAGTTCAAAAGTCTCGTTCTACATTTCTATTAACTTTGCCGTTCTACCAATCTTTAGTAATTTATAATTGAACTTATGGACTACAATGAATAAAGAAATAAATCTTAAGAACGAAACAATCTATAATGTTTGTAATTAATCACGTCGTTGGATCAATCATTGACAGCTTCAAAAAAAGATTTGATAAAAACTACCTCTGAAATTATAAGATACGAATGGGCAACATGTTTACCTTGGTAGTTTAAAAAAATGAAAATAAGCAACTGTTTAATATTAATATTTAAATTTTAGCTATATGTTTAATTTTATTTCAGTTTGTATTGAAAATATAAGCATAAATAGGTACGAGATTATTATTGCTTAGTTATGCTGATACTTAAATCCTGAAATAATTACAATTAATTATTATTCATCTGCTAAAACTAACTTGTTTTAAGACTTTTATAGATATTAATGAGACCTGAGTACTTTTCGGTTTAATAATTTGTAAATATTGCCAAATTGCAATTAATTGAAAAGTTTTATTTGTTATATAGAAATAACTATATTTTTGCAATATACGTACTGTGATGTTTAAAAAGCTTTGAATTTATTTGAAAATGTTGAGTTCTTATAGATCTAAAATGTGCATTTTGGTACAAAAAGTAAAAATAAAAAAATTTTAGAGGTCCTTACAGCCTTAAAGTCTTGAAAGTTAATATTTCTCTCGAAAACTTTTTCTTTTTCTTTAATTATCTTTAAGGAACAATAAAATATTGTTCATTTTATCTTATAACTTTTTTAAACTAGTAAACTGTCTTCAAAATATATATTTGTGTGATTAATTTCTAAAAATATTATCTGTGATTAAAAATGGAATAAAATTTTTTTAAAGTTATCTAAAATTTGTCCATCATCTTTTTCTTCAAAAGAGTTATTTTAAACTAAAAAAAAAGTTTCTTTTGGACCATCCTAATACGTATCAAGGAATATTTTGTTTCAGTCACGTGATTTCCTATCATGAAGGTTTCAATAATTTATCGTCCTATATTTTGTTAATCATTTAACTAAAAAAATATTTTTTTTAAATTGGTTTTTGGTTTTGTGCTTAAATATTGCAGAGTTCCTCAAAAACAACATACAATTTGTATACCATATATGGAATAAAAACGTTTCTAACATATTATGTTAAATTAAATGAAACAATTGAACAATATTTCAAAATCATTTTAAATTGATGGCTTTACTCTATACAAAAGAACGCTGACAAACAACAGAGTGTTTATTTATAAATTGAATTAGTTTACTTATTGGTCCTTGAAAAAAAAATCACTACGTTACTAAAATTATTTCCTCTATGTGATGATGGATACTTTTTGCACACTGTTTCTTTAACCATCAGTTGTCAGAATAATTAATAAACCAAGCGAATTTGATTAAACAAGAGCAAGACTAGATATTTGTTGAGCTATCATCAAAAATCAATGATTTTTTTATCGCTACATTAAAAACCATTAAACATTAATCCAAAGTTTTAAAGCTTAAGGATGAAGTAACAGAACTTTTGCCATCGATTTCCCTCTGTTTTTAGTTTTCTAAATTCCTAGCATTAATATTATAGTTTCCTTCGATATTAAGTTATTTTTTTTGATATAATTTTGTCAGCTGTTGATAATTGTCTACTCTTTTAATAATGATCTAAATATTCATGTGTTGAACTCGAATAAAACGATATTTTTGCTAATGAAACAAAAGAAATTATAAAAAAGATTTTTCTTCTCATAGGACACTCTATATAATAATAAAAATTTATAATTCAATAAGAATGTCCGGTTCATATCAGAACATTAACAGATGACGGGTTTTTGACAGTTTTTGATGGTACAGAAATAATATTTCCGGGTATTTTTACGATTGCTAAACCACAACTAGTGATGTATGATAAATTTGGATTTAGTTAACTTTTCCAAATAATAAATACTCTAGTAAAACAGATATCCTAGCATTTGGAATATGACTTGGTGTAAATGTATGAAGCATTCTTTGATTTGTAGTTAAGAAACTTTACAAAAGTCTAGGTATTTCTCGTATTTTAATAAATGTAACTTTAAAGATAAATTTTGTTTTTTAAATCACACATTTCCAAAATTTTCATACCTATTAAAATAATTTTTTTTTGTTTTCTCGACAGCTAAAGGTTTTTGGCTTCATCTTTAAAAAAATGGCTGAAATCGAAGATTTTAAAGTGCCAAAAGATTAGAAAAAAAAAAGTGTTCTTGTTTCGATTCGCGCCGAGAGAGACAACCAAGAAATTGCTGACTTCCTAAAGTTGGACAGAAGCTTTGTCTGTAAGGTCAGGAAAAAGTTGAAGGAGTCTGGAGGAGACTATGAAGAGGTTAGATCAAGATCAGCCCAAAAAATGAGTAAGGACCACTTCAGGACCCTCCCCCCCCCCCCATTTTACTGCTAGGGTTGACAAAAAGATTAACACAGATCCAGGCAAGTTCATGAGGACCATTGCACTCAAAATGGGGGTATCAAACAAAGTTATCCGGGACTGCGTGAATGAAAACTTGTGGTATTAGTCTTACAAGAAGGTTCATTTGTTGACGGCCAAGGCCAAGGAGAAACGGCTGAAGCAATGCAAGATGCTGCTGAACAAATTAAAGCATCCAATGGATCCTGAGATGCTCTTGTTTTTCTCCGATAAGAAAAACTTTTGTCAGGATCAAAATATCAACAAACAGAACACCGCTGGTTGATGAAGGAATAAGTATAATTTTTTTCATCTCATTTTTTTTGTATTATTAGAATCAAATTTTATTTATTTTGTAAAACTGTTAGATATCTTCCATATTAAAAGGAAGAAAATTGTCTTCCATTTAGGCCATTATCATTGGTAAATATTAAGTAATAATAATTTGTTAAGCTACTGACTAACCATTTCCAAATATATGTGCAGAACTATATACATAGACATATGCAACCCAAGAAAGCTGAATATAATAAAGTTTGAATCGATAATAGAACTAAAATAAGCATATTTTGTATGTTAAACAGTTTCTTTCATTAAAATCAAGTTGAAATGCTTAATATAAAAATGAAATACAATTAATGAACATATTTTGAAAGCTATTTATGTTATTAATTTAGTACCTACTCCTGAAAAACAATATACAATCATTTGCATTTAAATAACAAATATGTGGAGCATTAATGTCAAAAATGAGTTATCATTTATATTTGTAACTGATGACAGATGCATCATTTATATGCAATGTCTAAGATGAAGTTATTTGAAATGAAATGAAAATGGTAATACATTTGAATATAGGTAAACAATACATTGGTACGTAGAACTCAATTTACGTCCCTTTTTCTGGCCCAAAACACAGAGTTGATCACAATCTATCATAATTCAAATAAGTTGATAATTAAACAAAAAGTATAGTTCAAATAACTTCAAATTCAACTATCTAAAATATATACCCACCGAACAGGGGGGATAAGTTGAGTCAGCTTATACCTACCTAAAAACGTGTATTGTATTTCATGATAAATATATGTTTCATCACCAAATAATAATTATCAAAAGAATATAATTTGTGTTATAAATATTATGTCATTTATAATTATTCAAGTTATATTATTCCTTGGCATAAGAAAATTAAAAAAAATATTGTCTGTACATTGCCAAAATATGAATTCACAAAAGCTCAAGGTGACACTTTTACGATCTACGCTCATTTTAATAGACACCCATATATCAATAAAAAATGACTTTGTTTGTTCTTTTCATTTTGAGTAAATTGAGATTTAGGGATTACATTATTAATATATATATATATATATTTTTTTTTTTTTTTTTTGGGGGGGGGGGAGAGACATTCCATTAGATTTCTTTACATAAACGTTTCTTTAATTACTTTTTTTGTTTGGCAAACGTAGGTAGTAACTTATATTTAGAACAAAATTGACTTCTGGAATAATATACAGTAGAACCCCAGAGTTTGGTGCTAATTAGTTTCGTATTCAATTTTTTCTATAAGAAATAACATAGAACAGGTTAATCCCTACTCAATCATCAACTTAAGAATATAGCTTTTCAACTATGTTTCTTGGGATCCATATTTGTTTGTCTAAAGCAATACATAAAGCCACGTAAATATAGCAAAATTTGCCTTACAATTGTTTGAAACCAGCTAAACGACAACACAAAGGAGTGGCATATGATTGAAGCTCGAACTGTATTTCGGATCAGATTCCCAAGGAAAAAGAAAATATAATTTTTACCTTGAACTCTGAATATGTTGAGTACTAAGGTGGCTGTGTTCTGGTATTCTATTATATCGAAATTTATTTAAAGAATGACTAATTATTGCATTGTATCATGATTGTTTCAAGGCATAATTCTTCATGGAAAAAGCTAAATCTTCTGTTTTTAGAGTTAATTTTATGTCTTCAAATTAAAAAGTTATTTATTGATTTTTTTTGCTATCAAAATATGAGTGCATATTTCAACATTGAATTATAGATTTAAAAGATTACAAGGAAATATATTTATTCATTATATTTTTTGTAAATGGCATAACATTTAAGGGATACGTATATTTCATGTTGCATAAATTGATGATGATTTTAAAATTATAATTAATCATGTGAAAAACAAACAAACTGTTCCTTTGTCAATGCAAAAGAATAAATTCAATTAATGTGCATATGTACACATATATATGCAATTAAATTAACAGGTGTTGGCAGTCTGTCAGAGAGGAACATACCATCTTTTTACATGTATTCTCCAAAAAAAATAACAATTTATATTTGTTTAATTTAATAGTACAATTTGGCTTTATTTTGTTTTATTTATAATCTTGCTGCAATGACTTAAATATAAAAATTACAATTCAATCATTGAATAACTAGTTTGATGAAAAGTTAAGGTTTACAAAAAAAATAATATCATTAAAATCAAATGCAATTTTCCGAATTTTGGCTTATATCACATCATTTTTACAATACACTAGACGTTTTATTTTTGTATATAGATATATTTCTGTGATGATTACATGTTATAAATATTTACGAGTTTTATTCAAAAAATTGAAATTTTTATTTTACATACCGTTGTTTTTAATATATTTTTATCATCAGCAATTTTAATTACCAACTAGTAATTGCTGAGGTATCATTTTATTTTTATTCATAAAAACGACTTAAATGTTATCTATATTTACAAATAATAAAATTGTGGACATTTATACTTCCTAATATGTTGCATTAATGCATGTGTATCAATCAATAATTATTTTCATCAAAAAAGTTTAAAATTAATTCATTAATATATTCAACAACTAATATAATTTTAATCATTTGTATCGTATCTCATCCATCACTAGTTCTGTAAATCTTCATTTAACTTTCTCCATCTCATTTTTTAAAAATAAATTAGTGAATATAAACTTTTTATGAAAGAAGTTGGGTTAAACTATACTTAAATAACAACAAATCAAATCAATAAAAGGTCGTTTTTTAAGAGTTCATGTAATTGACAGTTGTTGTAGTACAAAATGATAAATGGATATAATAGAGTTTCTTACTGGCCTAAATAAGATGATAAAGTATGTTCAATAATGAATAACATACATTTGGTACCAAAAAATGAGAAGTAAGTATTAAAAAAGAAGAGAAATATCATAATAAGTGCGTGTTATACGTAGTACCAAAAGATAAATATTTCTCTATTTGGGGTTTCTTTGGGAATCTTTCAGGCTGTTTAGAGTAATCTTGTTAAAAGACATACACCTAATCTACAATATATAATTTCGTAGAAAAAAACTGAATCTCAATTCAACTTCAGTATTTTCATGGAGCAACATCAAAAGTTCATATTTTTCAATATTTTAAAGTCTAAGAAAACACTTTTTTTAAGACGTTTGATGACTATTTTAATGTTTAATTAAATTTTTTGTACACCTCAGTACATATAACAAGTTGAACTTTTTTACTATATAATTTACTAAATAATTACTCTAAATTAAGGATAAAAAAGAAAGTTATGTTTGAATTTGTTTGCAGATGAAGTTTTAAATGATCATAAATAATTAAATTGATATATATCGGATCATACGATTTGTTTATTTCTCCTTGACAGTCTATAATGTTCTGATATATTTATGTTAATAATATTATTAGTCAAAAAAAAAATTCTTTATTTTTACGCAATATCTATGAATAAACTACATTCATTTAAATAAGACGAAGGAAAAATGTTTTAAATGAATTCATATATTTTTTGAAATGCAATGAATAAGTTTTTTTTTTGCTCAAATGTATTTAAAATCAAATATGCACAATAATATCAAACGTATTTGCAATAAAATAATAACTATTTACATGAGGAAATTGTCTATATTTTGGATTTTTATAACTATTGATTGCTTAGTATACCTATGGTTTTGGGAAGTTATGTATTTTCAAAAAGGGAGATTTTTTAACAAGTGAAATAAACCAAAAAACAAACAAACAGGTTTAATATAATATATACATGAATGCAAAAAAGCAATTAAAAATTCAAGTTTTACTAATATTTTAGTGACTAAGGCAAATTATAAACACAACAAGTATAGATACATCAACAACAAAGTAATGATTTTGAAGCCACAATTCGCAAAAATGAATGAAATAGTCATTACAAAAATAAATTGAAAAAAAGACGCACTTTATATTCTATTCAATAATAGAAAGAAAAAGGAATTTGAATCTGGACGTTTATAATTTAGTATACACTTGCTTTAAAGTTTTCAATATTCACAGAATGAAGTTTAATTGAGCAATTGAGCATTTAAGAAAGGTACAAGTATAAATGTATAACAAAAAAATTTCAATTGACAATCTGTATAGGAAGATTTTTTTTTTGTTCTTATTGGTCGTAAGTAGAGCAATTATATGAAAGGACTCGATACGAATAACAAATAAGAAAATGAAAATAATAAGCAGCTAACTTACTGAAATTTTTATTATTATTCAACACATGCCTTTGTTCAATATTTTTTTAAAGCTCTAGTAATGAATTTATGACAGTCAGATATGATATTTATGGAATTATTTAAATCAAAGTTTTTTTTTACTAGAGGGTAACAGCCATTTTTTGCATAAAGGCATTATAGCAGAAGGGAAAGTAATAAAAATAAGTTATCCTACCCCGTTGCTGAAAAAAATATAGGTGTAAGTAACACTCTGAACTTAAGTAGTATTTTAAAATTTAATAATTCATCAAATAAAAAATAATAAATGATGTATTCATATACAATACAAATATTATATAGAGTTTTTCAATCTCAAATTTCCCCCTCCCACACACACATAAACAAAAAAAAAGCAATTCTCACTCCAACCTCATGAATTTGAGCATAGAAATACATGCAAACACCAAATGTAATGTTACCAACTCAATGATCAGTTTCTGAGATATGGGGTGGTTCTTTTTTTTCTTTTTTTTTTTGGAAATTTTGGTGTGAACTAAATTAATTAGTTCATACCAAATTCGAAACATTCCTATTTTCTGAACTTGAAGTCCCCATATGTAATTTGAAAAATTAAAGGATTTTTGTAAGATACAATATAATACAACTTTTCATTATGACTCGTGTTTTAATCATAGATTGATTTTAACATTGAACTTTATAATACAAATTATAAAGTTGAAAATAAACCCTAATTTTAGCTTTATATTTATATTACAGTATAAAATATTTGGAGATGTTTTTTTTTCTTGAGAAAATGCAATATGAATTCTAAGTCATAATTACACCATAAGAATAAAAAACATTTTTCCTCAAAAGTTACTTGTTATGGTACATTTAAAACATTTTTATGTCAAGCATTATCCGTTTGAATTATTTATTTTCTTCAAAAACTTTAAAAGAATTATGAGGACTCTACGTAAAAAGTTTTTTTCTTTTTGTCAACTTTTGTAAAGATTTCATTTTATGAATTGTACTTTTATTGTATTTTGCTTCTTCTTTTTCACTTCTATAAAGGCTTTTTTGAATAATAATGAAAGGATAGACTATTCCTTAATAAAGTATTCCATTTTAAGTATACAAAGATTTTTTTTCCTATATAAATAAAATTACATTAAATTGGGGTATATTTGTGTGTATTGGGATCAGGAACAACAATATAAAAACTTCATAATTTCTTCTCATATTCATAAAAATGTAACTTCATACAAAATTAAACTCCTTCAATTAATCCAGCTATATATATTGATAAAGTATTAAGTAAAAAAAAATCAACATTATTGTTTTTACATTATTTAAAATTAATTAATTAGAGAATAGACTATTACTATAATTATTTTATCAATATTTTTTGTTTCTGTTTTCTCTATATAAAGAAGTTTTCAAACTAAAAATGAAGATGGTGTTTACAAAAATTATAAAATATATTTGTTTATCTTTTAAAAAGGCACTCATCATTGCACAATAAATACTGTAGATTAGAGGTTCTTAGCTGGTTCTTATATTTCCTTCAAGCCAAAATAATCTACAATATTTCATTTATCAATTGACCGATCCCTGACATCTATAATTATTGCGTCGATCAGGGTCACCTGATAAAATAATTAATTTATGTGATTTAGTGTGAATATATTCTTGTGATGTGGATCCCGAGATTGATCTTTGTTTCGATCCCTTCAATGTATTGATATCAAGACTGAGCAATTCAACCAAATTAAGAAATTTATTTTATAAAAGATACAAAAAAAATATTTTTTTCTCTTGGTCCCGATCTATGTCTCGGGTGAGATGGTTTAGATCACAACACTGATGTCTTCACATTTTTTTTTTCATTCTTTCATCGAGGTTAAGATAGTCCATCGTTATTGTACTAGAGTGGAAAGTTAAAGATTATTTACACTTATGATTAGTTCTCCACGTTCCACCTGTAAGATTTATGCAATCTACTTTGGAATCATGACTTATCTGCTTAGAAACAAAAGATGAAATTTAGAGCCACTCGATATTTAAATTCATGTATAGGTCAACTTTAAAATAATTTGATATGTATTCTAATTAAAGGTTAAAATCATTCATAGGACAATAATTTAATATACTAGTTATTATCAAATCAAAGCGTTACATTTTATCAACACGACTAAAAAACTAAGGAATTAATCAACCATGACATTAGAAATTTTGGAATAAAATATTCATGCATAATATACACAGAATAACTCAACATATATTCGTTGGTATATCTACATATCTTTTTAACATCTTCGAAATATTATTTTGAAAAATTGTAAATTATTGTTTGTGTAAACAAAAGGAAGGGTTTTGTAAATTTTATTACCCCTAGACAATATATTTTTTTAAATTTGCTGCCCCTTAACACTTATTTTATTTTATTAAAATCATCTTTTTTGTTTAAAGGAAGAATTTTGATCTTGTTTATTTTTATTATAAAAACTGAATTTTAGTCTTTTTTCCATAAATTTTAAGTACAAAAATCTATCAACATGTCATTACTCTGCCAGATTGCTCTTTTTTATATTGCAAACAATTTGTTATTTGATCATTATGATCTTCTAATTTATACAGATCGAGTGACAGTAGTACCTGATGTATTTTAATTTTTGAAATTCTTAAATAACATTTATTTCAGAGATTTCATTTATGAAAGCGAGTCTTAAACATCTGTACTCTTATATATATATATATATACAAGAGTAAATTTATGTAATGATTTGCTGCGTGCCCAAAAATTACATCAATTTGATATTTTACTCTGAACAATTTTTAATATCAAATCTTTGTATAAATACAAATAGCTTTAAAGCCTGATAAAAATATATAACAATCGAAAGAAAATTATATCTTGCTTAGATTTATACGAAATATGTATATGCATCTTATACAACTCATATGACATCAGTTAAATATGATTAATATTAAAGAGAAAACATTGACTATGGAGCGATTAAAATTAATCCTAACGACTTACTTCTGCTAAATTAATTACTATTCATTAAAATCTTATAATATTTATTATAGTCTATGATAACCATTAACCATTGCTCAGTCATTTGATTTTTTTTGTTTTGCTGGTTGAATAAGAAATGAAAAAACCATTTACATTGTTTCACTGAAATGAAATATGGTATTTTTTGTCTGGTATTAATTAGTGAGTCTGCGTTTAATAATTTCCCTCAATTTGTCTTTTGTTATACTTCTTACCTATCAATTATTCCTTCATACATGAAATATATTTTCGTACATTTATAAAATCAGTTTATTGGTTATCTTTGTATGGGCATACACTTTAGTGCTGAGAATATCAAAGTAACTCATGTTTTTATTTTCAAAAAGGGAACAACTCGAGTTCTGCAGATCAATATACAACATGACTTTATCAAATTGACTTATAAATTGTTCCATTAATCTATTAATATTTTAATTAAATCCTATTCAGCAGTGAACAAATCCTTACTGTAAAATAAAGTATAATCAAACAGTGTGAGAGGCTGATTCAATAGACTTGCTGTCATATAATTTTGGATCCCTTCTTTTTTTTCTCCTTTTGAAGGAAAGGCTAAAAGATACAATGAAAATTTTCATAAGTCAAAACACAAATAAAAGCACGACATTATAACACAGACATATAAATATACAACGTCCAATGTTGTCAACTGATGATGTTTCTACTTCTCTATATTAGTGTTTTAAATGTTGATTGGTTGAAATCAAATTGTAGCTGTTGTTAAACTCTGAATCATTCTCTAATATAAAATAATTGGCTAGTTATCAAATGATTTTTGGTCTTTTTTTCTTTATTTTTTTAAAGTAAAGTTGTGAGACACATTAAAGAAATCGTCGTGAAAAGGGTAAGAAAAGAAGAGCAATAAATAAGTTCATAGTTAATTTTCATGTTTTGAGTTGTGAATTATGAATCGCTGAAGTATATGAGCAGAGATCAAATTAGATTTTCATTTTGAAAGGTTTTAATATTGTTTTCTCCATTGTATTACAGAATTAATTATTATTAAAAGTTATATATTACAAAGTTTTTGAATTATGCAACATTTTTCTCAACAACATTGAATTTTATATTCGCAAAACTAAACAAAAACGAAAGAAAACTATAAGAGGATCAAAATTCTCAAGAAAAAAATCCCTTTCCATGAATGTTATTTTAGAAATTGTGTTTTGTTTTCCACTGATAAATAATCACTGCTATTATTATCACATTTATAAGAACTATATAATAGTTATAAAATCACATCATTTTGCCAAAAAATCCTTAATGAATCTTATATAGATATAATCGCATAATATGAAATATAAATTGTAGATTTATAACATTTATTGATATTATAGTGTCATGAAGAATTATGATATGCACCATTTGTATTCACGAATGATGAACACATAGTCACAAGGAACTCCTTGATATAATGCATAAGCTAATAGTACTACGTAGAAAAACTAAAGTTTTACCACCACTCACCGAACATGTTAAAAATAAGTACATTCATGGAGTCCTTGAACCTCCTATGAGTTCTTCATTCCTACAGAATTGATATTTGAATATAATTAAATCAAGGACGTTATTGAGTACTAATGAAATGTGGGCGGATAAGAATTGGATTTAAGGATTACGTATAATTATTATAATGACTTTAAATTTGTAAATTGACGTAGGTAATGAAATATTTATTCTTCTTATGGACAAACATTAAAAAACATATACCTATAGATAAGTAGGAATATTAGAAGGAGGATGGAGGGGGGGAGCAATAGTGTTATTGATTGGATATTGAATTACATTCACAGTTTTAAGTAGATTTAATTTAATATGGTTTACGTAATATCCGTTTTATTTAAGACACAATACACTCTACATTAAGGGTTTTTAGCCTTTTAATGTGCACATATGTAAGGGCAACATTGGCATTCCAAATATAAATGAGAGACGCAAAAATGAAAAAATTCATTCAACGGAATGAATTAAACAGACAAATATTATTTATTAATTTTAATACAGCTTGTCACTGACATGATTTTGAAGTGATCATCACTGGACGGAAAGAACTCTTTTTTGACATCCCTATAAAACTTTAAGAAAATCAAACACATTAAGGGGATGAGGGAACTTTATACAGTTCATACTGTACAACTACACGTTTAAACAGGGAATATTGGATACATTGTAAATTTCTGATTTCTGAGGGATGATTAAAATTCAAAGAGTGCACAAACACAATTATCATGCTGTTATGAGGGTCACACTCACCATATTCAAAGGAAACATGTGGTCTGAGAGCTACAAGCTGAATTATCCTAGTACATTGTTCTCTTTATTGTATATCGCAACCTGTTCTTCAAAAATAAAGAAAAAAATATCCAAAATCAGTTGGTATTTAACCAATTTTTAAGAACGAACAAAAATACGTTCTTGTATGAAACTTCCCAAACAACGAACTGAATATTGTTACCAGATGACAGACAAAAAAAATAAACATTTGAGATGACTTAAAAATATTTCTAGCGATATTTGTTGCCTAATAGCTGAAAAACTCATTTAATAGGTATAGATCAAATATTCTATTATGAAACAAAATTTATTAAGAAAAAAAAAGAAGGTAAATTATAACTACCTATTAGAATCGGAACGAATTCAATCCACTACTTACTTAATTGGATTTTAAATACATTTGTTATAATAATAGATTTATAGATAAATATGCAATAGTTAACACAAAATGAAGACCTATGTATGTAAATATAATATTTAAAAATACATTTTGTTTGTAAGAGTCGTCAAAATCCACTTAATGTTATCTATGTATTCTATAAACATAACAAAAGAGACTAATTACATACATGATTGTTTCAATCTTATCTAACTTTAAAAAAGTACTAGTAGCACTCCCAAATCTTGATATCCGACTTTAAAAAATAAAGGCCTCATCAAAGTCCGTTACTGTGCGAATTCTCATAAGCCATTAAGTTTAAATATTTTTTTTTCTTGGCAGCCCTTTGCAACTCATTCAATGCTAAGTGGATATCCAAATAATAATAAAAGACGAAAAATAAAGGATTATTATTGAAAGGAAATAAATAAAGAAATTGACTTATTTAAATACTTACCTATGTCTATAATTACCGAATCTTCACACGATTATTCTACATCAATGGTTATAAATGCTTTAAATAAAGTTTTAACTTTTGCCCACTACCTACAATGATGAATACAATGAGTTCCACTTCATCTTGCATTTTCCATGAATGAAATAATAATGAATAAAGTTATAGAGCTCATTTAATAATTTTCCATTAGAAATGGACATTCATTTACTTAATATTCATAAGTAGTACGTTGTTACTTCCTTCTCTTCAAATAAAACTATTTCAAGATCCAGGCTTTAAAGTACCCATTATTTAAAGGGTTTGGAAGTAGAAAATTGGATTCCATTTCACTCATTTTACACATATAATAAAAGGACTTTAGTTTTTAAAAAGAGAAGTTCCTTGAGAGATTTAACCCAAAAAGGAAGGTTAAACAAGGCTTGCCTTTAAAGTATTTTAATTAATTCATGATGTCTTGAATTTTATGTGTAAGAGTATATAAACAGGGGTACCTAGATCATTAATAAAAATATGACTCCGTTAAATTAACACTATGACATGTAGGAACCTAAAATAATATTATGTAAAAAATATAAACCTACGTTCATAAAAAAAAGAATAAGCTAACTAAAACATTCATATTTGTCACAAAAAGTCATAAAAAAGACATTGTTTTAGGCTAAGAACTAAAAGTGCTATTAAGCCTAGTTTTTAAGTAATCATTACGTATGAAGTAAATGACTTTACTACGTGGTAAGGGTAAAGTAATTGGACATAACTGTCATAAGATATAATTGTTAATGATGTATGTATTATAAAGTATTATTTGTTAATGTCTTACTTAGTTTTTGTAGCATAAAGGGATTGTGTCAAGGGTATGTAGAAACGTTTTTAAAAAGATGGTATTTTTTGTTCTGGAAGCTTTTCACAAAATAATAATTGATAAACATTAATAAATGGTTGATGAAAGAGATAATCAATACTTACTGTGTGTGAGTAGACACAGTGATCCCATTTAATGATACACTTAATTTTCAACTCATGAATGATGATTCTTTAGTACAAATAGAGTGATCATATATGTTTATAAGTTATAACTCAATATGTTCCCCATCACCTATTGTGCTCAGAAAAGCATGACGAACTTTAACTAAATAGTCCTTATATAGATAAAGTTTCATGGATAAGGTGATCAGTTATAGTCTGTTACTGTCACCTGATCCTTGAAACTTTCAAAATATAGTTTGATCCAAATGATTTTTTGCATGTGTTTAGGAATAGGGATCATTACGTCACATCCAAGAGCTTTTAGTTGATGAGAAACAATTAATAAATTAAATATCGTGTACTGTTCTATAGCATGAATAATCTCAATTTGTTATAATACGTATTATTGTTGTCATGGTGTATTGAACGTAAAAGGTTTGATGGCTAATCATATATTTACTTCTATTGAGTTAGATTAGATATGATAATTCTTTCATTTGACATATACACCTGGTTTTCCAGCAAATATTCAAAGGATTTTAAGACAGACTGGAAAGAGTTAGGTACCAGTTGAAAGGTTGATCAAAGTAAAGTAGTCCACGGTTATTGGACAGAAGGAATTTCAACCTCTTTCTAATCAAAGTAAAGTAACCCAGCTGTTACTAAAATTAATAGATGATCAAGTAAACCTTTGAATTTCCCATATATGTATGTATTAGTAGAAGCCCAAGAGAGTATTACATCACCATTTGCCATATTTAGCCTTCAATAATTAAATATCAGGTTTTTTCACAGTGAATCACGAGATGACATAAAACATGTTCATTCTAACCATAATAACTGTGAAGTGAATTTAAAGAATATTATATCCCATTAAGTATGTATTACATTGTGCAAAGAACAGGAAGTAATTCTACACACCAATAGTTGTCTTTAAGTCATCATTTGGGGTGTTTCATTTCATTCTTTGTTCCATTATGCCTGCATTTCCTTCGAATGAAAAGGAGGCGTTGTCTGATTAGAAGTAAGTAAAGAGTGTGATATCATTTTAACTTGTAAAACGGATTGTTCCACGTCCCACGGAGGTACACTATATGCATATACTGTACGCTATTAATTTCGATATACTTTTGATACAAACGATTATTTCTTCTACTGTGAATTGTATCAATAATCAAATAATCTCCATCTTTCTGTTCCACTCATAAATAATTATATTTGGCTCAATAGGGTGATGTAGATTTTATATGAGTATTGTTTCAATTTGGACGTTTTAATATCAACGAAAACTTTTTGAATTCCTTAATTATACAATATATTAAACCTATTTTGTATTATACATAAAGGGCATGTCAAGATTTGCACAAAAAAAAAAATCAGTATACAATTAAGAAAAAAGTAAAATGAATTATAAGGCAACTCTTGCCAGGTATTCTATTCCATTTTTTAAAATTATTATTGATAAAT
This sequence comes from Lepeophtheirus nordmannii, assembly GCA_963680855.1. NCBI lineage: Eukaryota > Metazoa > Arthropoda > Copepoda > Siphonostomatoida > Caligidae > Lepeophtheirus > Lepeophtheirus nordmannii. The sequence continues at coordinate 35,478,053 of OY804523.1, read as the reverse complement.
AGCTATTTTCTTCAGAATTGTTTAATTGAGTGAAATGATACTTTTTTTGTGTCTATCCGTGTGCTTTAACATTAGCAACAAGAAACATGAGGTCATTTAACTCTACTCAAATACTACCATATTACACCTACAAGTTATATTCTTTTCTCTGTAATTTGTTCTAATAGGCATTTGTTGGCAAAGCAACACAAAAGTAGATATGCACAGTTTCAAATATATGCACCATTATTAATTTAAATAAACTCAATATTTAGAATATAACTTAGCTATAGATAATTCAGAAGTTCCCACATTTGCTCACATAGATATAAAAAATGACAAAAAGAATAAAAAATGTTTGTTTTTTTAACAAATTATTTGAAACTTTTTTTTTTAAATTATATTTTTTAATAGGAATAAACTATACACTTTTGTAATATATTTGTTATCATTGATAAATAAGTATATTTCCATGCATGTATGCATTTGTACAGATAAAAACAGTATGCCCACTAGTTGGCCTCTATCAACTTACTATTATAAATTTGATGTTACAACTTTTTTTCACAAAGGCGACCAATATTTTATACTTCCTTTCTTTGATTATTAACACAATTTATATAATCAATGAAAGGCCTCCCTAGAAAATGCATTTCTTAAACCATGTATATATTATATACTCTGCATCCTCAATGATTGCTCAAAAGATTACGTACAATAGGAAAAATTGCAAAAATAAAGTCATTAATGCAACTAAATATATATACATACATACATACAATTGAACCATAATAAATATTTTTAATATTTGACATTGAACTCAACTACTGTGTAATTAGCTAAGTCATGTATTTGTATTATTACTTCATAAAAGAGAAAGAGAATTATGTGAAATTAACTGGTTGTTAGCGAATGTCGCCATTCATTACCATTGTTGGAATATTTTTCCTTTAATAACCTAGCTTACTGTTCAATAAAAAATAATTTAAGCTCCACAAATCAATGTTGAAAACAGTAATGAAGACAAAATGAAAAGGGTTATGAGTACCAAAAAGTCGATGACAATGAAAATAAATCACAGTTGTTATATAATGTATATTACAGTCCTACATAAAACGGTCATATATACCTTTGACTCAATCAAATGAAAAGTATATGTCACGCCATGAGATATTTATTTTTTATATAATTCATGACTTCATTGTTTCAAATATATATATATATATATATATATATATATATATATATGTATATATATATTCACTAAACTTCATCATAATCCATTATGCAATTAAATCACATCATTTGAAAATAAATACAAATTATATATATATATTTAGCAATAATTGAATATAAGTGATTTAGCCCTAGGAATCTATTACAATTCGCAAACGTCATTTCATTGAATATTTTATAAAATGATGATTCATTTGTTAATATTCGTTTGTCTGCTAAAGGAAAACTTGTTCTACCTTTATATGTATGTTTAGGTATAGGAATACGTAATCTTCAGCAACGATGAAAAATAAAATGAAAAGAATTTCAAACCTTTGGCTATTATCTACATATTTTTTGTTTCATACTCATGATTTTAAAAAAAGGAATCCAATGCAAATGGAAATGGAATGAACAAAATGAGTTGGATTAAAATATAAATATGATGAGTATTTTTTTATCAATTTGACAAAATATGAAGTTTATACATCTCCTTACATAGCAATCAGTTGCATATAGTAACTTAAGTAAAGTTAACGAACGAAAATATGGTAATATCTAAAGAATTTCAAACTTTATACGTGTTAAAGTAGTACTCACAATCAATAACAGATTATCCTAAGCATCATTTCTTAACTCTTTATCACCAAATATATCCTTTTCTGATGCATGATCTTTGAAATCTTCGATTTGAGTCGATAAATAAAAAATGTTGTCCAAAAAATCTCATGGATACAATATGAAATATGTTATTAATTAATGACGTTATAGAAAAAAAAGCATATTCATTGACGTTGTAAACATATTGCCTCATCGAAAAGCTGCTAAAACCATTTAGTTTTTGAGAAGAAAAAAAGCCTAATTTTAGAAATGTTAGGGGGAAATATTTATTCATTTTTTTTGTAAACAACTGCAAGAAAGTCATTCATTAGAATAAAAAATAATTTGTAGTAATTTCTAAAAAATATTTTAAAATTCTCAAGATTTTGATACATCATCAAAAAATTTCTTTAATATAATATTCTGTTATAGACTCTGATTTCAAAAGCTAAAAATTTTTGATCCTTTATTTGGGGAGTGGGCGAGGAAATTTACTGCCATTAGAGGTTAATTGTTAATGTATTTAGTCACAAAAAATAACAAATGATTCATGCATTTGTATCCATTTGAAGATAAAATTGGCCTTCTTCAAAAGAGTGGCTAAAGCAAGGAAAATATCTACCCATCAAATTATTGTTCAATTGAAAGTCGACTATAGCTGTCCAAGGTAACTTATTACCGAGTACCTCAAAATCTGAGGTATAACAAGGCTCCATAAAAGTATAAACAATTAAGTGACAGTAAACTGCGAGTCATCTTGTTGCTGCTGTTTCATATAAACATACATAGCACAAAGGTTACATATATATTTAAATGCCATCTCTTCAAAGTCATAGAGTATTCAAGGCTAAACTGAACATTATATTCAACGTATAACAACACCATTGATTTTATTTCGCTTATTTTAATTCATTAAAGTATTTTTTTTTAATTCTTGTACATCTATTGTTAAGTAAAGGATAAAAAAAACTGTTTAATAACAACATATGCTTTCAAGATTATACACAACTAATAAAAAATCATGTTGGTATATGAAGAAAACTTCATTTTGTTTTCATATTTTTTTACTTTTTAGTAGAAAAGTATTAATTAAAGGGTTCTTTTGAATGCTAAATCTGTTGTTTAACAAAAGTATGCAAATGAATGTAACTATATGGATAAAATGTAAAATTAAATTAAGACATAAATATAATACTTATAAATAAAGGCCATAAAGTATTTTAGTAAAGAGAGTTAGGGGAAGGGGAGGAGGAGAAAAAATAATTATGAAAACTTAGCATTTCAATTATTAGTTTATAGTAAAATTAATGCAAATACACTGAGTTCTTCCACCGGGAAAATTAACCTAATTTTACTCAAAAAAAGAACTCTTTCTTTCAAAATAAATAATAGTTTTAACATTTTGGGCTGCTATCCATTGGTTTAAGGGCCCTTAAAATTGGTCTTTATTGCAAAAATATTACTATTGTTCCCATCGAAAAAAAACTTTTTGCCATCTGTGGCGTTAATACATTTTACATTTAAGAAATTATGCATGAAGATATGTTTTTTTTTAAGAATAACCAACAGTTTTTCTACTCCTTACTTTGTCTAAGTTGCTATGGAGTATAATTCGAACAAGCCATACAAACTATATAATATATTTCCATTGAATAAGTTTATTAAATGTTCACTTATTATTGTCATGTACATTATGTAGTAACTTATTTTTTTACATCCAACTTTTATTTCAGAAGACAATTTAAATAACAAGTAAATATAATAACAAATTATTATAGGTAAAGCAAATCAAATATTTGTGAAAAGTCTGAGCTGTAATAGGCAGCTTCATATACTACGGTCTAATGGAGCATGTATTTTGACATATGTTATGATCATAGTTAATATAATTTATAAAAACACCTTATTTGAACATAACTATAAAATTGAATAAAATGTATTGAGAACATTCCTTGACATTATGTTGTTCTAGTCCCTTACTTTTAAAATTGTATATTCCGGTCGCCTACTTATCATCTCATCAAATCTTTTCTCACTCAGAAGATCAACTATGAGGTTATCCTATATTTTTTCATCACATCTTAGTTTTTGCGACATTTTGTCACTAAGAATTAACTTTACTATGGCCAGAGCTATGAATATGGGGTGTGTCCTCTTTTCCCACTGGAGGAACAGTTCACTTACAAAATATTTTTTTGTCAGGACTAAAAATATTTTATAAAAGTCCAACTTTGCTATCAATTCTTGATTTAAAAAACATTTAAGTACCTAAATTAAAAATTATCGTTGTAAATAATTTGGAAATAAGTCAGTTGGAATATGGATTATTAAATTCCACTATTTACTTATGACGTAAATGAAAACATTAATATGGTTACAAATTTATTTCATAAGTTGGCTTAATAAAATTGAATGTGTAACGTCAAGAGGTGATTGGTGAAATTGATGTTTTGTAAAAATATATCAAAAATTTTTGTACTTATGATACGTGACTTTAATTCCTTTATTTGACAAAATATCGTTCGGGATCAAAAAAAATCCTATAATGTAGGAATTACGATATTGGTTAACATTACGTAGTTCATTCATTGTATAGATGTCTTGGAAGTTATATAACCCATCCTCACATGACTATAAATTGTTGCATATTTGATGTACCTAGATTAATTATACCGTATGTATGTACATATGCCCATTCAAAAATAAATTCATAACCTTGCTCCTTAACTCAATTTTCTTAAGATCATCAATTTATTGGATGTAACAAACAGAATGTATACACATATTTATGTATTCCAGTAGTAAACATAGCCCTTTAGTTCACTTGTTCATTATGCATCTTATGTACAAACTATAATTTTCACCAAATAAAGTGGCATGTGGGTGTGTACATATACCTTTATGTATATCCATGCATGCTGAAAAAAATATATTTATGAACGAGTCTATACAATAATAAAAAAAAATGTTTTACGAACTCATACAACATACTCACAAATCATTTTTTATGATTTAAAAGTAATTCAACAAAACACTCATCTATAATCTACTACAAATAATTGTAAAGAAACTTCAAACTCCTTTTTTTTTAAGTTTGTATTTTTGATGTACCTACATAATATATAGAAGTATGTTGTATCAAATTTGAGTTTAAGTAAAGCTATCAAACTTGAGACAAATGTATATCAATGATTCATGTGAGAACTTTAGTTAGTTTATTTAATGAATAAAAGAGTTTCTATATGCATATGTAGGCATGTAGAATTTATGAACAAGAAAGAACTTCATGTGAAATGTGAAACATATTTAATATCTTTATTAATAAAAATTTGATTTTGTTTTAAAGATCATTTTTTGTTTGCAACATTATTAAACCATAGAAAGCTTTAGTTCAAAATGTAGTCATTGAACACCAATGAATGATGCACTTATATGCATGAAAATCTACAGAAATGTGTTGACCTGTATAGAAAAAAGACACAATAACATGTTGTCACCTAGTTAAAGCAATATACTCTTTTGAAATGTGATTTGGTGTCCCCTTGAATCCAACAAGGTCTAGGTCATTCACCCCTACCTTTCCATTAGTATCTTTTATGAATAAAGAGAAGAAGGCATCAAGGATAGTTTAAAAATAAAACAATTACTCATCATTTGTTTGAAGGGCAGCAGTTTTTGCCCACACTCAAGTTGTATTCTGACAGATATATGCATCATGTTGTATATTAAAAGTTAGCCTCTTTAGGTATCTACATACATATAATTACTTTTAACAACTTATTTTACTCAAGTTGGAGATACCTTATAAATTTTATTTTGAAATATTCCTCGGAGAATTGAAGGAAATGAATCATGAAAGGAGCAATTAAGGAAAGTTAATAGCAGAAATAATTATATGATTGAAAGTAATTTAGAGACATGGAGTATGTATAAAAAAATAAATTGTAACTACGAGAGAGAAATACAATCATGTTTGAAACAAAGCACATGTATTATATAATCACTGTGTGTAACAATTGTTTCGAACAAATATTGTTGTGTACTGCAATTGATACAGACAATGAATTCCAAAGTCTAAATTAAGATAAAACATGTATTTAATTCTAAAGATTTAAGGGGTCTTTTCTTTACCTTTTTAAATCTTTCGTTGTATTTTTTTTTTTTTTTTTTGATATATCCTAAGGACGTAATTGTCAAGATTATTTTTTTGTGAGAAAAACAGAAAAAATTATTTTTGTTTTTGCTTTTACAAAGTCTCTTATTTTGGAAAGGAATAAATACCATAAATTTAAGTATAGAGACTCGTCCTTAAAATTATTTTCCTAGGTTTTATAAAATAAAAGTTGACTAACAATGATAAAATTGATACAAGAAGTAATTTTTGTAAATAAAAAAAGTAAAATTAACATATTTTGACATAAGTTTCTTTATAGGAGCAATTTCCAACTCTTCTCACAAAACCTCAATTTTTTTAAAAGGAAGGAATGTCTGATTTTGTAGGTAGATCAATATATAATTAGATAATAATAAATTTTTCACTTGTATCCCTAGGATAGTTCCATAAAGTTATAGAATAGTGCTTAAACATGTAGAAACGAGTCGTGATCTACTTATTAGAAGAAATAATACTCTTGGACATTCAATAATAAAAATCCTCAAATACCCGTACTGAATTGAAAATTGTGGAGTGTATTCAATTTCTCAAATCCAAAACTATTTTAATACCCAAAATGTTATTACTTCAGGGGTAGTCGAAGGATAAACGTGCTCACAAATTGAATTCATCTTTCTTCCTAATAAAATACTGTGGGCGTCTGTCACCCATTGAAGAAATGATAAATAATTATAGGCCTTATTAGGAAATCATTCCATTCCTTGTTTTTTAAGTCTTTTCTTTCAACTTGTATGTATATCTCATTTTCAAAAAGATTCGGTACTTTTCCCTATATATCTTGAATGAAATACTTGTATATATATATTTTTTTACAAGGAGTGCAATAATGTACTGTGTATTACATTCTCTTGAGGAACCTTGTAACTTCTGTAAAAAAAAATTGTGAGTTAAAAGTTCGTTTTTACTTATTATGAATTAAACATCTACGTATAGGAACATGCCGTTTAAAGACTTCATATTTTGTAATCGTCAACCTACGATACCATACAAAAAAGAGGAAGTTGTGTGATTACAATAGTTATTAAATTATGGAATAACATATGTACAAGAAAAATTTACTATCAAAAACTGGCAAGTTTTATTGTCACAAAACCTGTTATATTTATAAAGGAGGAAATGTTGTTCTTTGAAGATCACAATACAAAGAGTCCATCAAAATTACGTTGCTAAGAGTAGAATTGGAACGTTTGAAAAAGGTAGAAACGAGTCTCAAAAATATTTAAATGCAAAATAGAACTTTAAATGAAAATACATACATGGGTGAAGTACAAATTGATTTGATGAATGAAAAAGTGTTCTTCAATTTTGAAAAGCAAAACAAGAAAAAATTGACGTATACAATATCAAACCTTTACTATCAAAAAAGATAAATCAGCATACATACATAGGTTTTAACATGAGGAATAAATAAAACCTTTAGACTGTTATTTCAGTTGAACACTGTTTGTTTGATATTAAACAAACAATTAAAGTTATCTTATGGAATGAGGTAAGATACGTCGAACAAAGAAGATCTATTGTACTAACTTGTCAACCAAGTAAGATAAGCTACTTATGTAATTGTGATTATACACATTTAATTATTCATTAACTTTAATTACTTTTGCTTGCACTATGTGTCATCATCTACATTTGTATTATTTTTTGTCTTGTAATCCCTATGTATTCTGCTTAAGTGTTTAAATAATAGATTCTAGTCCAAAAAAACTTCAAGTTTACTTGCACAAGGCATATTTTGTTTAAAATTAAACTCTACAAGAGCTTATCTTACTCATCATTCTTTATCACAACATTCAATGAGAAAATAGCTATAGTTCTAATATATGAATCCAACTCATACATGTTGGATAGTGTTAATTTTGCAGAGATTTAAAACAAATCCCTCATCAACACGAATCCTGTCACCTTTATTTCAATTATGTATATGTACATATTTCATTATAAAGATCTTCAATTATTGTGATATTTTGTAAATAAATAAATCATTTGGTGGATTTTTTACTTGTCATCAATGTTGTTCATTTCATATACATATATGAAAATTACTTATGTGGATGTAAGTAATTGTGTACAGTTAGTATTTTATATAAGTATTATTTAAAGCATAGAAGTAACTGTCAATATTCAAATAATGAAATCTATGAAGATAGATATGTATAGTCTTCAAAATAAATTCTCGGAGAGAACACACTTGCATATAAAGGTATGGATCAAAGAATTTTCTACATACTATATGTTATGCGTATTATTAAGTAGATACGAGGGGCACACTCATATATCGCTCCATGGAAACCAGGAAAATTATTTTATAAAAATATTACTTTACAACAATTTTTCTATTTTGATGAGGTAAAACTAACTTATTTCTAACTTTTTTTAGTTTTAGTTCCTAAGAAAAAAAGTTTTAATTCATACAAAAAACTTTGTTTGAAAAAAAGGAGGAGGTTCTAGACAAGTGATTTTGTATGATATCCCTTATTGTATATAACATATATTTGTATCAAAACAGTCTTTATAGTCGATTCTGTTTATCTTTTCTTAAACTAATGATAAATGAATTTATGTGAGTGTAGTTAGAATATATTAAGGGGTATTTAATTTTATTACTGAATGCAATATGGTGTTAAGAAATTTTAAATATTGTCTTTTTTTATATTAGATTCACAGCTTTTTGTCCTATAAATTATATAATCGTGCATTAATTTATTTATTGGGATAAAAAGTAGGTGTATTCCAAATATTTTTTATAAGCTAGGTAAATAAAGTGATTTTGTATCTGACAGTTTGAATTATGAACTTCTTTATGTGTCATTTAAATAGTGTTGTTCTTGTTGTTCGTCATAAGGGAACTAAAGAAATACGAATGTCCTTAAGGTATATCTTTAAAATATTATTTGTGAACTACTAATTTGATCAATGTTAACTTATTTGAAACACAAAGAAAATTAACTACCTCTAATCTGACGATCTAATCGAATTGAAAGCACCATTTGTTCTTGCCTTCAACATAGTGAGTACATAATATTATATGTATTTGACGAATCAGAAGGGTTACTATTTAGCCCATTTTTTTCCTTTTTTAATATTCTAATTTGTGGCAGTGGGAAAATATCTACAATAGAAAGACCCAATCAATTTGACAGTTTGTGAGTTTGGGAATAATTGGGAATTGGTCAAAGTTTTACCGAATATTACCAATTTCTTTTTCTATGAAAAGTAGAGTCAAAACTTTTGTTTTGTTTCAAAATAACTACAAATGTCTTCAAATTGCTTTACATTTAAAAACTTGAACGTGGGTGGAGCGGCCATTTTTGAAAGTTCCTTTATCTCTGTTACCATTGATTAATCTTTTTGACCCTAAAAATCAATGTAATTTAAGACAATTATTTATAGCAAAAAGCTTCATCCCAGACATGGCCACATTAGTCATCAGTAAAATAAAGCATCGATGTGTTCTATTCAAAAATGAATACATTTTTTTAAAATTCTTAAGGGAAAAATATGTTGTCACTTGTCTTTAAATCTAGATTGATGAGCTGTTTTGCTATGATGAGAAGGAAAATTATGCAGTGGTTAGAGTGACTTGGCCTTTATAAGATCATTTTTACAGAGTATTTAAAGAGAAAAGAAATTTACCAAATAATAAGGTTGTCGTTTTTTCAAAATATACAAATAATCAGTATAGGCCCCCCAAAAACCCATATCGGTCAGGCCTTGATTAATAGTTATTACTTCACTTATTTTTGTAGAAAAAATACCAAAGGAGATAATATAAAATTATATTTTGTTTGAAAAACTTATTTTGCTGTATCTTCAATTTCAATATAAAAAAACATCCTAAAAACTTTATTCATATTATATTGATTTGAATTATAGCTTTAAAATAATGTTTGGATAATATATAATAATAATTGAAATATAATTAATTCAATTCCATTACTTCAAATATGTATTTCATTCTCTTAACAATAAAACAGAGAAACATATTAGTTTTAGCAAAATTTCGTTGTCGCTAAAATACAAAAATGTAGGGAAGCATTCCTCTTGCAACGATGATTAATCTCTTAAAAGCTAATTATCTAGGCGGGTAATATCCACTACTTTGTCACCTTAAATGGAATATTTAAATTATACAAGACTAGTACATATATCTCCAAATAAAATATAGGTATGTATGTACGTATATACTTAGATCTATGTAAGTGGATTTTAACGTCTTTTTTTTTTGCAAATTTTCAAGGTTGTGGCAGGTTAATACTATAACATACACTATATTTTTTCATTATTTCTTGGTAGAATGTAAACCCGTTTCGGCCCCATATCATTGTATATTTTTTGTTGGAGTTTTGTGCTTCACGTACTACCTAGAACGAATGAAGAGTTACTTATTTTTAATATAATATTAAGCACGAAATAAAAATACAAAGCCATATGCTATATTGTGGATTTTATTTCATATTTTAAAAAAATATTAAATTTGATTTTTGCGAAATGTCGAAATGTTTTTTTCAGCGACTTATGACCGAGGAGGGTAAAAAAAAATAGATGTAAAGTAAAGAATACTTAATTTAACAACATTCTTACAAAATTTAAGATGTAGAGTAAGTTACAATCAAATGATAGTTTTAAAACCCTCTGAGTCTAGAGTTTTTACAAATAATTTGACTCTTGACTATTGGAAGATGAAAAATAAAAAAATGCATTAAAATAATTAAACAATGATTTTCTTAAAATCAATAGTTCATTTAAATAATGTTAAAAACTATCTTTATATAAATATAAATTTGCAAAAGCATTCTTTTTTTAGAAAATTAACGAGTTAAAATATGATCTTAAGCTATTTTGATATACCTTTGAGATATTTTTTATACGAAAACATCGCTAATTAATTCAATAATACTATTCAAAGGTAAAGACATACTTGAAAGTTTTTAAGAATTAATAATATTTTTAATATACTGTAGGATAAACCAAACACATAACAAATTCTACATCTCTCTTTAATGAATGCATATTTTTAAATATGGTAAGTAATTTTGTATACATCAGTACCAAAAAAAATATGAAGCCAAGGATAAGAAAAGGCCTCGAAGCGAAAATGTTTAAATGTGTCCAAATATAGTAATACCTCGGACTCTGATATTCTTGGTTAATGAATTTAATTTAGATAATTAGAGATATATTGTATTAAAAACAATTAACATTGCTTAAGTCACTCTAAAAAGGAAAATTCATCTCATAGTAACTATGACTCTGATTTGCATGTACCATTCAACTTTAAAGTATTTATCGCAAATGGCTAAAAATTTATTTTAAAGATTACACTGGTCAACAGTCAAAAATCCTAAGGGGTATAAGTATATTAAAAGTTATTTTGTTTTGCACGTTAATTTCAAATCTGTAATTTTTTTCCCCAAGAGTTAGACAGTTTTCGAGAAATCAAACCCTACTTTTTGAGCTTTTTTGGCCCATTTTTCAACTTCAACTTCAATTTAAGCCTAGAAGGATACTCATTTTATGCATTAAAAAAAGATGGTTCACTAGCGTATTTAATGCAAATTCCAATGTCAGTCTTTGTTTTGACCTAAAGGGACTCCTGGGGGCATAGGTGGTGGGAGTAGACCAAAAGGTAGGCCAAATCCTTTGTACTTAATAACTCCTTGAATATTACGTGAAATGAATTGATAAGGAATGCATCAAAGAGCTGAGACTCAAAGCTTTCAAACATGATGTTAAGTGCACGATAAGAATCCTTAGTTAAGAAGAAATCGTCCATATATATTTGTAAATTTTCATCTTATTTCGAGGAAAAATTAGCTAGAAATCTAAGACTCACGGTAGAGCTATTTAAGTAGTAGCTTGCAGAACGATTTTAGCTTGTTTATTAATCAATTATGTGAAACTTCTGATCTCTATGTCTGCCCTTAAAGGACCTATACACCAAGTTAGTAGTCCTACTATGTCTTTTTTTAGATTTTTTAAATTAATATTTTGACTTTGGCCTTAAAATATATGTACAAAACAAAATGTCAGTTCTTCTAAAAGGAAAGTATCATTTTAGTCAATGAAAAGGGATAAAATTTCAAAAATATTTTGGAACCATACAACCCAACCATGATAGACCCTTTTACATCTCAAATTATATACCCTTTTCTCCTTGATCAAATACCGTGTCGTTGGTCCTGAATAAAACTGTGCTAACAAACTTCTACATAGAATTTTTCTTAAATTGTTATTATTTCTTAATTTTATTTCAACATAAAAAAGATATCAAAATGACTTATTCTATGAAAGGTACTTTTGTTTTAAAATTTATAGCATCAAAGTATGGTACCCTATTAAAATACATTCGTACATAAATCATAAGTACATTAATATATACATATATTAACAATAAAATACTGTAAGAGACAATACTCCTATGTAAATTCTTACGTATGTACATATAATTAATATTTGTGATATCTTCAGAACTTAAATGGAACTATTGTTATACTTAACCACGTTCATACCAACCCAGGAGTGATAAAATACAGGTTTCATTTACGGATATTTATCATAATTTATTTTGTATTATTTATAAATGTATATATTACCTATGTTATGTACATATATAGACGGTTTGCATTTTAAAAGGTGACATGTCATGAAAAATATATATATGTGTTTACTTCGTCATGAAGAACTTTGAGCATGAATTAATAAAAATAAAGAATTTGTGAACAAGATCATTGATCTTCCGGATTTTACAAGGATAAGGTTATTTTTTTCTTAAAACAAAAAGCAATTGTTCTCATTACTTCTATTTGTAAATTATTTTCTCAAAGAAATGATGATAATCTCTTGTTATTCCTTCCGACTGTCATCATAATTAAACTTACTTAAATAATATAAAGCAATATTCACCTTCCCTTTTTGAGGAAATGTTAACCTACTTTTTTCTTCTCATGGTTTATAATAGTTATAGCTGACAGATAGGAATATCTCCACACTGTAAGTCAATCATTTCAATGTACCCATTTTTGGTTCAATGTTTATCTCTCCAAACCCTTGCCTTTTGCAGGGTTCTCAACTTTCAGTGTGAGATTTTTAACATTACTACGTAACATCATTCAATCGGACATTAAAGTTTGAAGTAAGTTTGATGTTGAATAGATTTTGAAACCTACTTCAAATTCAGTGCTGAGTAATGGAATAGCTAATAAGTTTGAAATTTGTTAGGAGTGATTTTTTAGATCATAATTCATACTCAATGTCGTTTATATAAAAATACATTTGTCCTCAGTTCAAATTCAATATCATTGAAGAAAAAGCATATTCATACTACTATGTTAAAAAAATGTGTAAATATTTATAACTAGTGTCTAGAAACTTTGATTTTCTGAAGTCGAATTAAATCTTGTTAAACTGTGAACATAGCCATACTATTAAAGAAATAGAAGTCCTACAGTTGGGGAGAATGACTAAATACAATATCATCATTTAATTTTAGATTATTTTAAGAGTAAAAATGTAATCAACAATTATCCACAGATACAAATGTGTCCGAAGATGAGTAAACACTTAAGAATGAACTGTATTTATGATTTAGTTTGTTATAAGTGAACATGTCTTATAAGTTCAGCTATTTATAAAGGAAAGATATAAGTGATAGGTTCTTATAAAGATCAAAAGTAAATAACTAATATTCCAGCACCCTTATCATTGTATTATGTTATTGGTACTTCACTAGGCAATCAAACATTCATAGGTAATCTATTTATATATTTTTTGATTTAATTGCAATTAAACAAATTATACTAATAAAATTGATTACAATAAAAGTTTGTATGTACATTTAATATGTAAAAACACACAAAGATTTGTTAAAAAACTCATCCTGGTTGCTTCAAGTGATGTGTTTGGGTTGTAATAGTCACGTAGAGTAAATATATATTTCATGAGAGATTATGTTGATTTGATATTTTATTTTTCAATCAACAAGTTTTTAACAATTTGATTGGTTTTTTAAATACAAATTATCTTAAGCAAAAGTATTATGAAATACCTAAATATTTATTATGTAGTGAAATTGAGAAATTTCTTTTTTTGATGAAAACCAAATAACGGATCGACCCAAAAACAGGGCAGCCTAATGTACAGCCATAAAACCCTCCTAGATAATCTACAGATTTCAAATTCAAGGTAAAAAAAAAATTTATTTCTTAGAGAAAGATGATTCATTTGTAATAATTGAAACGTTCTGCAGCTGTTATTTTAAACTATGTCTATTATATATATATATAACATGGCTTTTTATATTTATAATACTGACATGATCATTTAAGTTAATGTGTACATCTATTGTATCCGTCTGTTACTTGTGTAACTATATTCATAAGTAAGATATTTTTATATTAGAAGATTAAAATAAGTACCACACCTCCATACAAACGAGAGTAGTCTGAAAAGTTTCTGGTCTCAATAATTAAATTACGTTACAAATACAAAAATATTTTAATAATATTATATATCTTATTCATTTTCTGTGTGTGTGTGAGTGTAAGGAGGGATTTATCCATGTTTTTTTTTGTCTAAGAGAGTTTTTGTTCTAGAACCATCATCAATATTTGACTATATTTTAGTAAAACTGCATCTTACTTCGGAACTGGTTTCGGCGCCCATTTTTATATAAACATATTTATGAATGTATATTGTATATATAATAGAGCAAACTTTGTAATCAGTTGAATTGCTTGCATTTTGATACTGACTTATCATTGAATAACGTTATATGATTAAAATATGGTCTGTAGCTTCATTTTCATTAAACTTTTATGTTTCTTGTGTTTAAGAACCTTTTTCCTTTTCCTTTATTACAAAAATATCAAATGTTTATAGGAAGAGGGTGTGCCAAAAAGGAAATATTTCCCATAGGAATGAATTATATAATTAAATCCATAGTTTACCTAATGGTTGTATTACATGTATTATAAACAGTGAAGGAGTGTACGTCTAAGCTATCAGGTAATCATTGTGTCAATGACTGCATTAAGTGCAGCGCCAGATAATTGCAAATTACTGCACAAAGGTGTGAGTTTGCTTATTTCAATGATTTTATTTATTTTATTTTGAATGTAACATATACATATATATTTATATATATATAAAAGTAGGGATTAAAAAAGTAAACTCTTGGTACAAAAAAAATAATTAAAAAAAAAATGATTTACAATAATTAATTTGCATGGTTTTGTTAAGAAATATATATACAAATAAAAATTATAAAACTATGCTATTCATAACATCAAATTTGACTTAATATTAGCTTTTATAAGGATATTTAATAAGGACTTCAAAATTATAGTTCCTTAAGTTTTAAGAAAATAGCTCTATTATCTAAACATCCCATTTTTGCATGAAATATACAGAATATATTTAAGAATAAATGTATATAATACTGTATATCACATTAAAAGTTCACAAGTTTTAATAATGTAGATTGAATGAACTATGGGATAGCTCATGAGTTAAAAAGTCTTACTGTGAACTTAGTAAACAATTATTAATGAACTTCTTTTTATCGCACACGAAATAATAGTTACTATATAAAATGAGTTCTAAATTTTTATATTCAGAAAGTTATTTTCTGAATGAATTTTCATAGCAGTTTTTTCCTTAAAAAACGAATAATCATATTAAATATAATCATTATTCCTTTTTAAAAAAAATGGATTGATGCTCTATCCGTTTGAACTCCAGCAATAAAAATAAAAATAACACGAGCTTCAAATATCTTATGATAATGACAATTTAGCGTTCATAAAGATATGAGAATATCCCAAAGGGTTATAAAACAATGATTTTATGCATAAGAATATTTCACCTACAGCATTTAGAGTTATTTCTACGAGATAGTAGATATAAGCACATACATTACGTATGTATTTTGAGCTTAGTACATTGAATTTAATGTTTTCAAGTCTTCAGGCAAATATTATGTAGATTTATATATCTTTTACTAAGCCAGAAGGGCTGTAATTGGGCAGTATGAGTGCTTTACATTCTTTAAAAGGGAATCTGTAATTTACAATATAATTAAACCAATACTAACTACATGAGGGAACTATGTTATATTTACTTTAAAATAAAAGAAATGATCATAAATTTTATTATTTAATTACTTACATTTAATTAGATATTTTGCTTCTTAATGTATTGAAGTGAAATAGTTGCAATGGAAACTTTTGTGTCTAGTGACATTTGAAATATGAACCCTCAAAAATAGAGATATTGAAATTTATCTGAATTTATGACTTCATTATTTTTATGTAGGATAAGGATCTTTTATATTAGTAGTTTAAAGTCAAAAATGGGACAAAAGAATAACATATATTGGTGTAATAATGTTTCTGCAATAAATTCCCGTATTTCTAAAAAGTATACAATTCTTATGCGTTTTATTTATAAAATATAAATAAAATTGCGTTTATAGTTGTTAGAACATAGTTTAAATATTTCTCTGTTAATAAGAACTGTTGTAAAGATATTCATGAGAAATGTATTATTCAAATTAGCTCTTAACTCAAGATAATTTGCATTTAACAAAATAAAATATATAAAAATGCAGATAAAAACGATTTGGATAAGATAAACTTTTTCTCTGAAATAATTTTTTTATTCCACAAACGACTTTACATAAAAGAAACATTAATACAAATTCCCCGGATAAGAGTAACTTTGATTGTTACCATATTATATTACTTCATAAGATTCAGAAACATGTCAATGACTTAAGTGAATAAATATCTAAAAAAAAATGTACATACATTTTTTTAAATTGAGCTTCAGATGTACTTTAAATAAGAACGACACCTCGGTTTCTATGAAAATGTTGACCGTATTCTTATCTTAATTTCACATAGTTATTATAAATTCCTTTTGAAGAATTAATTTATATCAAATAAATTTATGTGTTTTTTAAACACTAGAAGTAACCAGTATGTTTAAACAAAATGAACAAGAAAATTACAATGTTGCTATTGATAGAATTAATATATTGTACATTTTTACATAAATGTATTTTGTAAAACTAGAAAATTATAGACAAACTGTAACAAGATAATAAGTAATAAAAAGATGAAGTTAAGATACCATATTTGGTCTATTTTTTAATCCATCTTGAACTTGGGATCATTTTTATAAAATGCATTAATCATTATCAAAAGAAAACTTCACCTGTCAAATAGGATCAATATTATATATTATTTATTTTGATACTATTTATAACCAAATATTGTAATTAGAAAACAAGTGGTGGTAGTTTTTTATATATTATTTCTCCAAAAAGCAATTCTTATATAACTCTGCAAGACCATTTTTCCTTTGGCTCAATTACTGGCAGTGTATTTGAGTTAGATGCACTAAAATTTGACAAAAAAATATGTACACATGGCTGTTATTGATTGAATTTATTTGTATGTTATACCAGTCAGTAGTTTTTTACAAATTATATTTTTAATGCAATCTATCAAATGTTACAACTCTTTTGGTAGCTGATCACGTATACAACGATTAAGTAAACCAAATTTGAGTAATTAGTATATTAGACTAAATAATATTTATTTGATTAATAAATAACTAAAAATTCACTTCAATTTTGTATTATTTGAACTCCGTTAATATTTCAGAATAATACAAAATTCCTGGACAAATGGCAATACTTGCTAAACTGTCCCCTTTTGTAACAAACGTTATACTTTCTCCTCAATGACTGAAGTTTGAATTTTAATAATTTACATCTAGTGATATCCAAAAAAACAATAACTCCAAAATTTAAAATTAATATAGTGAAACAATGAAAATATGAATAATTCAAAAAAACTATTAGTCACCTTCAAAATCAGTTTTTATCAAATGTCTCCAATAAAAATTTACAAGAATATTCGATTTGTTTTTAAACAATTAATTATCTTTATCAATTGTAATGTAAATATAGCTTTGTAAATACTCGAGAAAAAGGGCCTCTTCAAACTGTCTTCCCTTGTATTAATTGGTTAATTCAACTTTTTCACGTACAAATTGTATCATACTAATCAAACAACTTTAGAGCTAACCCTGTATTTATTTCCATCTTGAAAGCTATTATACATATATATACATATTAAAATCAGCACTTGATATATGATTTTTTGCTTGTACACATATTTTTTCAACTCAAAAGCAAGCGACAAAAATAAAGAACAAACAAATAAATATATGACCATAATATGAATTTTACATTAAAGAAATATAAGTAAATAATATATGAACAAAATTCAAAATAATAAATAACGACCAAAAAAAAAAAGGGAAAAAAAGTACACACATATATATTCAAGAAAGAAAATATTTTTTTATTTTTTTTCTGACAAAGGCGCTTCATTTTTTGTAGATTGTTTATATTATAAGAAAACTTATAATATTATTTACATGTCATTGCTTTGTTTTGTTTGTGTGTGTTTTTATTTCTTTCTCTGTGAAAAATGTTTATTTTAAAGAAGTACATTCAACAAAAATCTGTAAAAAAAACACCAACAAATTGAATTTATTAATTCAATCATAAATTTAATTATAATTTATAAAACAACATACATAATTGACCAATTTCAAACTCAATTTAGCTACATTTGACCGTGTTTAGTCAAAAAGTGTATCGTCTGGCTAACGTTTTCTTATTGTAATTGATATATTCTTTGACCAAAGCTAAATTTGATCATTGATTACTATTAAACAACCTAGATATTAATATTAGTAATAAATTGGGTATTACCAGTACTTTTTGGGGCTAGACTTTGGTAATTAATTCAAAAAAAATAAGCCCTTTATATACGCTTTAGTTGAAGAAAAGTTTGGAAAATAATAGTATATTTTAGGGGTCGAATTCTAGAAAAAATATATAAAATAGGTAGAATCGTTCAAATTGATGTTTAGATAAATGTTTTCTTACTTCTTTTTTTAGCCCTTTACTACTGAGACTAGTCAATTTATTGTCATTTTTAAAACCATTTATAACTGATTTTTACTATAGTCTTCTGGTAGCACTGTCTACATATGTTAATAGTGAGACAAGTTAATATTTTATTCATTTTTAGGTCCTTCATCTTCCTTTTTTCTTCTTTTTTTTTAAACAATTAGCATTGTCGTTTAAAGACTTTTACTCTATGATTAATTTTTCACTTATTTTTTTCTTAAAAAGACAAATGATTTTTTTCATCTTTATTTTTTGGCAATAAATCATGAGTAGAAATAAATGTATACAACAACTATTAAAATCATTATTTATTTTGCAAAAATGTTTATACTCAATATATACTCATTTAAAAGTTTAAATTAAATAAACTATGCTTAATAAAAGATACGCTGCAATTTATTTTAATTGGTGAAAAAACAGTTAAACAAATGTTCTGTCAAAATATAAAGGGTTTTTCAATAAGAGCAACGCATTAAAAGAGTTTGAGATATAAACAAATTTCTTTATAACAATTAAGTATGGAATTCAATTTCTTTTGCATGACCACCACGGGCATGTTTGCTGAAGTCCAATCGTTTAACCCAGATTTCGATCACTTTTTCGCATAAATCAATCGACCTTGTAGGAATTTCTTTGAGTTCCTCCAGTGTTGCTGTTTTGTTGGTGTAGGTCAATGGCTTTACGTGGCCCACAAAAAATAGTACAAAGGTGTCAAATCGCATGAGCCAATTGATTGGTCCATTTCTGTAAATAATACGTTCACCGAATTTGCTCTTCAATAAATCGATTGTATTGTTTCCTGTGTAGCAAGTAACATCGTTTTATTGAAGCCACATGTTATTTAAGTTTGTACCATCCAATTGAGGCCAAAAATGATCTGATATCGATTTTCCTTCACAGTAATGTGGCAATTATTATCATCAACAAAAAAGTATGGTTCAATAGCACCACTGGCATGAAATCCACACCAAACAGTAAGTTTTTCGGGTTGCAATGATGTCTCATAAAGTACATGTGTGTTTTTGCCTAATCAATAATGCATATTTTGCTTTTTAACAAACCCATTGAGCCAAAAATGAGCTTCGTAGCTCAAAATGATTTTTTGATGAAAACCCGGATTATTTTCTAATTGTTCATGAGCCCAATTGTCGACATTCAAATGTCAAGCGGCTTTAGTTCTTGTGTCAGTTTTATTTTGTATGAATGTAAAACAAGATTTTTTAGTCAAATACGTCACAATGAGGTCACAAAAATGCCCAATTCTTGAGAACGGCGTATAAAAGACTGATTTGGGTCTTCTTGCATTGATGCACTAGCTGCTACGATGTTTTCAATAGTGTGCATTTCTTGTTCTCACTGGCACTAAAAAAATATGTAGTGAATATGTAGATTCAAATTTTTCCACTAGACGTTCAATTGTTCGACGGGTTGAACGATTACGTGGACCATAACTTTGCTGCAAATTTGTGTAACAAATTTGAATAATTTGCAAACACTACTCAAGGTTGTACTGCTTGATGATGATTTGTCAGCTATTTGTGTGAAGAAATGTAAACAAACAAACAAAAATATGACGTAGTTCACTGTCCATAATGAAATAAAAATGCGTCATCCCTATTGAAAAACCCTTTACTTACGTATAACGATAAGAACCATGTCTAATATCATTCAAGTCAACAAAGATGGAAAAAAGGAATGATATCACATGATATCTGATCTAAGTAGGTGTGACAATTTTTAATTTGTAAGTTCTTAAATATTAGCTGAAATTCAAACATGGGTTCTTTATTGAAGCCTCTCCCCTCCGGTTTCCTAAATTTCTACGCAATTTAACTTGTTATGCTTTAACTATCAATTTCTATTCTTCTATTATTACAAGACCATCAAAGGGAAAGCCTTGAAATTTGATACCAGTACATTTGAAAGTTTATTATAAATCCATAATAAATCAAATAAAAATTATCCTTTATTCAAATAACAAAAAAAGGATATATGTATATATATATATATATATATATTGGTTCAGCATGATCAATTTTGATGAACTAAAAAAGTACACAAAAACATACAGCTATAAAAGTGAGACTAGTTATTGTCCATAAATTGGAAGAGACGTAGCTTGGTAGAGAAAAGCATTTGAATATTTTCTTCTCAAGATTAGTATAATTTCCTACATTTGAACAATTTTTTGAGAAATGACCTCAATTAATTTCAGACAAATAACTATTCCAGGCTTATGTATCTCAGTTGCAGAATAGATAATCATCCCTGTGTCAAATATTTGGCTAAAGATAAAACCTGAAACAAATACAGAGTTATTGATCGACTAGTTTTTTGTTTTCCTAAGTTAATACTTTTAAAATTATGGAAAATATTAGATATAATTGTGATTTATAAAAACAAAAGCTATCCAATATATATGTATATAAATACATTTAGCAAATGTTTTTTTTTTATTTATATAATAAAAAATTTATGTTTTAATCAAACTATAACTCACGCCTATATTCCACTTTTTTATCTGTTTTATAAGAAATTTTTTTATGCACTTATTTTTTTGTTAGTGTGATACATGCGCAGCCACATCATAAATGGTAATAATTATTAATTCACGTATCAATTTAGGTATATGAAAGGAGAAAGGATAAACTAAGGCAATTGGAGCCAATTTTATTTAGAGCATATATGAAATCATATATAAAGAAATTTGACATAAAATGCAACAAATTTAGATTTAAAGATTACCGAGCATCTATTTCTACATACCGAAATAAGTTATAGCAGTACTTAAATGCATTTCTTTTTTCTTTTAAATTTGATTATTTATAGGTATCCATATATAGGTTAATAAATAAATATAATGGGGTCAAGTCAAAAATAAGCATCATGAGTACCTACTTCAGTGCTAAGTAGTCTAACACTAGGTATCCTAACTGGTTTTGCACTAAGACCCTCATTTATCCAAGTTCATTATGCTGCAACCCATATTTATTTTCCTTCTGGTTAAGAGAATGTACTTATTTCGTTAAGGGATCCACCCAATTTAAGTAAGCCATGACATCTGAAATTTTTACATCTATCAGCCATCACCCAGTAATATAAATATAAAATGTCTTCTAGTGATGTTGTTCTCTAGATCGGTCTTAATCGAGATTGTACTTCATTATGTACATATATTGTAAGGGTGATGAATAATAAATATGAGATACTTTTTTGATCAGCACTCAACGACCCACCAGAAACTTGGGAAACATGGGCTTAACATGTATCATCAACACAAAAATTGTATATAAAATAATTTTAGCAATTAATTTAAGTACTCACAATTCAATATGAGCCATACCGTTTAGAAGAAATTTCCTACCATCCCTGAACAAACTCTTTATTTGCCTGTAGAAATGAGTATGAATCAAAATCACGACGAGGATTGATAACTTATAATGTTTCAAATCTCATCTTCTGTTGGAATTTTTTCTATACCTCTCCATGGGTCCCAACACTGATATGTTCTGGGAGCCCTAATTGAAGTACATTATATCAAATAAATTTAATAGAACTTGCATTGCAAGACAGGTGGTTAGCGAGAGACTTGGACTCCGAGTGCCAATTTTTAATGTACAAAACAAGTTATATCTTGAATTGGTATCAATTTTCATTACTTTAGCCACTCCTACAAAAAGACACATCGCTCTTATCTTAACAGGACAATGATGATTAGACTCATATTAAATTTATTTTCATGAGGCAAAGCAAAACAAAGTTAGAGCATCAAAACATCATGAACACTCTTCTGAGGCGGAATATGAGAGTAATCGAAGGTAATACAGTAATTAATTTTGAAACGACATAGATATATAGGGATATTGTTCGTCATATATTTGTATATATACAAAACATTCTTATATTATTCAAGTGTTTTTATAAATAATAAAGTACAAATAGTCTCTCAATGGGCTTGGTACTATAATGTCATTAAATATTTAGATATTATTCATATTTGGCATTGAAAAACGTTTAGAAATTATTATTCAGATCGTTAAATATTCAATACTTTGAACTGTTATCTAATAAGATTCCTTGAACATACATACATGACTCAAAGATTGCTCATATTATAGCACATAATAGTGTTTTAATATTATTTTATGAGTCTTTGAATTTCTTAAATTCTATTTTCATTCAATTTTTCATCTCGGAAAGTAGTTCCATATAGGTACTATGTAATAGAAAGATATGAAATATACAGTTTTACTGAAAATAGTGATCATTATATTGAATACTACAATAATAATAATAAAAAATGTAGTAAATGTCAACAATTGCAAACAAAAAATAAGGACTATTACAATGTAATTTCCACAGACAATTTAAAAAGAGTGATAATTCAGGACGAATCTGTTATAAGATGACGACAGTAAAAAATATATATCAAAGGAAATGATTCAAAGGTCAGGGACGTTGTTTGCCTTCTACATATTGTTTACTAAAGCAAGCTCACTCATTGCAAAAATGCTTGAATAAATACATACATTTGTTAGGATATATGTTCATACTTATTTTGAATCTGTTCCATCATTCATGAGCCTTAATCGCCAATTACAAATTGTTTTTATGGCATGTTACGTAAGGTTGACTATTTTTATATGCAACAGCACACATGAAATGGAGATAGATTTGATGTATGTATGTATGTATGTACATTGTCAGTATATATATGATTGCCTGTTTTATTTTTCTCAATGCTCTTGAGCAGTATTATGTACATGAATCGATATCCTTGTATATTTATTTCTTCTAATAATAAATTAGGCAAACAATTGATTACTGAACCCTATTTCACAGTGTGTTGATGAATTAAAACGCTTATATATGCACATATATATGTAAATACCAATTAAACATAAAAAAAGAAGATTAGCAACAAATAAATACAACTACTGACAGTCGTGTTCGAAATTATTGCCACCACCTCTCATTTTTTTTTTTTTTTTTTTTACATACAACTGCAGTACAAGCCTAAAGGTGGGCATTCAAAACGACGTAAAGAGAGGCGCTACGTCACGAATCTTCATCAGGCGTCTTCAGACTCACTTACATGGATAATAATTACGTCCACTTGACTTCTTGAGCTGAGTGAACGCGCGTATGTTCTTTCATTTTTACTTCTATTTGTATATACTATGAGTGACACACTCTGCCCATTTTTTTTCCATGGCGATGCTATGCACAATTATTTATTACAGGGCTGGCCCTCTTCTTCATTGGTGTCCATTATAGGCCTGACGATGCATGTAGAAACCTCTTTTGATGAAGCTTCTCGACCCAACGTCTCTCTTTAAGTCGAACTGTAAACTTACCTTAAAGGAGAAGAGTTATTATACATTATTATACTTTTCCTCGATTATAGAAATTAATGTTCGAGGTGGAAGTTTTTTATAACGAGTCTAGTCTCAAATCATTGCTCTCATGTCTCAAGTCAAGTTCAAATCCTTAAGTATTCTTATGAAGTCATCAGATTTCTTTCGAGCTCATTTCAGATCTAATTTTTGTGAATATCTAAACCTAGAAGTATGGTTCGAAAAAACAACAAATTTTATTAAATTGCACTTTCTTACAGTTGAACCCACCCATAGCTAGGGAATGCTTCAAACAATTCATACACTTTTCTAAGTCTACATTTTTTGTACCAAAAACACCGTCACAAGTGCAGATTATTTACTTATAGTTGATGTGTCCAAAAATGTCTGTTGGTACAAAAACAGAATGAGTATTATATTCCAAGGACCATGAATTAATTATTATTATCTGTTAAAAAATATTAACTAGGCATGACAGCACGGATCAACGTGTCAATTTACATAGAAATGAATTATTTTGTGCATTAATGCCCTGGTTCTAGGGTTTTCAAAGTGTGGGAGATTGATCACCCATACGACAATAAATAAATAGTAGCTGGTTGGCCCCTTCACATCATTTTCTACTTCTTTTGTTGATTAACAGTATTTACATATATCCAGTTTGATTTTTTTTTACTTTGCCTGCTTTTGTTCCTATTATTAGGGAGGCCTTTCCCCAGATTGATCACTTAGACTAAGGTGTGAGTTTTTGACTGCAAAGAACCTTGTTTTACTCAATCCAAATGGAAAATGGGCGCTCAGTGTAAAGACTTGTTAACCAAGTATGTCACAATTATTCAAGGTATGACTCGACTTATAGACAAATGATCTCACCATGTATGTAGTAAAAATAACTACGTACCAAGGTGAATGATATTAAAATGCTGATTACCGGAGAGCCATCCTACAAAGGTAAATGGCCAATCAATAAGGATGTTGAAAATAGACTATTAGCGCCTACATTATTTTTTTTATGTATACATATGTAAAAAATACGGTAGACTTGTTCATGATAAAAATGTGGAACTTGACTTCGAAAAAAATGACGTAATATTTACATTTAGGTAAAGATTTTTTATGATCTTTTTTTCATTATTTTGTCGTTGATAATAACAATGGTCAACAGTCAAAAATCCTAAGGGGTATAAGTATAATAAAAGTAATTTAATTTTGCACACTGATTTCAATCCTGTAGTTAATTTTTAAGAGTCCAACGGTTTTTGATAAATCGGACCCTATTTTTTTAGCTTTTTTGGCCCATTTGGTATGATCATAGGATTGGGACTTTTACTTAGAAAAAATGAAGTGTTTTAATTAAAAAAGGAAAAACACTTTAGTATTCTTGACCTTTTTTTTAAATTGTTCTCATTCCTTGTTAGGCCGTTGAAGGAGAAGCATCAAACTCTAAAGGAATTCAAAAGATGATCAACATTAGTTGTATATAAGTTTCTTCTCATTATATCAGTAATACAACTAATATATACCTGTTTCAAAATCATATTATAAATACATTCAACTGATATTAACAAGGGTACCGTAAGTCACACTCCTACTTTCTCATCGAGGTTAAGTTCACTCATCCAAATTTTATTGAAATAATTGTTATTAAATATAATGTTTTTGAACGAGTATTATACGTCTTCTACAGATATGAGATCTTTAATATCAGGAATTAAGGAAAAATAGAATGTGCTGTTCAAAATGCCAACTACTAAAAATCTTGCACGAAAAAGCTGCATAAGATTTACACGACTAACTATAAGTCTCACCCTTTCTCATTGCAATCTCCAAAAGTCCCTTAAGATAGATAATCTAGGGTGTTCGATAAATAAACACTGTGTCATGGCCGCGCAGGTAAGCTCTGAGTCTAGAGCTGTAAATTAAACTTTCAATCACATGGGACTATTTCAATATAACAAAGGGCAACGTAATTTGATCTCACTTACATAGAAGTTTACATTGTATTTGTTGTTATCGATTGATTTTTTTACTCTTAATTTAACTCAAATTAGTTGTTATTCAGGTGTGAATACTTTTTTACCCTTAAATTAAGAATAATTCAAAAGGTGATAAGAATTGGCTCACCAACAATTTATTTTGGGTTTTTTTTCTATTTATTTTTAAAAAAAGGTTGTGAGATACACTAAAGATAACAACGTGTTAACAATGTTTGTTTAGAGTTGAAATTTCTGCTACTATTGTCCATGAAGGATTAATATAACATATTGAATTATTACTAAATATTTATGCAAAAAATGATTACAAAAGTTTTGTATGTATTATAAATAAATTTTTGAATTATTCAATTTATTCGAAATGAAGTAAAATCAAAATGGCACAGAAGTAATCATGTTCTGTAAAATCTTATAAAAATGCTCTCTTGATAACAAGAATGACTCAATGTCTATTTAGGTACACGTATACAAAATACTATGACATTATTTCCTTTAAAAACCATAAATATGTAATATTGCTCAATATTGAGACCAAGGTTAAGGAACAGATTCATGGATTAAATAGCATCATATTACCTTTCTACATACCTTGTTCCTTCTGAAACTTGATTCATTTTATTTTTTCTTTGAGGAATTTTCGCGTTTCAACGTCGAAAAAATAAATAATTATGTAAAAATACCCTTAACTCTATTTCATTGATTCATGGTCAATTCATGTTTATGTTGTTATTTTCCTAAATATATGTAATTAGGATATTCTAATAACCTTGGATGTGCATTATTCATTGTGATGATATATGTACATACATTGATCTATTTACATAATAATAAAAGTATGGAAGGTTGTGGATTTCAAAGAACATAATACTGTTAAATGTAGTATTTTATATATTTTTTGTCAATTGTGGTTATCAATGATATAATTAATATCATTCGATCAATTATAGGGACAGAAATACATACAGAAGTAAGCAATGTATATAAAACAATTAACTCTTCCTATAAATAAATTGTTTTAATGTGATCAAGTAGTTACTTACAAACATGACAGGTATTGTAGATTAAGGCTGTATTTAGGCATGGGAATATTATTACAACGAACTGTTCAATTATGATGCATTGCTTTTAAGGCATGGATATTTCCTATGGGTGTTATTTAGTTGAATTCAATAATTCATGATGACTAAAATAAACTTTCTGCTCGGTTAGATATTTACCAGAGTGTTTGTTGTTCGGGAGTCCCCGAACTTGGACCCATAAAAAGTTGATAATTACGACTGTTTTGACTAAATCAAGTCATAATGTCAAGTAAAAATATTCAACTAATATTCAAGTTAAAAAATGATCACTGCAGAACAAGAATCCCCAAAACCAGGAGGATCTTTCCTAATGATATTTTTGGTTGTTCTAAAGACTACAGAAATCCTTTAATCAATATCATTGGTTAAATTTCATTGAGCAGGAGCTAAACACACATATTGTTAAAGGCCTTGCTCCATTCCAGATTAGAATTCTTTGTAATTTTTATAAAAACTTTCATATAAAATTTTTGGAACTATAATGAAAAGTTGAATAATTCCATCTCACATAAGAGTCTTCTGATATTTAATTGTATGAATACAGTTATAATGAAACAAGGTATTTAGCCACTTCCCCATTTTGAAGCACTGATATCTAAAAAATTACTCGGCATAATGTTGCGTCATTGGAAAAACTTGACCATTATTGAAGTCGATTTACTTTTAGAGATAGAGTTCCCTCCATCTTGATATCCCTTCAAACATCCTTAAAAAAAAATCCTTTTCTTCGACATTTGTGCCAAATTGCACGTCAAAATTTGTGGTTTATTTCTCGAGATTACTCAAGAAACTGACTTTCCGATTTTTAAATTTAATAGCATATCTAAACTAAGAAGTTATTGTTCTGTTTTAATTGACGTAATAAAACTTTTGTGGCTGCTTCGAAAATTGGAAAAAAATGTTGGTACATGAGCATTGTATCAGGAGTTTTTGAGAAGGATGAAAATAAATTTTGATTCAGGATATTTTTTGCCAATAGTAGTATATATGTCCAATCTGTTCATTAATTTTAAGAGATTGATCGTCCAACCAAATATATTTCAACGACAGTTTATTTTTATTTTTGGAGCCAATCATATTCACTGAGGAATTAAAGAAGAATTCTTTCTGTTCATATAAAAAGATTTTTTTTCTTAGTACATAAATATATATGTATTAAGAGTACATAATAAACATATGTTCATGATTAATATGAATGAGCTCAATAAAATTCAACCGAATTTTTTAACTACAAATTAACAAGACACATAAATCAAAAGTCGTAGCCTCATTTCGTTACACATTCATATTTAGATATAAATAAATTAATACCCATAAATTCAATTAAGTTTATTTATAATAATAATATATTAGCCTTATTTATTAAACATGAAATATAACACTCAATGTTTATTTATAAAATATAAAGCAATGAAGTTGATAATATTGTTATTTTATCAAATGTAAGTTGATATGATTATGACATGGTAATGAGGAAATGATTTACTTCTTTTTCATTTCTTTTTTTATTTTAAAAAGTAAATAATTTTCAATGAATTTAAAAATGTGAATTGACTATAACAACCACTCCTTATCGATTGCTAACTATTTAACTATTTTTAACTATTTTTTTAACTCTGCTTACATAAAAATATACGCTGTATTTTATGTCAACTGTCGACTTTTCCACTTTCGTACTTTTCTTCCCCTTATTATTGCTCAAATAATTTGATTGGTTTAACCTGAATTAGTTTTCCATCTGTGAACAGTTCTCTATACTTCAAGGAAGAATAGTTCTATATTTGGGAAGAAAATATCAAGTGATTGCAGACCTTTTTCTCTCTTCCTTTTTTTGAGGGGAAGAAAGGTTGTAAGATACAATAAAGAGAATGATGTGCTCAATGTTTAAACACAAATATACTTGTTTAAACACTTAAATTGTAAAGACTCATTACATTTTTAACATACAGCATTCCTCCCTTTCGAAAATAGGAGATTTTTTGACATACAAAGTTACTGTTTACAGAACAAAAAGGTTCATAAATATAGCCTTTCTCCACTCTCCTCCAAAATAAAGAAGAAAAGGACACGAAGTTATATAGTTAATAGCCAAATATCTCCTTATGTTGAACTATTATCTATTTTCTAATAGAGAAATATTCACGTTTTAACGGAAAATAATTTGAGTTTAACAAATTAGAGCAATGTTAGATAATTATGCAGCTGATAAAAAATAATTAGGAGTTGTTGATGTTTTGGGGGATGCATTTTGCACGGGAAGAAATTTAATACATTGACAATTATTTTCAATAATTAAGTGATCATATAATCTACTATTTTTAATAAGAATAATGTTATAGGCCTATTACTAAAGTAATAGGATATTTATTTCGAGAAATAAACCACAAATTCTCAAAATTTTCTAAAGTAATATATTCTGGATTATTAATTTAAACTTTTTTAGTTTCAACAACATTTTTCTATATTGCATTTTAGTCATCATCTTTTATACATTTTAAAAAGTTATTTATCTTGTTAGATTACATATAATTATTACAATCAATAATAATAACTAGTCAAATTAATTAACCACTTAAATATGATGTTATTCAATATTTTCATACTACAATAAGATACGAGGATTGCCTGAAACAAAATGCAAATGTATTCATATTTCTTTTATTCTTGACGGAGGATTAGGGCTAGGGGATATCTAAAAGATTGTCCTGGAAGAGTCCAAGCAAAGAAGAAAGTTATGAGGCAATTTAGGCCCTGTTAAAAATGATCGTAACATAACTATCAGGATATTTTAGTATACAAATAGATGACTTATAAGATCCTGAAAGAAGATGTAAATATGTGAAATGATACGCAGGATGGATCCCTAAGGATGAAGGAGTGAGATATACGGAAACATTTTTACTGGCTTGACAAAGTCATTTTAAGAACTATCTATGAGTTATTACAACTTTTAAATTTTTAATAAAAATCTCCCCACCCCCTAACTTCCTGCTAAATAAAATCGTTATATAATTGATTAATTAGTAATACTGAACTGACAACAGGGTTTCATGGACATTTTAGTCGCAGAAATACTTGTTTCATTCAGCTATTTATTAAAATAACAATCATCCAGTTTGAAAAAAAGTTTTTATGTAATTTTGAATTTTAATAATGAGTCAAGAAATAAAGGAGATATGAATAAATTATCACTGTGCTTTAAGCAACCTTCGTATATTAAAAAAGGAATTTTACCAATACTA
This sequence comes from Lepeophtheirus nordmannii, assembly GCA_963680855.1. NCBI lineage: Eukaryota > Metazoa > Arthropoda > Copepoda > Siphonostomatoida > Caligidae > Lepeophtheirus > Lepeophtheirus nordmannii. Next base: position 35,447,422 of record OY804523.1, on the reverse strand, counting down.
AAGAATTAGTTATTATTATTGTTATTTTAAAGATTGCAATAATCTTTATTTTGCAATGTGCTTAAAAATATGTGTATACATAGTTATACACTCATATATGTAATACATATAAAGCATATAATGATTATTTCACGAAAAATAAGTTCCTTGTTTTGTGTCATGCTCGAAATCATTCCAAATAAACTTATAACTTCCTATTTAAAAACGATGTTGTTCTATGTATTGTCATAATCAAAACAAATAATAATACACAAGCCCCAAGAAACAACAATCTTTGTTAAACAATGAGACAAAAAATTACAATAAAATCATAAACCTTGCAATTTCATTAAAAGTACGTAGGTAAAATATTTTACGATTAGAATATTAAAGAATTTATATTTCGTCAAGTTATTGACTTGGTTTAATCCCATATAAGTACATTGAATAGGTTATTTGAATATAAATTATACTGGTTTAAACTAAATATGGATATGATCTATAAAAAATGTATGGGAAGAAAGGAAAAAAAAATACCAATAAATATTACTATAATCACAGTAATTAAAATCAAACTTTTTTATTTTTGTTGTAATGCAATATCTACAACCAAGACGTACACACCTTAATTTATCGTATTTAAAAGCATGAATATAAAAGATTTCACAATTAAAATCATGTATTATATAGCAATATTAATGCAATTATTTTTCAAAGCAACATCCAAATAGAATCAACTCACTTTTTTGATGAGAATAGATGAGGAACGTTAAGGCATTACCATTACTTCACAATATAAAGTTAAATATTGCAAAAGTTGCTAAGGCTCAATATATTTGAAAATTAATTCAATTAAATGTATTCTTCTACATACTTTATATATCAAAAAAGGTATACTACATACCTAATAAACAACTAGGAGTTCTAATGAAACATAATCGTCTTGAATTGATAGAGAGGTAATCATAAAAGTTTTACTTTTGTCAAACTTTTAATTTATTGTCGATTTTTCATGTGGGTTGAGTTCAAAATATTTATCTTTCATCCATTTTCAATGAAGCCTATTGACAAAATAATGACCAAATTTATTAAGTTTCTGTTGAGCATTTGTATTTCTTCACAGGACTTTATGCTTGATGAGTAAGATTTATACAATTAATTACTAATAAAACTTACTAATTTACCGTAAAAGTTTTGAGAAAAACTTTATTTCCAAATATGTACGAGAATGTTGTATCCATTATAAAATAATTTGATGTTTCCTCTAATTTAATTAATATCCTGCAATGGGATAACTTTTTATAAAATTTAAAATTAGCTTTTGATGTCTGTAAATTTCACTAATTATAAACAATTAAGTCAAACATGTATGACCTAAATTGCATTTCTAGAACTTTCTGACAATGATAGAGTATATTTATATAAATGTAAGTGTGCGTAATGTATCTACGTACAATTATATTTATGTATAGGCATACTCAACGATCATTTGAATATGTATTTTAGGCATTATGGAAATGAAATTCTTTAAAGTCATTCATTTATAAGCAATTTTTTTGTCCAACTAATAATTATTTGCAGATATACATCAGTGAATAAGTATTTCATTAGATTAAATTAAATATAGGGCATTTTTGTGCCTTTTATTTGGATCATTATTTTTATTAAAAAAAGTTAAAAATAATAGCCAATTTTTTATAGCTCAAAGCTTTGTGGATCGTTAATTTTACCAATTGAGTTGTACTTTGAATGAGCAATTATTCAAAAATGCTTTGGTCACTAATTTAATGTTTCATTTTGCTACAACTATGATTCAAATAATTAATTATTAGATAATTATATAGTTATATCGTTTAAAATACAGGGTTACTTTGAGGTTTCTTTCTGCAGTATCAATATACTTTAAACAGCAAACATTGTATCCGTATTATATCACTGATTGTACAAAATCAATTGTTACTTGTCAAATTCTTCCCAACTATGTGGCTATTTTTCATAAAAAATAGAAGAGTTAATTTAACTTCAATCATTCAACATTCAGAACACTAATAAAGGGAATGAGTAGTATTGTAGAATATTGACAATTTGTAAGACAATAAACCGTAAGTTTTCACTTAGCACCATGTGCAGAATGAATAAAACATCATTTATTTAAGACAAAAAAGTAATCGAGATATTTTTAGTCAATTTTAAGTGCACCAATGTAGATCGTTTAAGTATGATGCAATCGTATATATATATTAATTATAACCAAAGAATAGTTTTAAGTACTAATGCATGTAATTATAGATAAAGTTTTTTCATTAATATTTTTTAAATTTATTATTATCTTTAGCCTTGTTTTTTTCGGAGATACTTGGTTCTCTCATCAATTCTTTGAAATTTTTGTGTAAGATAATTAATAGATGAGTAGCAATTTTATTATTGATGCAACTATGAACAAAACCTCATAAAAAATCATATAACTATTTGTGTATTTGTAACTTTAATTTATACAGATATTTATTTGTATAGATGTATTTTTGTAGAGTAAATTGGTATAATTAGTAATAATTAGACTCATTAATGAAAGGATTGATTAATTTATCCTATATTCTCTATGTAACTTTTTTTTAGATCATTGAATTTATTATATAATTTAATTATTAAAATCCTTCTTTACGCATTGGAAATTTAAATAATCAATTTTGATAAAACTTTTTATTACAACTCCCTGAAAAATTATAAATTTATTATATCAACTTTGTGATTACTAATGATGTATTTTTTCTTTTGCCAAAGGGCCAAAATTAATATTTTAATTATTTACTTTATAATTGTCATAATTAACATCTGAGAAAAAAGGCTAATTGAGAATATTTAAAATACATTTTTGAGACACACATCATTCATAACTTGTATACTTTTTTATTATGAGTGATACTTAAATAAATATTTTCTGTATTTGCAGAAGGTTCTGCCCTCTTGTCATTAGATTGCTTGAAAGAAATTAACTTTCTAAATTATATATGTCCTAATGACATAACGTTTATTATACAAAGAACAAAAAAAAACCAATGTTGTGTGAATAATTATTCACATACTATCAACACCCTGATTTTATAGCGGAAATTACTTGGAATTAACATATATATAATTACAATATATTGGAATAATTACCATAAATATATAAACAAAGAAAAAAATTTATTCCGCAAGTGGGAAGTGTATTAGAGAAGGAAAAAAATGCAAATATGCGTTTGTATCTGCATTGTATCTGCATATGCAAACCCGAAACTAGGGATTGTTTGATATTACCAACACCAATTAGGGTTTTATTTTGAAATTCTGCACAAATATAGAAACATCAAATATTTTAATAAGAATTTATTCTACATATTATTCAAATCAAATGAGATTTAGTAGACAGAAAAGTGATGGTTCACTTTTTTGTTTGTAACTTAAAGTCTACAACAGTTTGTCGTTACACCTACATTGAAACATTTTCGTGATATATTTGGCTCATCAAAGAACAATATAGGCTGTAATTGAATATAAGGAACGGATTATTATAAAATAATAAAATGTTTTTTTGTTTTTTTTGGGAGGAGTTAGGGAAGACTCAGCCAAAATTTACGTAATATATCATTTAACTATGTGTGTATCTATGTGTATAAATGAATATGTCTTCATTAGTTAAACAATGTATCTTACTTTGTTTGTCTGTGCATTCATAAATAATGCTATTAACATTTAATGTTTTTACATATTAACAATATAGGATGTAAATGTTTTTGATATTTTAAATTTTATTCTATATATGTATATGTACATATACATACTTTAGTAAACCCATTAGAAAGGTTTTATTCTTTTTATTCAAAATAACTGAATTCAATGTAATAGCAAAATAAATAAATAACTTTTTAATTCAATATGTCTGTCCCATTATTTTGTTTATTTAATTCTTGTTTTTTTGTTTTTAATATGAATTTACAAAATGTCAAATAATATTCAAAATTTACAAAGTGTTTTCAAATGATGAAGTTATCAAAACTTCTAATCTTCCTTCTTAGACATGATTAGTTAAAAGGTTTAGAGTATCTATGTACTCAGTATTGTACCTATTTGATTTGTTGAGAAGTTTAATTAAGGATGAGGAATCAAACTAAGTAATTATTCATTTAACTTTTTAAATACTAATTAAGGAAATCCTATTGAGCTTGAGATTGGTTGATGAAAAGCCACTGATGCTGCTTCCAGATCCATTGGATAGGTTATTTTTTATCAGTGGCACTTAATAGACATTTGATTCTCCTGAATTGTTGTTGTCACAGTTTACTGCTACTGCTATTGTTTTCATTGCAGTTTGACTCACTAACTCATTTTTTAAAACCATAGGATGCTCAGTTATATCTATTAAGAAAATTACATCAATCTTAGATTGTAACGTGACTCAATTATAAACCTACTTGAAGATATATTCATATATATACTTACTTGAATTTCAAACAACATATAATAAAAGCACCTAATTTCAAAGTGGGTTATTTCCAGTAAATACATCTGCACCATCTAAGAATGAGGCTCATTTTGCTTGAGAATAATCTAACTAGACTTAATAAAGTCTATTCTCTTTCTATCAAGGTCGGCTCTAACGAATTTGTCTATATATTTTTTTTTACACATTAAACAGTTTTCCTGAAAAATGAGAACTGAAGAGCAAGGCAAGCTGAGTAGTGAGCAAAAAGATTTCCACGAGATTTTTCATGAGAGAAAGATAAGAAATAAGAAAGATCAATAATAACTTTAGTTCAAATCATGACCAATCGATGAACTTTAGACGTATTTCATATCATTTTTTCTATTAGAAGTCAGCAATATTCTCTTGCACATCTAATAATCTTGGTTATTTAGAGATATGTTTCTAACGAGGTAAAAATGAATTCCCTTAGCTTTCGTTAAAAGAAAAATTAACTGTACTTAGCTTGTAGGTAAATACAGGAAATATAATCGAATTTGAAGTGAAGGGTTCAAAACTTATTACATTGTTAATGTTTTCTGAATTCAAGTATTTAACCAAACGATTCATTATACTCAATGATAATAATTAATCTTCAAGGAACAGGATCGGCCAACATCGAGGTTACGTATGTCAAACTTAAATCTTTTATGTAATGTTTTTCAATGATAAACCTATTTCTACACCTATGCATCAAATATTTTCCCACCTTAATTTCTTTCGTGGTTTGGCATAATCGGATGGCATTACGTAACTGTAATAAATTGTTGGTTGATATATCTAACTACATAGTAGAGTTCTTTTTGAGCAATTTTTCCTGTTGTGGTTGAGTTAAACTTGTATGTAGTTGAAATAAATAACAAAGGATATCAGAAAAGAATAAGTTTAAAGAAATATCAAATTTTCGTATATTTTTTTTGCTACACAAATGATAATTTATCAGTTATTAAAAAAAGATTCAACTATTGCAAGATTGATAGATGATATAGCTAATTATGTCGACAGACACTTCTATATACATAGAACCGTGACCTTAATATGTGTAGATCTATACCTATCTAGGGATTTAACGAAACATGATAGAGTATTAACAATCTCTTCGTAAATCCTTGAACTATGTGAAATACAAATAAAATAGTTTATTGATTAGACGCAATGTATCCGTCTTGTAATGAAGGCCTCAGTTAAGTAATTTTACTTCCCTATATCCATCAAGTGTCGAGCATACCAGTCATCTACCATTTATTTAGTGTTGTATACTGTATTAGTGGAAAGAAGACATTTAATATGTATACACATATCTTATACATAGAGTGTATATATTTAATGGTTTTAAGATCATATTTAATGTTTACATATGTGAAAAGAATGAATATCACTCTGAACATCTATCCATCAACACTACATATTTACTTTCTTAACCTTATAATTAGTATCCTTCTTAAACACTTTAAATCAGCCGAAAAAAAACGGTTTTTTTTTAATCAAAATTGAACCAAAATTAATAAATGGAAGATATGAAAACGAACTGTATTTTGATACTGAAATAATTTTTTCAGTATAAAATTTCATTTTTCTCAGATATAAAAGACAAATACAAATATTTTTATTATACTTATTTTAGTTATCGTTAATAATTTAAAATTGAAAAATAAGTTGTTAACTTTGTTTTGAAGAATCTACTAACATATACCAATATTTTCAATGTTCTCAGATATTCAACAATCTCAAATATTCAATGTTCAACAAAGTTGAACATTGTTCAAGCAAGCAATGAAGAAGAGCTTTCAACAAAGAATTGATAATAACTGAGTCAAAGATAACGTAATGATTGATATTTTATAATGTAGAAGTGTTATTATTAGATTAATGGTGTAATCTTAACCTTTTTCTGATAAAAATTGCAAACTTAAATGTATTTCATTACATATTAGATAGTAATTCAATTCGTAAATATATAATAAATAAAATATATTAACAAGTAAAAGGGAAATGATAATATCAATTTAAATATAGTTGAAAATTATAATAGCTAGTGTTGTAATTGAATATAGTACATTTCATATATATAGGTTGCAACTTGTGCACAAAATGCAAATTCGGAGTTTATACAAGAAAAATATTAGAAAAAAGGTACATTAATCTATAATTAATCCTTTTAAAAATGAAAGATTTATGCAAAGTTATAAATTAATCATAGAGAAAAATAAATATTTTAATTTTTTGCCCAAAATATTTATATACATACATATCAAACCAATTGTTATATTTTACCATTTATATTTAAAACCACAAAATAAATTTGAATAATCATATTTTTAACAAATATCCACAGATTTTACCAAAATTGAAATAGAATTATTTTTTAAACTAGTATACTTTGTTATATAACTTATTTGATGATATCATTGAAATTGTACATATTTAGAGAGGAAATAAATATCAGCACATTTGAGAAGGTGCACTTCACACTGAGAGTTACATAAGAGTTGCTTTTTTTAATCATACATTTCATAATCTTAAGGTGAGCCAATTGTAAGTACAATACCTTGAAGAAACATGATTTGAATTTATTGAACTCGAAGTAAAAATGATATTGGTTAATGGAATGTTTTGCAAAGTATAACTAATTATGAGAAACAAAAAATACCAAACATGCTCAAAAGATACAAAGTAATTAATGCATCTTTTTATTACATAACCATTAACATACTTTTTAAATATAAATTGTACATATTGAATTTTATTTACAAGTAATAACTTGTATTGGCTGATCGTAAAGTTATATCATAAGGTCTTGCCCTTGTTTTGGCCTCGAGCATGTACAAATATACAATATTAATTGATATTTTGAAATATATATCTTTATGAATTCATTTTATTTATAGAAAAGTTTGGCCAATATTGTTTAGAGCAAAAGAGAGTAACGGAGATTTACAACTCAGAAAAACTAAATTTTAATAGAACAACTATTAGTCAGACAAATTAAAAGGTATATAATTAGTTTTCTTTGTGTTTCTTTTAACATTTAGGAATTTTTTAGCTTCCACAATTAATAGTGGATAAAAAAATTAAATAAAAATATATAGTTTACATAAGCGCATCAATAACAATTTGAAAAAAATAAAGAATTAGTGACATGATTATTAAAAATATCAAAGTAATTAAGAAAAATTTGATTATTTTTAAAAACTTTGATACTACTTTTTATTTTCATTTTTTTAGCTATTTTGATATTTCCTTTTCAATACCCCTGAAACCAATACATAAAGCAATAATATTCTCTCACAATAAAAACCAACAGACTAATAAATATATCCTAATATTGCTATGTTGTCATTTTAATGTGGTTTCTATCACTTCCTAACCATGTCATAAATTTTTTGTAGAGATGTTTTTTTTATATAAAAGACTCTGTGTAATGCATTGGAGAATTTTATGAAAAATAGTTCATTGGTCCATATCATTTTAGTATATCTTTCAATTTTTGTGAATTTCATGAAGTGTGTTGTCAGTCTAAATTTTTTTGCTCAGTCCTTAAAAAAGACCGGTCCAATCAGTCTTAGGCTCCATCAATTATAAGGACTAAAACTTTATTATTTATGTTAAATCATATAAATTGTAATTTGATCCATTCAAATTAATACTCCAGAGTCTCAATTATACCATTAAGACTCCCTATAAGTTAATTTAGCACAATGGTTCTCAAACAGTTCCAGAGTTTATTCAGGTGCGCTCCGAAGAATTCCTAAAAAATTATATACGGATATGAAAAGCAATTCTATAACAAGTTACTATATAATAATATTTTTATTCGTAAATTTTGTTAAACAATATGTATTTGGTTATCTCATTAATGCACCCTGGGATATAAAAGTTCAAGAAACACTAATTTTACATTAAAAAATGGCTTAACCTCAGAAGGATCCAATTTTTGAATCAGTGTTTAGCCTTCGCCAAGTATTAACAAAACTCAAAGTTCAAGAATCAATTAACAACTAATATTTCATAATTAGATAAGATAATTTTGTTAAATGTTTTGAAGAAGATGAGAAAAAAAATTCTTTTGGGAACTGGTAGGTGAAAGTGAGCTGTAGTCCTCGGTGTTTAATCTAATACTACTTCTAAGTAAGAACCTAATGGTTGGTTCACTCCTCCTTTTTTTGTAAACAATGATTTCAGGGTAAGTCTATAATGATAAGAGAAAAACACAAAGTGGATTTCTGCTACCATCAGTTAACCGACGTTAATCCTAAAATACAGGATGATTTACTATACATTTAATCCCATATGGACCCGTATATGTATAAAGGAACTCGGGTTACAATAAAGTAATACTACTTATATTGACGTCTGGAAAGGAACTGCTTTATTTCCCTCTTTTATATAGGTACAGAGTCTAGATCGGAAGATCAACTTGAACTCCTACAATGCTCCGCCTAGACTCTGCATCGAGGTTACTGACACTAATATTTAATAAAAAACATAAGATATACATAATAAAATAAAATAAATAAAAACGTTAAAACCAAGGAGAGAGGCAGAGTCTAAAAAGTGTTTTCGCCGAAAGATGGAAGGATGTTCTGTATCCTGTAAGCCGGCTTTAAACGGTCAATCGATCCAAAGTCTTTTCGATGGGCGAAATCTATCTTAAAGGCTCGATCGGCTTTAGATATGACCTTGAATGGTCCAAGGTATGTTGGAGCCAGAGTTGGCCTAATGGGTTTATCCTTCATAAAGACGAAGAAAGCGTTTTTGAGCGTTTCCAAAGCTGAGCGTATTCTTCTCGGTGGATCGGGAATTAGCCTGGGAGGGCATTGGCGCAGGTTGTGGAATTTTTTATTTAGATTCCTGTCCATTGGCAAGTCAGGAGCCTCAGCCAGCGACAAGGGTAAGCGGGGGAACACACCCAAGAGATGTTGCATGGGGGAAAAGTTTGCTCCTGGTACTATAGGAACGGCGGTTCGAAGCCCCAATAATGCTAAGGGCAAAGCCTCCAACCAAGACTCCCCTTCTGGGCACATCCTTGCGGATAAGGCAGTCTTCAGGGTCTTATTGAACCTCTCAAGGAAACCATTAGACATCGGATGATAGGCCACAGTAAACAAATTCCTCGAACCCAACAGTTGTCCCAAACGCTTCCACAAAGACCCTGTAAATTGGGGACCTCTATCGGAGTGAATGGATTGAGGTACTCCCAACCGCGACACCCATCCGGCGAAAAATGCGCTCGTGACTGTCTCTGCTGACGTGTTTTCAATAGGGAAGTGCCTCTGTCCACCTGGTGGCCCTGTCAATGATAGTCAATAAAAATTTTAATTTGCCAAAGGGAGTGAATGAACCCACGATGTCCACATGAATAGTCCCGAGTCTATCCAACTCTGGTCGAAAGGCGTAGCGGCTGTAGGTCTAGCATGGACCGTTGGCTTGCTGCGTTGGCAAGCGAGGCACTCCTGCGTCCAAGACTTAATGTCCTCTCTAAGATTCGGCCACTTCTCGGAGTGTTGCTTTAGAACCCGGGTGAGAAAGGCTGTGGGCTGTGTTGAAGATGCTCTTGCACAGTTCTTGCGACGACACGATAGCCCTAAAATTCGATCCTTCGCCGAAACCTACGAGTGACGCGGCCCCCATATTTTTCTCCGTATTATGCCTCGTTTTGAAGTTTAAAAGCCCTGGATTGGAAGACTACTGGTCCTCAATGACTTTGCGCAGGAACGGAAAATTCTCCGAGCGAACAGGAGCCACCAGTCGAGAAAGGGTGTCTGCCACAACATTCATTTTGCCGGACTTGTAGACCATTTTACAGTGGAATTCAGAAATAAATGAAAATGTTCTGAACTCTCTTGTGGACCAAGAAGGGTTCCGTGCCTCCATCGCAGCCACCAAAGGCTTATGATCGGTGTAAACGGTAAAATGAATCCTGCGTAATACTGGATCATCCCCAGGAAGGATTGAAGCCCTTTTCGTGATTTAGGGAGCAAGAGCCCTTGGATGGCTTCCACTCGACTCTCTATAGGCGAAATCCCTCTTGCTGACACTCCATGGCCCAAGAAATTAAGCTCAGACACGGCTCACTCGCATTTATCTCCGGCCAAACGGAGCCCTGCCTCCTGGAGCTTGGAAATAACTTTGAAAAGGATCTCCTTGTGCTCTTCCATGGAGTTGGAAGCGAGTAGAATGTCATCAAGGTAAACAAATATGTTTGGCATGGAGCAAAAGAGGGAATCCATAAATCTTTGGAAGGATTGGGTCGCGTTTTTTAGGCCAAACGGCGTCCGTATGTATTCGAAGAGGCCGAGCGGGGCAATAATGGCCGTTTTGTGTGTATCGTTAGCCTCTACAAGGATTTGGTGATAAGCTTTCATTAAGTCTAATTTAGAAAATATTTTAGAGCCTCCTAAGCCTTGAGAGAAGTCTCTCATGTTCGGGAGGGGGTACCTGTCAAGCTCCGTCATTTGGTTGAGTCGACGAAAGTCTCCACACAGCCTGTATCCTCCACTCGGTTTCTCCACGATGTGTATGGCTAACGAAAATGAGGAAGACGAGGGACGAATGACTTGCATTTTTAAAAGAGACTGAATTTCTTGTTTAAGAAATTCCAGTTTTGAACGAGCTAATCTCCTCACTCGAGCAAAGCAAGGAGGCCCAGAGGAAACAAAAGAGGGAGTCACGGAATGTTGAGTGTTGAGTCACATCCAGCGAAGAGGGAAGGAAAGAGGGCGCCGTACTCATCTTTGAGAGGGATTGAATTCTCGGTTGAGAGAGGAAAAGCTTTGAGATGATTTCTACTTTCTTGTTGCGGGCGTCCATACAGACAATGAGGTCGAATGTCAATACAAAAGTCGAATTCCTTTAAAAAGTCTGCGCCCAGAATGGGCTGTGTCTTTTCCACAACGAAGAAAGTCCATGTATACTCTCTGCCTATGATCCGAAAAGACAAATTGGACGTCCCAATGGGGGTCAAAGTGTTGGCCTGCAAAGGCAACAAGGCGTGGAAGACGGGTTTTCTTTACGAGATGAGGCGCTAAATGAGAAGGGAGAATAGAAACTTGAGCTCCCGAGTCCATTAGAAAAGGGATTGAATGCTTTTCATCATGGATATAAAGGAGATCCTGATTAGGATGGGAAACCTCAGCTCTGAACAGCAGAGGACAACCTAGTTTTTTGACAAGAGGCTATGAAAAAGGCAATGAGGCCCAGGACAAGTCCTCGCGTTCACTCCATATTTTTGATGTTGCCAGCAAATCCCTTCACTTTTCTTTCTGATGTTCTTTTTCTTTCTTCTAGGGGAATACGTTCTATCATGATGCTTGATTTTTGATGCATTTTCAGCAAAAGTCACTGCTATGGCTGCTACGCCTGTGTAAGAAGAAGCATGGAATGTCTCCCGGAGGCCATAACAGATTCTAGCCAAACTCTCAGTGTCGGTCTGCAAGTGCGCTTTGGCCATAGCACGCTGGTTTTCTGGGACGGATCTCAACAATATTTCTCGAAGGAGAGTCTCCTTCAAATCTGGCACGAACTCGGGGTCCAGGAGTCTGTTGAAAGAGATGAGCATTTTTGCCGAGGAAAGCGATCTGTCTTGGGCCAGATCCAGGGCTTTTTGGACTCACTCTTTAGGAGAGAGGCCACATTGCTTGAGGATGGAGGCCTTTAAAACTTCATATTGGTCCTCGAACTGGACCATGTTTCTGGATCTGCCTCGTCGAATTGGGGCAACCGAACATCTGAAACGGGACGCGCTTGAATCCCCGAATGAGGGGGAACTTCGGGAGGTCTCTCCGGGGGAGAAGGGGTCGAATTTGTCTCGTGCGAACGGGTGGAAGGCATGATATCACTTCGGGGTCACCACTAAAGGAACTCGGGTTACAATAAAGTAATACTACTTTTATTGACGTCTGGAAAGGAACTGCTTTATTTCCCTCTTTCATATAGGTACAGAGTCTAGATCGGAAGATCAACTTGAACTCCTACATTTATACAGTATTTTTTTCATCAAATACAATATAATCATTATCGTTTCTAATTAAGTAGATGAACTACATGATTACACAATTAATTACTTAATTATATAATAACAAAAATATTTTGTAATGATGTAATTCGAATTTTAATAATTCAATGGACATACCAAGTCACGAAATGTCGACTTGCTTAGAGCCATAGAAAAAACAGTATCACAAACCTTTTTTTTAAGAAAAAATGGGTCCAATGGTGTTTTAAGACTTAAGAACAATGTTTGAATTTGAATATGTAGAAATGAGTAAGTTCATCAAACTTATTTGAAAAAAGATTAATTAAACATTAACAAATATGTATTTATTCAGCAGAATCAAAATAGATTATTTTGGTAGAAGCTATATATGTTGCATGTCTATTAAAGCATAAACAACTAATCATAAAAAGAGGTAACTATATATGTACATATTCCATTCTCTTTTTATTCATGAATTATAGCATAACAGTAAATATAGTATGTATATTTAAATGAATTATTTACATGTTTAACTTTGCAACATTTGTTGATTCATAAATTTTCTAACAAAGAGCTCCGATTCAAATATTTAATGTACATACATACATAAATAGACATGTATGTATTTATTTATATATCAGAAAATATCATTGAATCGTTGTTAGATGGGTTACTTATATCAATTTGAAGTAATTACTTGCCTACAATTTAAAAGTATTTTACACGGTTAAAATAACAAGAAATGATCTATTACTTTAATTCTATATACTCGTATTTATACTCAATTTGTATAAAATCAATTTTTTTCTCGGAATTTTTTTTATACTCCATACGTTGCATAAAAGTAGTATTAAATGATACATTTCCTGGTATATAGCAAGTTTGAATGTTACCATATCACATAAATTATAAAGTTATCTACATTGAAAATTTTGTCAAATTCACAAAAATGTATTCGAATTTTTTTTTTAAAACATAATTATGTAATAAACTTATCTCCAATACAGCCCATAATAGCCATACACAGTTTTTAAATTTTACGAGTGACCAATAGCTGAAAAATAATTCCTAGAGTGATCTTAATGGTGTACTAATATATACTAATTACAAATTTTTAGTAAATTCATAAAATGTGGAGGGACATGGTTCCCCTTCCTTCCCTGTTGCATGGTCTGTTATACAGTACATATACCCACAATCATGGATCCCATAATTTCATCAATTTTTATTAACAAAAACAAAACAAACAAAAATGACTGATTTTATAATACGTCTAAGAGTTAATTATATGAACTTTTAAATTAAGTTTTAGATGACTTTGAAGAGGATCAATATTTCTGTTGAGACTAAGACGGTAAATCTATCCGAATTTGACGATGAATTGTAATTATTTTAACGGATAGTTTGATGCAGGCTAATGAAACAGCTTTGTTTTTTGCTAAGTTTACATATTTTGTAAAAATGTATTATGAGCTCAATTAGTGCTTGGAGTAATTAAAGCTGAATTAAGTGGCTCCTAATAATGAGCATTGATGAGCCATTTAATTATTATTTGTATTAAATGAATATTATGGAATTGAAATTTATTTAAAGAATAATGAACTGTTTTCTTTAAAATTGACTTACCGTGATTTTTTTTTCATGACATCATAAATAATTTAATAAAGTAGCTTTATATTCGTTTCATTTTCAATATTACCCTTCTTCCATTATATATATACCTGGAAACTAAATCGATTTAATCAAAAGACAGTAGTGAACTTTAATATTCAATAAAAAAAATAAAAAAATGTGTCAATAGACTTTTATGTATATATATATATATATATATATATTTATGGTACTATTTTTATTTAGAAGTTATGATCCTTTTGAGAAACACTACTTCTTCAACTTTTCCTTCCCCTCCTCTATATGTAAATTCTACATAAAAAAATATGTATAAATGTCACTGATAAGAACTACATTCATACATATGTAATCACTATAATTCAATTAAAAACAAACTATCAATTAAGAATACATATAATATGTTTATCATATCTATTTCAAATATTATATATTATTTACTAATAAAACAGTTATCTCTCCTTGTAGCTGATTTTAACAATGTTAAATGAAAATAACTTTTTTTGGTAGTCTTTTGAGTATTGCTACGTAGCTAATTATTTAAACCTATATCATACCTAACTATTATTTTTATGTTAAAATGAAGGGGTTAATATATTATTATTTATTAACTATATGAGAAGAGAAAAAAAAATTTTTTTCTCTTACCGGGCGTGTAAGTCTTTTTCATTAGTCTAAAAAGTTAAATAAAAAAACTTGTTTACAAATGAGTCACTATGAGTCAGATATTTTGGTATGTTCTAACGGACTTGAATTGCACTCCTTTTAAAGCAATCTGAATCAACTAGTTTATTTATTCAAGTCATGCAAAAAAACTGTTGTATTAAATGTTTATGATGTAGGTATGTAAATCTTGTTATTTAGGGCAAATATTTCATCCTGTCTTTTTATCGTATCTTAAGCATTACTCTTGAAACTTATATTTGTTTAAATTTTTGTCTTTTTAAAAAAAATAACCAAAAAATTATCAAAATTTTTCATTGATACATATATGATAAAAGTAAGAATAATGTTCAATAATAGTAGATAAATTTGAAATATGCACTAAATTATTATTTTCCTAAAAATAGTGATAGTTTAATAAAAATGCTCAATTGTGAGTTTATTCTTTTATTAAAATTTGTTTAAGGAATGTCGTTAAATATTTGTTTTCGTTACTAAGATCGAAAATGAATAGAAATATACGTATATATACTGCCAATTTTACGTAAGTAAATATCATATTTGTTACAATAAAATATCATATGATTTTAAAACATTTAAACATTATTCATATACTACACATAGTATACGTTTTTACCATTTTTGCACCAAACACCAAAATGTGCCTAAATAAATTCTTTTTTCAATTTTGTAAGCGTCGCAGCTAGCATACAGAGGGCAAAATTTAAGTTCTTTTGAGCATGAAAACTTACGTTCCATGAAGTCAAAGTTATAAATGATAAATTATGGGTTTGAAAACAGGTTTTAATAAAAAGCTGGAAAAAACAACTTATAAATTTGAAATTTCCAAAGATACTTTTTGTAGTTTACGGATTCAGTAGATACAAACGTTAAAAATTTGGTGTTCACCATAGTTTTAACATAAATTATAAAAAAGTAAAAACATCATCCTTATCTTTGGTGTGTAAAAACCGAGTTAATTTATTTGTTGTTTACAGTTAAAAAATGATAAGATTACTAAAGTTCACCCAATTTTGAGTGGGTGGGTTGATTTACCTTTTTTTGTTTTTAAGAAGCAATTTGATGTATGTAGAACAGACTGCAAAATATTGTTTTTCTAGGAAGAAATAGATAAAAATGAAAGTCATTTTCTTCTTAGAGAAGTAATGGATACAAAAATGCGTCATCCTACAACCCATAACTTATCTATTATATTTTTGCATTTAATTTGTCCTCTACTTTTTATTAAGTTCTAATTATTGCAGACAATTTTGATATATGTACATACTTTCACTTTGGATATAATAATTATATCATACAATCACAAAATGCACTGAAAGCAGATTTGTTGTTTAGTATACAACAAATCTGCTTTAAGTATATTTTATTGTTAAAACGAAATGTTTTATTCAAGTATGTATTTTATAACCTCTGTATAGTTCTATTCATTTGTAATTTAAAAACTAAATTCATATTTAATAAAATTTGAAGTAATTATCATTGAATGAAAATCTATGTTCATAAATGACTTCGAGTAATATGTACTTATACCATTTTAATTTTTTTGGATCATAATTTAAGGAGAAGTTGCCCACTTGTAGATATAACATTTGGAGTATTAGTTATAGATAAATATAAATTATGCAATATACACAAAATTCCACTGAACGTCAGCCTCTAACCTTAGTTGGTTTCAATTGTGTTTTTTTATTAATCTAACTCTAAGGTTCAGGCTTATTAAATAACATATTTTAGTAAACTTTATTTTAGGGACCTTTATTTCTTAAGAGCCCAAAATTAAAAAGTAAATTAGTAAAGGTTCTGGACTCTGTGGAATCCAAACTTTACTGTTCTTTAAATTGCTAATTTATATATTTAAAGATTTCAGTTAATTGTTTCCTTCCTTTGGCTTTAATGTTTGTTCAATTGACCTTTTTTTAAATTACTTGATTCAGATTGATCACCATACATAAATTTTTTCATAGTTTTTTTAGAAACATATAATTATAACGGTCGTTTTCCTCTTATTTGGTAAGATGTGTCATTCATGACCTTCAAAAGTTATATCATCCTTACATTTATCTCTTTGATCATAATTATTATTATAATAGGTGCATTTTTGGTCTCCTCATTCAGCATTTCTTAACTGAAAGGTTACAGAGAGCTCATCAATTATGGAAATATTATCTGATGTAATACGTTTCATGGAAGCCAATCTTTTTTTCTTCATAAAAGCAAGCAAACCGAGAATGAAAATTGTCTATTAAAAATAAAATCAACTTCATGAAATTGCCGAGCTACAAACCCCTTTTTCCTTCCCTCCTATCTATATTTGAAATTGATTATAGCTATATTTGTATTTTTTATACCATTTAAGTCATTGACTGCTCTACTTAAAAATCATCATATTTTCTTCATTGGTGTGAACAACAGAAATAATAATAGTGTAACATTATACTCAAACTCTCCCATTATGAGAATTAGCTATATACATATGCCTATATATGTACAATTGTTCACTCTAAATGAAATGTAAATACCAAAGTACTAAATAGGCGTGTACTTGACCAATTCTTATATTTGTATCCTTGACTGAAAAAAAAATCATTTTAATACAAATATAATTTTAGTTATTCGCTTGTAATTTCTGATTTATGAAGCATGATTATTATTACTTCAGTTGAAACGCCACCTACGATGTGATTTTTTTATATATACCTATATTTGCTTCAATAATAATCACGTTCCAAGAATAAATTTACTATCATTGAATATTTATGCAATCTAAAAATGTCCAACAAATTCATTGGTATTTCAGTCAGACCGTTCTGTTTTTATATTGATTCAATAAATATATTTCATTGTAAACAGTACTTACATTACAAACAGACCAAGGTACATTTTAATCTACTCAATACAATTAGCTACTATATGTATATTTATGTTTTAAAGATATAGTTGTTTTTTATTATTTGGTATGTCAACTATTTTATTGGTTCAATACAAACAGAACATAATAAGACACGGTGGTAAAAACTGGGGTTACTGGTATGATTTGAGGTCCCAACACTTTTAAAAACATTTTCATACTGCCAAAAGTGGAGATTTTACGTGCTGGGAGAGATAAATTTGTTTAATGTACAGTTTTTGAAAAAGTTAGGCTTTATTCTAGATCCATCGTTAAGAAAAATTACAAGGATGAATTACATTAACAAAGAGGAACTTTACAACTTATTTATAAAAAACATTTTGACAGTTTAATTTGTGATTTCTCCCGAGGGAAAATTGAAAAGTGTAGTTAAAGAAATATGTTTTTATAATAAATCCAAAAACAAACTCAAATTGTTTTGTTACACACTAAAATGTAATAGAGTAAAATATAAAAAAATTGTTTATTAAACTGTCGGTAAAAATAGGTATCTCTTCGTTAAAAATGTAAATAAAAATACAGAAAAGAAGGAAATGTAGCGTGCATAACACACTTTAAAATATTTATTTATTTATCTATTGCCGTGAAAAGTTTAAGTTTCAAGGCTTATAATACATTATTAAACAATTTATAACAAATATCTAGGATAACTAATACATAGTTGACTTAAAGTTAGATTATTTTATTTATACTTTTTTGAGAAGTCCTAGCAAAATTACTTGAATTTAGAATATAGACTTATAGAAAGTACCAAAAATGGTATCAAAAATTTTAGGATCCCAAATCAAACCTAAACCCTGGTTTTTACCAATGTAAATACATAATTTTAATAAGCAAGAGGCTGAGTGAATACTTGAATGTAAAACAACATTTGAACAGTATTTGATTTCGAACTCCTCACTACAAAATTGACTATTTCTAGTATTTACCCATACACCAGGTATAAGTCATTACTGGAAATTATCGAAAAGTATTTACATAAGTAAATATAAGTATTTACCTTTTAGAGAGTTCTATTTTTGGGGTTAAGGTTTTGTTGCACTATGTTTTTTTTTCCGCTGGAAGGCATCAACAAAACTCAATGAAATTTCGGGTCCTTGTTGTCATTTTTGTCTAGGTCCTGTCACTTTAAAATAAGTATTTTTCATTTTTAAAGTGACAGGACTTAGCCAAAAATATATCTTCTATACAATAATAAAATATACAATATATAATCTACCAAAAAAAAAATGATAGTGGTTACTTGTATTTAAAAAAAAAATTAATATGTCTCTATTCGGGTAAATAAAAACAATTCTCCTCTATTATTGATTTAAAAAATAAAATAAAAACACTTTTTGGATAAAAAAGGTAAAAGGGTGAAAACAGCTGAAAATATAATATTTAACGTCCTTTGAAGCAACATATTTTTTGAAAAATTTTCAACTTTTCTTTAGATTTTTGAGGACAAAGTGCACTATATTTTTTTTGATGGATTAAATTCATATATACCCAACTTTAATCAAAACATGTCACTTTTTTCATCTTTAATGTGTAAATATCAGAAAAAACTACTTTGGATATGATGTTTTTTATGCTTTTCAACATAAAAGACAAATGCAGCAAAGTTTTTAAACATTTAGTGAACCTTTTTAAACTTTTGAATAAATCAATTAAAACCATATGACCATTATTACTTTTTTTTAAATGTATAATTACTTGTTTGTCCAATAATATGCTTTGTTAATGATTTGGCGATCTTTTTACTTAAAAAATAACACAAATAAATGTTTATATTAAAAATTTAATATCTTCAACTGAAGCATAACACTTTTTGATACACATTAAAGATTTTAGATGAACTTTCTATCATTTACAAAAATAATATCAAATTTATATTTTTATTATGTACCTATACATATGTACATCACAATTTGAAATTACTAAAAAAAATAAAATAAGAATAAATGATCCGCACATAAAAAAAACAAAAATTGATCGAAGGACATCATTTCAAGTTGAATATATTGCTTTTCACTTAATTAAACATTTATAATACTTCACATAAACTGTTGGTGCCAAGAATCATCAATGGCTCAAGAGAAATTGTTGGAAGGAATAATGATGATTAAAAAAAATCATTGTATCTCTTGATTTTGAATGAGGTTATTTATAGAGTATTAGAGGTTTTTTCTTTGTGATTGGATATGTACACACAACATAGATCATTTAGGTTGAGATAGAAAGTGCATAAAGTTGAAAAAAAAGAAAATGTATGTACTTAGACCATTGAAGATTGCATAAGTGATTATTAAAATATCCAATTCCTTTTTTTTTTGTTTTTGGCTAAACTGTTAAAATAAATTGCATTTTGAGATAAAATAAATATATTGTAAATGTTTTATAATTTTTAAATTTTCTTAAAGAATTTTTCTACACATTTTTAAGAATACATTTTTTAAGAAGGTTATTGGAATACATTTGATCCCTGAAATCTTGGTAACTTTGCCTCGTTATGTTGCTCATGGATGAATAGATGAGAAAATAGATGGATTTAGTAGATTGTATTTTTAGTATAATATTTTATACAATAATCTATTTAAAGGATATGGAAAAAAATTTATATCCTATGGCATTTAGTTAAATTCTAAGATATTGAAATTAATTTTTAAACTCTAATATTAAATTATTTGTTTTGTAAGAATTATAGCAGTAAATAATTCATTTAAAAAGAAATATATCTACCTATGCTATAAATATTTATAAAGAACTGCTATAAAAGTATATTGTAGTGACGATGATGCATAATTTTAATTTTATTAATATACGTTCCAGCAATTTATATACAAAATTTTTATTGATGATACATACATAGATTGTTCTTCATTATTTCTATTTTTTATTTGATATTTTTTTAAATTGTATACATAATTCATAGTTTGAATATAAAGATATTATTTTCTTTCCTGAAACATTGTATTAAAATATATTTAAGCACGTTATGGTTCTATGGAATCATATATTTTTCAACAATAATGCGTGTTTTTTTGTTGTTTTAATACATCAATAAAACTATTGTATGAAAATGCAATCGTAACTTTCCATGTGTTCATGTTAAAATCTCTCTTAAGGATAAAAAAATACTTTTTTAACGAGTTCATAAAACTTTGGAGAATGCTGTATATATAACTTAAAATAGCTGCAATTTAGAATTATTCATTTATTCTATGAATACAACACCATATTTTATTATAATTGATAAGATATGGATAACATCCTTTAGTCAGTTTAGGTCTATGTAAAAACATTTAAAATTTAAAATATAATGTAAATTCTATTTTAGAAATTAGCAACATATACTATGGAATGTATCTTTTATCTCAATTTATCTCAATATATCTCAAAGTGACAATTTGACACTCAAATACGAATTTTTGTAATTAAATTTCATTTTTATTTTCATAATTTGTGTTAACAAATCAAAATCAAAGGCATAGCTCAAGAAAGAGTCTAAATGAAAATGTATTATAAATCAAAAATATACTACACGTTATTGTTTTTTTCAGAAATACAACATTAATTGTTCAGGTTGGATCCCTATTTCATGAGGTACAGTGTTGTTTATAAATGCAAAATAATATGAACAGTCTTGGTCAAACTCATTTTACATCGCGGGCCACATACGACTCCTAGGTAGACGTCGTGGGCCGGACCATTAAAATTATAGTATACTTAGCTATAAATAACCAAAATATCATGATTTCCTTTGTTTTGATTTAAAGAAGAACAAGGACATTGTTAAATTTAACTAAAAATTTATTGAACAACACTTTTACAAAACATTTCACAAAATTGCTCAAACTTAAAGTAAATTATAATAATGAACTTTAGAGTGTTTATATGCTATTTGAAGATTGTATTGTTCCGGATAGTTTGATTGGGTCTGAGTCCTTCTCAAATTACATGACATTTTGCATAGTATTTCATAAATCCCATTTACAAATATAATATGACTAATAACACTTTTGAGGACATAACCTTGATGAAGATGGGTTCATGGAAAGTTCTCCATATTTAAGTATGCATTTTTTTATGTGCTCTTAAATGGAATGGTTATAGAAAGTGTATATCATAGGTGGATAGTTTTTGTTTCAAGATTATGCTACATTTGATAAATGTTTATAAGGCTGTAGTCGAGTAATCCAACTAATATACATAGAAGCTTCTTTTAGCTAAATTTTTATATTGTAATTTTCATATATGCATGTATATATACATATATTTGTTGTGTACAAGTGAAACTCTACAAGTTGAAATTCAAAATATTTAAGGTAACATTTTCAATGAAAAATGTATCATGGGGACAAGCTAGTGCGAAATTCAGCATTAGTATATTACTCTACTTGTATGTAGAAGAGATATAAAGACGTGAATTTTTGTATCGGAAAGTTCAAAACAATATGCAACTTTTGGTATCAAATTTATAGCATAGGTAATTGTAATTTAGCCATAATATCAATTTTAATGTTGTTTAAAGTGACCTTTGATAAATAATAATAGAAAATTTTATTGCTTATCGATATAATTGAAACAAAATTTAATTTAACCAAAAATACAAATTCAACCCTGATACCCCCTCCAAAATCAATCAAGTCCAACTTTCCTTAATGTTTAGAGGTATTTGTTCTTGAATTGGGATCTTTTTATAATTTCTAAGCCTCAATTGCAGCCGTTCTTTACTCTGTACTTGTAATAATAACACATTATAAAAATATAGTATTTTAAATTATATATAATCAATTTGTCCCAAAAAAGCAAACTAAGCGACTCTTTGACTTCAAGTCCTAATAAATAAATAAATAGTAAATTCAGTAAATATATTGCAGCTTGATGTTGAGTGTTCCCACCACCCTCAAAAGTCTTAGCTTAAGTACCGCTATTAGGCGGATATAATACCACCAAAGTGTTGAAATACAACTCGTAGAAACTTGCTACAAAATTGAAGTGTGACAACTAACCCGCACGCCAACTATCTCCTATCTCATTTACTCACACACACACGTAAATGTGTAGGAATGTAAATCATATGCAATTCGGGCGTGTTATAAAAAAAGAAAGAGAAAATCAACCTGGCAACCCTGACAATTTAATGAATGTCGAGGGGGAAAGCAGCTTGAGCTGTCATGACGTTTTACTGAGCTACAAGCTGCTATTCTCCATTATATATACAACAATAAATAATAACATAGACGAGAGGCAGAAGATTAACTGAAATTAACGTCATGAAATTATATATTTTTAACTAATAATAATTATACGAGGACTTGAGTCCTTTTTGTTTACATTTTATTTGCTTTATTAAACTTAATGTATGTATTCCTTCATGCGACATCTTTACTATCAGGTAGATGTTCTCCCCTCAGTAATATTGGAAAAATGATAATAGCTTCGGAAAACAAAAAGACCTGTTTGAAGAGCCAACTCCACTTTTTTATCACACGCCCGAATTGCATATGATTTACATTCCTATAAATGTGTATAAAATAAATTAGTAATATTAATAACAACATATCTATACATAGTTAGAAATTTAAATGATCGGTATTATAATTAATTACGATGTTATGAGACGAACAAATTGCAACTTGGATACCACACAGAATAATAATTTCAACAATTGCATAGTAAACACATATGTACAACTGGTTTATTTCTATATTTTTTTTTGCAAATTGAAAAAAAAACATTCTTCTTTATTTATCTACTTAATTAAATAGTATACAGGGCTAATATAACGTCAAAATAACTTTTAGCCTGACATGTAAAGAAACAATATCAAACTACTCATTTTGTGAATATATCTATCATTACATAACTTAGAGAAAATAGAAAAAGAGGTTATGTAACACCATTTTTGATCGTTGAACAGTAGGTACGTTTTACCATAATCATCTATGTAAATACTCCAATAGAATGTATCTAATTATTTTAAATTAATTACTTTAAAATGATTCATAATTAACTATTAATTATTATTATTAATAAATGGGTGGAAGAATGCGATGTGTTGAAATTTCTCCTTTATATCACACAGATATTATAATGTTGTATAAATCAAATCTAATTTGATCTACATACACCAATTAAAATTATCACAAATATATCTATTAATTAATTATGATATTTAATTAATGAAGAAATCATTGGCAGTTTTTGTATATAATATGTACTTTGTTTTATCCTCGAGAACTGTAATTTTTTTACTTATTTATTATCAAGCAGAAATTGAAGGTATTTCTTTCTTTAATTTTTTTAATCAAATATCTACTGATTGCTCAATTCAAAAGGTCAAATAAGATCTAATAAGCATTCTTTTGCAATTTGTATAAGCATTTGTTAGAGTGCATTCAAATAAGCATTATATGTTTTAATATATTTAATACGTACAATAATTATTAAATACCATTTGTCCGTATATAATTTAATTTTTATGTTATACATATTTGTATGTTACTATCAAATCTATAAATAATTTTTAAGGAGAAAATATCAAATATATTTAAGGGAAAACACATTTAAATTTATTTATGTGAATGTATATATATTTATAAATATATTTAATACTGCTGTCTATGTATTTATATAAATGGTTGAAGGCAATTATTATCTCTTTGAAAGAAAAAAGGTCAAATAGTGTTGTTATATATATAATCAAACCTGTATTAAGCGGCTAAGCAAGGGAAACTAAAAAAACAGCACTTAGTGCAGGTGACCTCTTGAATCAGGTTTGCTCTTTTTAATAAGTATTATAAATAGGAAAATAAGGGGATTAAAGGAAACAAGAACTGAAAAATAAACTCTGTCAAATACTAACTAGATATGACCGCTTAGTGCGGTGACACGCTTAAAGCAGGTGATTGTTATACCTGGTTTGACTGTATGTATATGTATATATACATTATATGCTTGATTAAACTAATCTAAAGATTCAATTTTGACCTTGTTAAATATGTGCTTCTTTATATATATATATAAAAGTAAGAGATTGATTAACGCTATTTTCAATCTGTTGTGTTTGCAATAGTATTAAAAGCTATCTATATAAACTTTTGCGCATTGTATTGTGGGTTGAAGATTGTTATAACTTAAGAATAGTTCTAAATAAGGAACAGGTTTTGAGGGAATGCTCTCATCAGCAACCTATTGTACATAACTATGTAATATGAAGTCCTTCCATGACCAAGGTCAAATCTTTGGTTAAACCATAGCTTACATTCTACACAAAAATATTCGATTGATTATAAAAAAAATAGTTTTGTAACAAAATAGAATTAACTTGCATTTGTTTTTTAGAAGTTCATTGCTGCGAAATAAAAACGTCTTTTTTATACTTTTTTTATATGGATAACACCATTCACAATATGTTTCACTGATTCTGCCAATGTCGTGCAGTTGTAAAAGCAAAAAAAACAAACAAAAAAAACATGACCTTTGGAGTTATTTTTATAGACATATTTACATATATATAGTTGGTTGTATTATCATAGGGGAGCTCAGTTCAACAGACATACCTATCTAAAAGTCTGTTAATTAAAAAACCCAACAGTTTCCGATGGTATGTATGCATGTATATAAAGAAGCAACCGACGTATCTCTTCTCTTCTTTTCTTTCCTAAATTATGATTGAAAATCAATATGAAGTAACTTTTTCATCAAGGTAGACTATTCTCTTTATATATACTATCGATATTATTTTAATTTATTAATTTTCCCTTTCATTTGAGCAATGTATTTTTGAGAAAGTTTGATTAACTTTTGCTTGCCATCAACATACCTATATATGCCTATTTTATGTATTGTAATTGACTTAAAATTAAATTAAAGCAAGGACCTTTAGGTAGATATCAAAATAAATCAATGGTAACCATACCTAAGTAGAGTTAATGATTTTCAGAAGGAACTGACGAAATGTCCAGCAATTTATTCTTTCAAAGATCAAAGTTCAATCTAAATTACCTTTAATGTCCTACATTTTCCTTATTTTTTCCTTATTATTATTATTATTTTATTCCTTAAACCTTCAAAACCAAAAAGACTAGCTCTATTATTAGGTTGAAAATTTATGTTATTATCTTAATACCATTCTATGTAGGGTGTATGTACATATGGCATGATTTATTGTAAAGCTATTTGACAAAGGTTTTCCTCCAATATTTCAAGAGACTCTTTTTAAGCCGTATTTTTTGTATTGCATTTTGCAATAAGATAGAATGTTCCACTTCAAAACTGTACTTTGTATTTACATGCAGTATCAATGGAAGTACAGGAAAGAAGCCACACCTATTCAAGGTTATATCAACCATTTTGCTATCATTAGAAACATGATGGTTAAGATTTTTGTTGTAAGAAGTTTTATTGTTTTTTCTTGTTCATTATATGCGTTTCTAACTTACATTAATAAAGTTCCTGGCCATATAGGTATGTATGTAAGTATGAATTAAAACTTTTTAAAAAAGAAATAGATTGTGGCTTTGATGAGTAAGAAAAAAAGTGGTATTCCTTTTAAGCATGGAGACTGTAGGTACATACTACCATATACATATTGTATGTGGCTGTTTGTTTAATTCAAGGTTCTTGAGTTGGTTCATTACGTTAATGTGATTATATCTGTAGATAGAGTGACTAAAAAATAAATATCTTGTCCAGACTGCTTTCAATTGTTGTGATGGATGTACTTAAACATAGATAGTGAAGTTCTACATTTCTTTGAAAACACATCGATTTCCTTTTATTTTTTCGTATAAGCTTTTAGAGGTACTTTTTTTATTCATTACACGGGATAACAAGTTTGAAATGTCCAAAAAAACCTAAGGGGTATAAGTATAGTAAAAGTTATTCAGTTTTGCACACTAATTTCAAATCTGTATTATTTATTTTTTTTCGAGAGTTCGACGGTTTTCGAGAACTCGGACCCTACTTTTTGAGCTAATTTGGCCCATTTTCTAACTTCAACTTCAATTTAAGCCTAGAAGGATGCTCATTTTGTCCATTAAAAAATAATGATCCGCTAGTGTATTTAATTCAAACTCCATTTACAGTCTTTGTTTTGACCTAAAGGGACTCCTGCGGGCATGGACGGCGGGAATAGGTTCAAAAGTCACCCAAACGTTTGTAATTAAATAACTCCTTGAATATTACATGAAATGGATTAAGAAGGAATGCATTAAAGAGCTTTCAAACGACATGTCAAGCGCTGGATAAGAATCCTTAACTAAAACGAAATCGTCCATCTAAATATGTAAACTTTCATCCAATTTCAAGCAAAAAATTGCTAGAAATCAAAGACTTACGGTAGAGCTACTAAAAAACAACAGCAATAGACTGAAGTAGTAGCGTGCAGAAGGATTTCAGCTGATTTTGTAATCCTTCTATGCGCTACTACTTTAGTAGCTCTACCGAGATTCTTTGAACTATATATTATACAAATGACCTAATAAAAATACATCCCCTCTTAAATCAAATATATATGCGTTTAATTTAATTTTGTTACTTTGAAATTGATTTTTCCAACTTGGGTCGATCTGTGGTAAGATTTAAACCATTTAAATTTTATAAAATTTTACTGTGGCAAATGGATGTAAAAGGATGAAAATTATCCAATATGGAAACATAATAATGAAGACGTAATGGTTTTTATAGTCAAACTTATTCTTAAATCCCAGGCTGAAAACCCCATAATTTTTTTAATAGATATAAATGAAGACATTTTCCAACCTTTTTCTATGGGTAGAAAAATCATTCTTTTTTTTCTTTCTTTTTCCATTCACAAATTAAATTTTTTTTCTTTTCTTGTCATTACATATCCATTACTTCTGAGATTTCATGATTATACCTCTTCGTCAAACCCCTTAATATAATTTTTAAGAGCTCTTCTTAACCCATTAGGAATATACTTTTCCCTTCAATTGAACTATGTTGAACAGCAATTAAATAAAATTACATGGCTTTAAATTACTTCAAGGATGATGAGGGAAGTGGTTTGAGTCATCCAAATTTTCTCTAATTTATACAGCCATGTCGGTCATAAGAGCCCTTAGTACATTATAGTAATTACATACATGTATGATCAGGTCATGGTTAAAGTATTGTTGTTTTAATAGGGAGGTGAATATGAGCACGAGTTGGGGTAAACCACAGAGTGTAAATAGGTATGTAATCTGATTGAAATTAATCAAGGCTTTTGGTTAAAGCTTTACACATTTCCACGCAATTACTCATGTCATTTTCTTAAAAAATAATTACATCAAATGAATGTATAGAATGGTTTATTTATCTATTTAAATATACCTACGTAATACGTTTCCTTCAACTTTATCTATGTTCCTTGTCTTCCAAAACTACTATTTTTTCTTCTTATCTTTTTAAAAGGAAAGTGTATTCATGTTGTCTGCATATTGTAGGTATTTACATTTTTTATGAACATAGTCCTTAAAACATGGATTTCTATAATCATTGTAATCTTAAGCGTGTGTGTAACTTTGATTTTTTAACAACCCCTTTTTTACGCTATAATAAAACTATCTTTGGTTTATTCTTCTTCTTTTTTGTTTCAAGGGTGAGAATTTTTACTTCTTTTCTATTACTATAAAAACTATACCTGACTGAGCTTCCATATCTATTTATTTTTATTTTTTCTTCAATGGAGAAAAAAAAATTAATATGTAGATACCAGAGGCTTGGTTAAGGGCTTCTTTCATTATACACCAGACAAAGGCAAAAATGATGCTATGATATTAATTGATAAAATAACAAACAATCTCTGAAGATAAGGATATTATACATATGTATAGAGTTTGAAAAATCCAGTTGCAAACCCAATTGAGGATTCCTGTAGTATTGTACACACCTGTTAATATTATTGATAATGTGACAAGAAGCATCTGTTTGTTATAATGAATGTACAGTTGTATGGTATATGTATATAAATATCAAAAAGCTGTCACAAATATATATATTATTGAATCATATTAAATGTAAAATCTAATTTCAAGAGACCATATCTATAAGAGTTAAAAAAAACGATTTATTGTTCCCATTGTTTTTAAACTTTATTTTTATGTATGAAAAAAAAAGAGAGAAACATTTTTAATTCGATTACTTAATTCAACATGGCATAAAATAATTAGAATAATTTCTTGAATGAAATAAAAAACAATTTTGGTGTTATGAGTACATATAAAATAAATAGACAACATGTAGCAATGAGTATTAAAGTTATATTACGATAAAAATGATATTTAAAAAATATTTCAACTATGTATGTATAGTTTTTTTTTTCACTAAATGGGATCAAATTCATATATATATGCGTATCTATATGATTAAGTATGTATATGAAAAAAATTTGAGAAAACCAAATATACACTGCATGCTTCCCTTATTTTTTACCTGTAATGGGAATAAAATTTAATTTTATTGTCATTGCAAAATACATACATACATTTATGCAATATGTGAACACACTAACATGATCTTGGAATTATGTTCATACTTAGATATCTTTTTTTTGCTTCATAGTATTAAGAAATAAAAATCTGCTCAAAAATTGAATCATATTTTTGAAACAAATTTGAATGTTTCCTTGCAATAAATGTTAAATTAATATATATATATATATATATATTAGGTCTATATCTATCAAATGAGACATTCAGCTATTAAGCAACAGATGTCGCTAGGAGTATTTTTAAACGACCTCTAATGTTTTATTTTTTTTGTCTGTCATCTGGCAACAATATTCATTTCATTGTTTGTAAAGTTTCATAAAACAACGCATTTTTTTTTATTCTTAAAAATGTCGAATTTCGTGCCTTGAAACTAAGATTTGCAGACTTCGTTTGCAGAAAAACGCTTTTGAAGCACATCAAATGTTTGTAGAAACTTACGATAGGCATGTTCTAAGCAGAGCACAGTGACTCAGGTGGCTTAAAAAAACCAAAAACATCGAACAAACCACATCGCTTTGGCTGCAAGACAATGCTGTATGTTTTCGTGGTATGA
Source organism: Lepeophtheirus nordmannii (assembly GCA_963680855.1). Classification (NCBI taxonomy): domain Eukaryota; kingdom Metazoa; phylum Arthropoda; class Copepoda; order Siphonostomatoida; family Caligidae; genus Lepeophtheirus; species Lepeophtheirus nordmannii. The sequence continues at coordinate 35,417,707 of OY804523.1, read as the reverse complement.
TTTGGTACGAGTTGTTAAAATCCGGTGAAACAGTTGAGAGTACACGCTACCAACGACAATTGATCGATTTGCTATACTTCAAAAACTCCCAGAATATTCCGATCAGCGTCACCAAGTAATTTTTCTTGATGACAATGCACCGCCACACCGAACAAGAGCGACCCGGGAATTAGTGGAGACGTACAATTGGGAACTGTTGGTGTATGTGGCTTACTCACCAGACTTGGCGCCATCAGATTATTACTTATTTGCATCGTTGGGTCACGCATTAAAAAAACAGTGCTTCAGCTCTCACGCAGAAGCCAAAAAAAGGCTTGATGATTGGTTTGTAGCCAAAGACGGTCAATTTTTTTGGTGTGGCATCACCGAATTGCCTGAGAGATGGGAAAAATGTTCGCTAGCTATTGCTATTATTTTGAAGATTAAATTTGTCACCATTTTGTCACAATAAACGTTAGAAATTGAATATTAAAGTCTCATTTCAAATGTATAGACCTGGTATATACTTATATTCCTATTAAGAGAAAAAGTCGCAACGAAAACATCTTAAAGCCATATAAAATATTTATTTTTTTCATCAAAGCTTCATGAATACGAAATGTAATTGTATTATTTTGATATGAAAAGTTTATGTTTGTCTCTCCTTTAAATAGTTTTTAATTTGCAAAATGTAAAGCTTTTGGCCAAATTTTTCTTAAAACACTTCAACAAATCATTTTTTTACCACATTAATGTTATTCTTTGCACATTTATACGTATACAAATAAATTAAAGTTTTTTCTTCAACTGTTCATAAAATGAAAAGGTTTTTTCATATAATTCAACAATTACTAAAGTTGATTTTACTTAATGATGTAATCAAAACTATTTGAAGATATCTTCATACTTACCTATACGTAATAGAAAGTTTTTGTAGTTTAAAATAAGCATCTACATATAATTATAAATTTAATTTATTTTTTATGAAGAATATTTGCAAGAACGAGTCATTTAAATGCTTTCATACATGAATAAATATAACAACATATATATATGAATAATTATTTAAAGGACCTTTATATCTATGAATATCAAGACCATTTAATTATATTTTTTTAAAAATATCCAGTTTTTAAACAGAATATATGTTTGGAAACATTTATAAAAGCCTTTCTTATTATAGTAATAATAAAAATTCATGCACATTTCTTAAAACAATTAAAACGTATTTAAATTTAGTAAATCTGATTTATCACCACTATATAAATATATATGTACATTCCTATGTGCTCATAGATATATTTGCACCATCTATGAGTTACATTTTTATTTTTTTAATGAAATAAGCCTAAGGCAGTATCGTATAAATAAAAGAAACGCTCCATCAACACCTACACTGATTACACGATCAATAATAATGTTGGTGTACGTTTATTGTTTCATTTTACTTAGAAATTTTCTACTGAAACGTATGTTTATTATATAACTAGGAAATCTGGCATATATTCTAGTTAAGAATGAAAAAATCACTCATAAATCTGTATAATTATTTTAAAAGTCATTTTTTATTGCTATTAGTGTTTAGAGACAATCCGGGGTCGAATTTCTAATTTGGGAATATCTTAAGAAAACTATTATTGAACCGTTGTTCCATTGGTCTCAAATTGTGAAACAAAAATTTCGAATTTGAATTTTAGAACATAATTCTAATTAAAAATTTAGTATGAATAATTAATTCAAATCTATTTGTTATATTTTAGTTATTTTATTGAGAATTGGTATCAGTAGGTCCTCAGATCTTAACCGATATAAGAACAATTAGATAATTTTCCGAGTAAAACAATGTACTTTATTTCCGACATCCGATATTTTTGCATATTTATATATGTAATAGATCTAGCAGAAGTTATTGATCCTTCAAATTCCTAATGATTTCTCATTTAGTTCCAAAACAACTAAGTGTTGATTAAAAAACCAATAATGAATGTAAAGTTGCATTTCTAAATATGTACCTTCATAAGAAAAAAAATATGTTTAACAATTTGATTAATATTAACTATTTAATATAGACATGATACATTAAGAAGTTATCGACATGTTAACCTATTTATATAATGTAAATTTTATATCTGATAAATTTTTCACCATTATGATTTAATGTGGAGCTTGACAGAAAAGGGCACGTAAAATCAAAATTGACTCTGATCTTGCAATCAATGATCAACGAGTCTCATTACAAAAATATGACCTTTGTCTTATGACCTTTTGAGAACTGGTTTTAGCAAGGAAACTTGCAACCAATTCAAATTGAAAGCCGATACTCCAAAACATTCAATAATCAATTCATGGATCACAAAAGACCAAAAAAGTTGTAATTCTTTAACTTTACGCGTGTAAAGCTTCAATTACTGAGATTACGAATGAATTGGCCCATGGTCTCAGTTAATAAGAGGAGTACAACTGTCATGAAATTTGTCTATCTTTATGTTTGAAATATGTATATTCTAAAATTTCTCCAAACGCCAACCCCTTTATATTAAACAACTCTTGATACACAAGACTTTTTTTAAAAAAACTCACATACCCACCCATGGCAGACATGTCATTAAATGAACTTGTCATTGGATCAAAATGAAGAATTCTATATATGTAAGTAATTGCGTGAATTAAATTAATTGTGTTATTATTTTTTTTTTTCAAGGACAAAGATGATTTTTACACATATTACGCTACTACAAGCATATTAATGGATCTATCTACATTCTTGTTTAAGTAATACTACTTTTAGATAGAGAGCATGCACAAGTATTTACTTTACATTTCTATATTAATAATTTATTTCACAGCAGAGCTATTCAATGATCTTTCAGATTATTTTTTACTAAAAATATATTAATTGTACTAAGCTACATGAATGTTTTTAGACATTTTGAAATGTGATCCAAATATTTTTATTTTTCTACTCTGATTTTTTTACGTCATGTTTTGTGATACATGATATTATGTATTATATAACAAACAAAAAAGTTCAAAGAATATTCCACTAAATTTAAATTTGAAAAAAAAACAAAAGAAACTTTCATCAATATGAAAAAGAGTCAAGTGAAATCAAGCACAAAGCTAAAAAAAATTAAGGAAAAGTATGAATATAAATTTCTTGGGAATTTTTCTTCTTATAAAGTAAGATTGATTAATCATTCAACTTTATTGAAGATTCTTCAATTACTTAAAAGGGTATTTTTAAAATAAAAAATTCAAATACCTACACTTTATAATAATCATTTCATTTCCATCAAAATATATGAAGAAAATCTTTTAAAGTTTTTTTGCCAATTAATAGACTTATATTTCTTCCTAATATATTTACATGAATATCTATATATATTTATAATATAATATATGAGGCTCAAATTTAATGGGAAAAATGAAAGTAACTCTTTATAATATTTTATAATGTTAAACTCAAATAAAGCACTTACGTTAAAATACTATTTTTTTTTTTTTTTATTTAAATAAAATCAAGTCGAACTTAATGTGAATAAAGATTTTAATATTTCTTTAAATCTTGATATTATGATAGCGTTTTTACACTCTATTTCTTAGTTTAAAGAGTTTATTGATCAATTTTATTTACAGTCTGATTAAATCAAAGAATTTCATTTGTTTTTGTTTTTATTAAAGTATAAATAATATTTTTATCACATGAAAAGCTCTAGTTCTTGTTTATTTTAAAAAAAAACTTCTTACTCTCATAATGTAAGACGCAAAACTATGATTTTTACCTATATCATTTAAAGTTTAAACTATCTAAAAGGTGCGTTATTACATTTTTCAACATATTAGTTTAGAAACATTGTTGAATAACTCCATTTATATATATAGATATTGAGATATCACAATATTTTTTCCTTTTAAAAATATGAGGCGTTGTGACAAGGAAATATCCCCGTTTATAGTGGGAAGTTTTTTTTCAAGAAAATTTTCTTTATTGGAAAATTAAATTTTACAATCACAAAACCTCATATTTTTATAATCAGATAAATAAATGGAATTGTGATCTATGAGTTAAGGTACAAGTCGGCCATTTAATATAATTAGTGTATTAATATGGTTGAAATCATTTTATAATTTAGTATCAAAAAATATTAATTAATTTATGTGTAAAAATCTTTTCGCATATATCATAATAATTGATATATGTACGATTGGTTATTTGTGAAGAACATTTTATATTTTGGATCCTCATTCTAATTTTTAACTAAGTTTATGCAAATATATTAGTACATTTACATATATTACATCCTTTTATGCAATAAAAAGCCATTATATGTGTGTATGCACATAATTTGATTAAACTAAATGTTGTAATGCCTTTTGAGTCTTAAAATTACATATTATGTACATATGTATACAAATTATCGTTCTATAATCTATGTAGCTTACTTCTAAGTAATGATATTTGTCATAGCAAGGGAAATCCTATTAAAAAGATTTAGCAAATGATTTTACGTCTCCCATTCATATCGAACTTTTCTTATGTATCTACTATGTACATAAATCCGCATTTTTTATATGTTGTAAGAAAAATAAAGACTATCAGCTGGTATTATTCGCAATTTGTATAGAATGTACGTAAATTTTATTTCTAAAAAAAGATATATGTGTAAAAAGAGAGGCATGAAGGGTGTTTTTTTACCCTGCCATTATTTTTTTTTACAATCCAAATTAAGCGTATGTGTTCATAGAATAAGTGTACAAATAAAAACTACAAAAATAAATATCTTGATTAAATCCATGTGTATTAAAAAAAAATCATATACATATTTGAAGGGTCTTTCCTTTATTGCAATTTTTAGAGTAAACGAAAATCAAGTAATCCTTTTTATTTTCTAGAACACATTAATTTATATATAAATATAATGTACATATATATATGTGCTTGTAGCTTATTTAATATTATCCTCAGCTTTTAAAAAAAATGCATGTAATAATATATATAATAGAAATTGTTCGTATCAGTGCCATTATTTCATTATGAAATAAAATTTGTTACATCTTGCATACATACTATTCAAGAGTAGTTTTCTACTTCAATTTGTTTAAATCTATGTATAATTAAGTTTACATACTTAGTAAGTTAGTTAAATCATCAATATCCTTCCTTCCCTGGGGATGAAAATATTCTAGTTTTGAAAATAATGGGACTTTAATTGTACAAGAATTAATTATATTATCATTTAATAACTTTTAGGAGTTGAAATAAATTTTAAGGTAGTGTTATTGGAAGGAATAATAATTTAATGTACATACATAAAATATAGGTTAATTCATTCTAGGAAAAAAATAGGTACACAAAATATATATTTCTATTATCAAAGCAATTTTCAACCACTATCATTTTATTAAAAAGTTATTTAAAGAGCATGTGTTCAAAAACATAAAGTATTATGTGTACATATTTTTTTAACATTTATATCAATAAAATGAAAAGAAACACATTTATTTTTATAGAAGGTTTTCCTTATTAGGTTCAATTTATTGTAAAAGAATTGTCTGAAAAGATTTAAAATGCTATATACATGTATATATATATATATAACATATATCCTATTGTAAAGAACTTTATTAAACTAGGTATGCATTCCTAAGGTGCTTAAGGTTACATATAGTTATACATTTATTTAAATAATGTACATGTATGTTTATACAACTTGAGATTCCATCATCAAATTATTCACACTCATAACATAAGTTATAGACAGTTTTTAGAACATACATATTTCATGTTGGTCAGTTATTATTTTACTTTTGTAAATATTCCTTATATAAAAGGATCTACACCCCAAAATGCAATTAACTCCAAATGAAATTTTAGTGGTTAAAATGCACAAATAAAATAAAGACTACAAAAATAAATATCATGATTAAATCCATGTGTATTAAAAAAAATCATATACATATTTGAAGGGTTTTTCCTTTATTGCAATTTTTAGAGTAAACGAAAATCAAGTAATCCTTTTTTATTTTGCAAAACAAAAAAAAACAAAAAACTATAGATATACAAACAATTTTATATAATACCTTCCAAAGAATGAATTTTAATGTTCACATAGTACATAGATAAAATATTAATCATAGCTCCATGTGAATGAGTAATGACAATCTATGATAAGAAATATATTTGATTCAAATATTCAAATGACGGCTTTCACATTGATAGATTAATAGCATTTCTTTAAGACATTTAATTTTTTTCTTATTAAAATTACTTTAGCCATTAGATACCTCCTTTAAAAAACCCGATTAATCATGTAATTTGTTATTTTTATATTCATCTTTAAGATTATGGTATACTTTGTCATGTAAAGAATATAATGTGCTGCTAATAAATGCGCATATTTCGTATCAAAGTAAAAGTACACTTTATTGACATTTGATTCTCTTTAAGAATGATATTTTTTAACAAAAAATGTCAAAATATCAAATTAATATTATGCTATGAGTTTTTTAGGTAGAAAAAGAAGTTGCTCCTATTTTCAGTTCAAAGCAAGTAAGTAGGTACTTGAGAGGGTTTAAAAATTATATTAGTTGAACAGTAAATATACTATCTGTATCGGGTCAAAGAGCTGCAGTTATCTATGTATCCATCATTAAAAAAATCATCATAAAGTGACAAAAACCCCTTTTTATCAAGCAAATCTAAGACTTAGTACTTGGTACAACTCTAGAACCAAGACACTCTTCAATAGTTGTATATCAGGGAATAAGTCTGCAACATAGGAGTCAAGCTATATATGTTATCAGGGTGATAATCCACATATAATGAACATTAAATTTTAATTATTTGAAGATCTTGCCCTCTTTGTTTTGTAATTTTGGTCGTGTGAATCAATGTACCTGTTGAGAAATTGGCAAATTTATTTAAAGGTCACTTCCGGCCTTTAAAGTATGGAAAATTGAATATTTTTTTTAAGCTTCATATTCTTCTTTCATTATCATCCAAATATATTGAGATATAATGTGTATTATTTTATTATTTTTTTAGTTCAGTAAATAATCTTTAAAATCTAAACTAAGTTTTTCTAAAATGTATTTTTAGCAAAATTTCAATTAGGGAATCAAGTATAAGTCGTTGGAGTAATTCCTTGTGGATTTAGTACAACTAACAGAGTTTTTCATTCAAATTTAGGACTATGGACCATATTCAAGTTCTACGTGTGGGTATAAAGAGACGTATCAGAAAATTTGCAGCAAGCAAAAACCCCTGCTAGGATTTTAAAATAAACATATTTATTTTTAATAACTTTATCATTGAGCATTTCTAAATCATATTACTATTCCTTGATTTGAACATCTTGATATGCGAATATTTAGCACTTGAAGGTATTATTTACTACTACGATAACAATAGGCTTGCATTTGGCCTTAGTATTGCTAAGATGTGATTGATCATGTTAATTGATCAATTGTTTTTTCTAACACATAACTTGGAAACTTGTCGCCCATTGGAACTATTATTAACAAACTGTGTATAAAAATTTGTTTTCTAGAGTTACTCTAATAAGAAATAATTCCTTGATTTTTTTAATTATCAGTATATCAAGATATTTTAATCAAAGATCTTGAAATGCCAACAGTATAGTTCTTAAAATACATAAATATATACTTATCCATCTATTTCAAAATCCTTGTATCAAATTTTCATAAAAATTAATCACTAAAGATTTTTTTTGATGACATCATTAATGAGTCTTTGTATTTCACCTTTAAAGAAAATCAATATTATTATTTATGTGAATTTCAATTAATACTACACATTTACTTTTTGAATTTTAATTTTATGTATACTAAAGTATTCTTCAAAATTGGTATCTATTTTTCTTATTTCACTATATATATTTCCTTAATTTTTAGGTACACTTAAAGAAATAAAATTAAGGCTCTATGACACTAACTAAATTGCCTAAAAATGATTTTTCCGTTTCTATTATGATGACTATAGTATAAGTTATGTTTTGAATTGCTAGTAAAAAATATCAACCACTTATATTTTTTTTTCTTTAGTTTTTGGAACGTTACATACCAACAGGACAGAAACGTTCACTAAATGAAGTTCTATGAACTTCACTCTTCTTGAACTAAACTTAAAACTAATTCTTTTCAAAACTATCAGAATGGGAGACGAAAAAAAGAAAAAATAATTCATATGATTATGTTTAAAATCATATTTGAATAAATATGGTAAAGGAATTTGCTTTGTAAGTCCCTGAGAAAGAAAATTATTTTAAATCAAAATGTATTAGAGATTGTAAAATTCATTTTATGCGTTTTTGGATTCCTGTTTTATTTTTGTTTTTTTTAAGTGTGATATAATAATTATTTTGAATATTTAAAACTCCGTCTTACTAAAAATATATTAGTCGATTAACAGTTATTTCTATTATATTACTGTTTTTAAAAAGGATAGAATTTAGAGTTTTCTATGTGTAAGAAATAAAAATATATAGCAATTATGAGGAAAAAATGATGATTTTCTTAAACCTATTCTACATTAAAAACTCTCTTATTATACTGATGGGACTCTTTAAACCCATAACTACAACCTTGATTCTCCGTTCATTTTTCTTCTACAATATTTATAATTGATGCGAGTTTTTATATTCAAATAATTTTATAGTACTTGGTTACATACTTACATGTCCCAAGGAGTAGTTTTGTACTTACATATATATGTACATATTTTGTAATAAATATTCAACTTTCACTTTTTACCGTCATAGAGACTCACATGAATGGATGAACGGGTCATAGGTTACAAGACGAAAATGGAAATGAAAAGAAATACTTTTTTTTTTTTTTCATAATTATGAATTAGTACTTTAGAGGTATCTAGAAATTTTTTTAATTAAAATCATTTGAAAAATTTAAAGGCAGATTTTCAAAACATATTATGAACTCTGTTAAAAAATATTTATGTTTTCTCATAGTATATAGTATATATTAAAAATAATTAGGAAGTACATATTTTTCAGTACTTATTTAAATGTGCAATAAATATTTAATTAAAAAAATTATTAAATATGTATACATGGGTTTTGTCTTGTTTTCATATTATTTTTAGAGAAAAATATTTTTTATTTGTATATTTAATAAGAAATCAATTTAAAAAATTAGAAAATACATTATTCCATTATTTCAAACTTAGTTTCTTATTAATGATAAATTAATAAATTATTATTTATGGTTTTAATCTTTCATAAATAACTTGTAGTGGACGTTGACTGCACTGATAAGTGTTAAATGTTGCTTCAAATGTTGTCTTAAATATGATATTTTCAGCCGTTTTACCACTTTTTTATTTTTATTAAAGTTATTTTTTGTTCAATGAGATATATACAAATATAGTTTTACAATATTTGGTCCATCGATGCTTTCCAACAGAAAAAAATCATTATAAGTTTGTAAAGACTAGGATGGGCAGGATGCATCTATCAAATAAGATGCAATTTTATCTAGAGCATAATAAATGCTAACTCAGATTTGTCAAATATGATAACTGACAGCCTTGGAGATAAAAGGAAAGGTTTCATGGACTTCCTATTTGCCCATTCTGTCATGCTCATGGTTGGTTGAAATATCTTAGAATGTCATCTTAGCAGGTGTCAACAAAAGATACATAAATTAATGAGAATGAAGTTATTTCTAAATCCCATAAGTAGAATAAAACCTACTATGGATTCTTGAAAATGTCTTAAGATATCTCTACTGACTCAGAAAAAGGTGTATATATCCAACCTTTTTGTGTGAAATACAAGTAATTACAATGATTTTGAAGGATAAAAACCGTAGATAGCTTTCATATTAGCTACAGAGCTTTCTCCATGAGCCTTATTTAAACCATTTCAAAAGCTCATACATGCAAATGGAGTATGATCACATGTAGTGACTTAAGTGGAAATTTCTTTTATTTCTCTTTTGAAGTGTCTTAGAGCTTGCCGAACTGTCCCACATTCTAATAGAGACCTGAAAGTTGAAAAATAAACAATATTTAAATATTATTTGTCCCAAATTTATTAAGTTTTGATCTGACCGCTCAGTCAAATGGTAGTAGTAGACTAATGGAATAGTCGGTAATCTATAGAAATAAAAAGTGAGTGTAAGGTTTTGCTACATTTTCTATAACTATGGGTATTATGTAGTTAAATACGTAAATTGTTAAAAAAAACCCAAAAAATCTAAGTTTTACACATTATTTTGGATGTACCTTCTACTTCAATCAGAGAATCCCTTGTAAACATGTGAATTTTTATATAGGTACATATTTATATAATTAGCTGTTTGTGGTAAATTTGCTAAAATTAGATAGGATGTTTGCGGTAAATCAGTTAGTGATGATACAGTCTTTTTTTCTTTATAATAATATATAATATTAAAAGAAGCAAAGCATGTCATTCAAACACATTACATAATCATTAATGTTCAAATATTCATTTAAATGATACCACGGCACTTGTATGAGTATTTGCCTTTTTATTTTTAAAGTACCAGATAACATCTTTACCTGAAACAGGTTTATTTTTATGTAAACAGTTAAATCATGTTGATGGTTTATTACATGCAAAACATTTTTGTAACATATGTATGTTCGTTCTTTTTTGAATTTGTATGTAGTTATGAAGGTTCAATATATCGTCAATTTGTGATAAAATAAAACAAGTTACTGTAATTGCATCATGTAGTAGTTTATATAATATCAATAAAACAACTGTGTATCAGAAATTTCCAATGCTGATTTACAAAAAAAAAAAAAAAAAAAAAAAAAAAACACAACTTATCCTCACTAGTCCGACCGTACATAGTGCCTAAGGATAGTGTATTGGTAACCACTCTGTACTTAACCCAAAATAAATTATAATCAAGATTTTTATTTTTTAGCCCACTGACTATTTCTCCCACTGGGACCGTTAGCCAAGCCTACATTTTCTCCTTTTTATTTGCTTTAAAATATGATTTCTACCATTTTTAGCTACTAAAAGACCCTGAAGTTCGTTCATTGTTCTTCATCATTCTTAAAAAGTTAAAAAAACTATCTCTAGGACCAATGTCTCTTTTTTTAAAATCTATACTTTTTAAAACTTTATCTCTATCCAAATATTCACTTGGTGTAAAAATATTATTTTTATTTAAAACTTCCCCAAAAACGAAATCTTTCTCTTAATAGAAGTGTTTAATAAAAACATCTCCCTTTTATTTTCTATGACTGGTTCCTGCCACTTCATTTTTTCTAAAACTTTCTCTGCTAAGTCAGTTTTTACAATATCATTTCTTTCCCAAAATATACTTATATCCTTTGCAAACTTTAAAATTTTACCAGGAATCCTCCTCTAAATTCTTGTTAATGTTCTGATATAGTATGTGCTCAACGATTCTGCTCCATACTGAGCTCTTATCTAAAATTTGCTGGAACCATGTAAAGATCATAACTTTCCAAAAACTTTGAAAACCTAGCAAATTCAGACCTCCTAATTTCTCAGGAAAAACTATTCTTTTCCAACTATAAGCTCTACTGCGTCCTCTCAGAAATTAAAATTCTCACAAATTTTATCAATTTTTGTACATAAAATATCAGAGAAGGGAGTGATTTTTAAAATATCCGTCGTCTTTGGTAAAATCAGAGTATTCTTAAAGTGAATTTTTCATAAATGACACAAATCTAGCAGAGGTTCGTTCCAATTTTAGCTCGATCATTTTTTCATTCTCTATATGATTCAACTCTTTTAGATCTACGAATGACAATTTTATCTACAATTTTTTCGAATTCTTCAGTCTCCATTACATTAAGACCTCCGGCTTCTTTTGTTTTGATCAAAACCTCATGTTTCTTTTTCTTTTCCCTGCTCAGTCTGACTCCCAGTTTAATATACGCTCTCCTAGAACAGTCGAGAGCTAGCTTTAAGGCATGCGATGAAGACTTGATTTTCTTTATTTTTAATAGATACACAATATCCTTGATAATATTTTTAACTTTTGAATTTGTGACCTCATCATTTAACAGACTTGTATTCAGTTTCCATTTATTTTTTGAATATTTTCTTGTTTCTGTGAGGGTTAATATAATTGCATTATGATCAGACATTAGGGGTGCTACTGTTTTATAATCAGATATTATCGGAAATAGTTTCTCTGATACAAAGAAATAGTCCAGTCTCGCATTTTTAATGACGTTATCTCCTCTTTTAATGTGAAATGAATGATTTGGAACATTATCAAACTTTATGGCAGCGTCCTTCATATTTCTCTTACAAAGCAAAGACCCCAATACCTTGTTGACATTTGCATTATTTATATTTATATAGTTACAAGTATCTCTTTTTTGGTGTAGTGCTATATTAAAATCTCCCATCAATATGAGATCTTCATTTTCTTGAAGACTCTCTGACAAAAACATTGAGTCTATTAGTTTGTAAAAAGACGTATCATCCTTATTTGGTCCATAGACTGACAAAAGTTTTACTTTACTACCCCTCCAATTTATTGTAAGTACAGAATAGTTACCACCCACATCCTCAGCAATACACTCAGGCTTTAAACAGCTTTTAATTAAGAGCAAAATTCCTCTAGTTTAGTCATTTTAATTGCAGAGACCATCATAGCCTCGTAACCATTTGGGCAACTATCTTTAAAACTGCTTTCAACCAACCTAGTGGCGCACAACGATAATACATCAGGACCAAATGACATGAGATGTTCAACTACTTAATCTCGTTTTTCTATGTTAGCAATTGAATTGACATTTGCGGATATAATTTTTAATTTCATATTTGATATTTTTAAATTCATTGAATAAATTGAAAGAAACTTACGTAAAATGAGTAATTCATTAAAATTGAGTTAATCAAACTCGTGTAAAAATGTATATAAAAACTAATAAAACTAAAAGGAAAGAAAAACATGCTTAAAAGCCTTCTGGGGGGACTAAAATGGGCGTAATTAAAAGATATTAAGCTGATAATTAAAATACTGTGGTAGAATATCCAAATTAATAAATATAGATATTCATAATTATTGTTCATTTTTTTCATTATTGGTGTTTTCATCATGTCCGTTGATCCTTATAAGATCTGTTTCCCTTGATTTCTTTGGTTTTTTCTCTCCAGGACTTTCTAGTGTTCTCTTTTTCTTTGTCTTCCCCGGCAGTCTACTTTCATTTTTTTGATATTAATTTACATCCTCTCGTTTTCTTAAGACCATTTGATTAACCTTCATACATGAAATTTCTGAGTTTTTTTGGTATTATCCGACTCCTTAGTAGAAACAGATTCAAGTTCTTCATTTTCATCTCTTTGGTCTCCATCCATATCGATCTCCTTTTGCGTACTGTTTCGATCCATTGTATTTTCGTCCAAGTCGAAGTTATCCTCTTCTTCTTCCTCCCGACGTGCTGTCTCCTCAGTCAACAGTCTCTCTTAAGCTCCTCCTATTCTTTCGGGGAGACTCAATTCCATACTAAAATATCTTTCAAAATCAGAATATGCTGCTTTTTTAAGAGAAGGGCACTTCGTTTTTGTGTGCCCAAATCTTAAGCACTTTAAGCACTGAAGTTGCTGCATATCAAATAAGATCTTCCTTCCCTTGATACATACGATCACCGGTAGTCTTCTCTTGGGTTCGATTTTAAGTTTCAATTTTCCGGACATAATAGTGTTTAAAAATTTCCGCATATTCCAAATATCCTTTTCTGGTCTGAATGAATGTGGAACTTCCTCTATACTTCCGACCACTTATCCAAAATGAGATATAATTATTCTTTAATGTAGGTAAATCAGTCTTGGATCCATTTTTAATCATCACTTCGACAGGCCTTTGAGATTTTCTCAGATTTTCAAGCCCTCTAACTTGGCAAAAGATTCCATCCTCGATTTCTAACTTTCTCAGCAATATCCGCAAATTTTAGAAGGATATTAGTTGCTTTTTTAAGTGTGATAATAATATATCCTGCTCCGCTCTTGCAGTCATTTATTCCCATGATTTCATCTTCAGTGAGCGGTAAGAGATCAAATATTTTTTTGTAATGACCTACTTTTGGGTAAAAACCTTTTATATTCTTATTTTCTATATCCTTACTATCTAAAAATATCTTGTCCCATATTGGGTCCACTTTTATATTCGCACGTCTAGGTATGGCAGATCTAATCTTGCTTGAATAGGATATAGTTTTCGATATTATATCCATATCCATCTCCTTTTCCTTCTACTCATCTCCTTCCACGCGGCCTATATTTTCAATATTCTGCTCTTCATACTTCTTCTCCTTCTCTTCCCCGACCTGCTTCCGGTCAGGCGGTTTATCAGGTGGGAGTGATGCCACTTTAAAATACGAAGTGAGCAAGAGCTTCTTGCCTTAACTTCTGCTAACCCTTAACTTCTGTCAAGAAGTTGAAAACTTCCATCTTTAATTACTCACTTTTAATTTTTATCATAAATATCTAGTGCAGTGTTCCCCAATCTTATTTGTCCACGCCCCACCTAATCACCTCTAAAATTAGAGGTATTTTGAACCATAATGTAGAAAGTTCAAAATATGAGAGTATTCCATAGGTGGTAGTCAAAGAATACATATGAATATAATCTGTTGATTATATAAGACATATAGTTGAAATGGACAAAGTTTAAAATTTTAAAATTTGGTATGTATTGTACATAAACACAAGCTAACTACAAAGGAAGACTTTTCTGTAATAATTTATTGATCAGTACACTTAGAATTTGTTATTGTTTTTACGGCTAATACCTATCCATGTAGATCTCATTAACAAAGATTAAGATTACCAAAACACCAAATAAATTAAAGATCAAATTGCCCTCTGGGGAACCATTGGTAGTATTGTAAATGTGTTTATTATAAAAGTAGTGTACAATAAAAAACCTGTTCATATCTAAAAGTGATTCACAGGAGGGAATTATTTTTATAGGATTTTGTTGCTAATAATTTTTGCAAATATCTCTTTGTTTCCACTACAATTACTTTTTGTGCTATAAGTCAATAAGTTTATAGATAAACATGATATGTTATTTACATTATTGACCTTCGTGAATAAGCAGTTTTTATTTATTTATATATTTTTTGTATCAAATAATTTCTTTAATTTTTCATTCATATTTGATGTCCATGTAGTTTTTACTCATACTTCCATGTGCATAGCCATTCACATTAATTGGAGGAGCTCATGACTTATTCTTGTAAAAAAAAATTGATACTTTATTACAAGAAAGGATATGTATTTACATAATACCTCTGTGTACCTATGTATGTATGATGGTTGATTTGGTGTATCAGCAGGGTTAGCAAATAGGTATATCTACATATGTAACTGCCAAAGACTTAAATGAAAAGAAACATTAAGGTATACCTATAAAACTGGAATGTACGTAGGTTTAAAAATAAACTGGACTTATGTACATAGAAATATATATCTATCTACCTTGGCCATGGGTTTATTATCAAGAAAGTTATGGGTATTGGATGCATTTCCGTGGTTTTCTTATTAGTCAATCAATTTAATATGTAGATAAAAATTGTAAATATATATATAATTTATTATGCTCATCAAAAATTAACATGAATTGATCAGGCTACTAAAAACGAAAAGCCCTTAGTAAATGAGGTGACTCAAACCATGAGTTCTAAGCTCATTAACGAAGTACAAAAAAACATATAGTGACTAATGAATTTGTTAGGATTATTTTTCTTCATTCATATTATGACGACATCACTTCAGAAATTTGTTATAGTATTAAATATCCTTAAGTCCATAAAAATATTCCTTTCTTCTCTAACCAACATCAAGTTACATTGCCTCCCACACTATTTTATTTTCATATCGTCACTGGCTTGTTACTTGTGTCGCATGTACAACCATAATTTTGAAATATATATGATTGTACATTTGTAAGTACATTCTAATAAAATACAAATATTGGAACGAGAGGAAGGAATAATTTGAACAAGGAAATAATTAAGAAATAGACGGAGGTATGAGTCATTGCTGGAAATAAACAATATTTTTTGTATCTCAGCAAATTTATATGTATCAAATATATATATTTTATATAAAATGGATGCATTGTGATATATCTCTATAAGGTTAGCCACTAGTAATTCTATCATATCATTGAAACTTTGTGAATTATTATTATTATTATTGCTATTATTTATTTCTCAATCAAGCTTTTCCTGGAAATATATAGGCATTATGTGTTGATATGAAATGTCATAATAATGATAAATATTTTTTTTCAAAAGCAGAGCTCAGATCAAATTTCAACATAGTGCAGAGGTAAAATTTCATGTATATGTATATAAAACATTGTAGACAGAATAATAGGGGTCAGATAGTAGCTTGTACTATGAGCAAAAAAAAAAAAATAATACCCACTACTGGGTACATATGTGTTGAATCAAATCAGCCTACCACTAATTTAAATCCTTGGAAAGTCCAAGCCTTCAGTAAAAAAAATAGATCCACATGGATCTATGGTTCCTTAATCACTATATGTAAACCTATATGAGGTGGTGTCAGAGGCCTAGATTTAGGAGGAATCATAATAATTATAATAAAAAGTGAAAAAAAAAACGGAATCATCTATCTGGTGAGTCAGTAAAAATCCTTTGCAATTCAGAAGTGACTTACACGTTGAACGTTGATGAGAGCTAAATAGTGTCTATTTTTCGTTTCTTATTGGGCTTAAGTGAAACATAAATTTAATAATCGGTGCAGTCTTCACCATAAAGTAAATGAATAAAGTGTTTTTATGGCAAAAGTTGATTCATATATGTAAATATGTTTAAGATAGGATTTTTTGTTGTTGCTATAACAGTTTTAATGCCCGAATAAATATGATCAAATATCAACTAAACGACAAGAAAATACAGGGGAAAAACTGAGTAGTTACTTTAACTATCAAGGTAAGAAGTTTATTTTTAGGATTAATTCTAATAATAGGTCGGATACTAAAAATATATAACCTTTATAATTTAAATTTTTTTTATTATAAGATGGATTGTGACCCAAATTTGGACCATTTTATAAATGGTTAAGGAGAGTTGATCATGTAAATAACTAACCCTTTATTTAATTTTTATATCCCGTACAATAATTAAGGATTATTTCAACCTTACCTAAAGATAAATAATATCAAAATCGAAAGCAGTCACTATGAGAAATAATACAAAATAATTTGTTATTTTCGGGTAATACCAATAAAATTCTAGATACCTGCACTAAATAATTTCTAAACAAAAAACATAATTTTTTGATAGCAAGATTGGAAAGGGTGGCAAAGTGGGGAAACGACGACCACGAGATAAATTTTGACCAAATTTACTTGAGCAAGAGAAGGCTTTTTCCCCACTATTACTCATGAATTGGTCAATAACTACATAACTACTCAATTTCCATAAATTTATCTTGTTACTTCAATTAAAACATGACTACAGAGACTTTTGGATCTCAGTACAGGATCAGAACTCCAGCTCTAAATCAATACTTATCAACCTTTTTGAGAGATAGAACTAAAGAATTTACTTAACGAAACTGTTTATGTATCTAAGAGCCAAAAGTTTTGTACAGGTAGCATGGCTCGATTCTGGTGCAAAGAGATAAGGCCTCTTCCTCACCAGATTTGAACCCACTGGAGTTTTTTATATGGCGAACATTGGAGAGGGAAACAAACAGGACCTCATGCCCTAATGAGGACCACTCAAGTCCACCATAGTGGCTGCATGGGACATCTTGTTAGAGGACTTTGTCATCAACTCCTGCATGGTCTTCAGGCGACGTGTAAGGGCTATGATTGATAATAAAGGTGGACATATTGAGTGAAAAAGTTTTGCAATGTCTACATGTTTTGTTAAAATTATTATTTTTTTTTTTTGCCTATTTTTGAAAATATAAAATTATTGTTGTATTTCTAAATCCATCTATCGTGTTCACGTTTTACTGCCCTACTCTGTATATCTTCTTTTTTTTCCTTTTCTTTCTCTTTCTCATATAGTATGGAACACTGATTGATAAACACTGCATTAAAGTAATTTACTATACAAAAATTGACTCATTTAGTTATGTTAAAACTTAAATATTGTTCTTTCATGACTCTCTCAGTAATTAAAGAAGAAAGTTGATATCCACAAGTGAAGAGGAATTAAGTTCATTCTAAATATTCAATGCCAAAAAAAGTAAGATACTTTAATATATTTATATATATTGTACATATATATATATATATATTTACGAGTTAGACCAAACTCAATATACATAATGTGTACGGTATTAATAAATAATTAAAATACATTATGTACATGGATTTTTTAAGATTTTACAAATAATTGTTGAACATAAACCTATAAAGAAAGTTTGTTTGTTTGTCTTTCATTGGAGTATCTAATTATTGTCAAAGAGAAGAAAAAAACTAGGAATTCCTTGGATTTTGTTTATTACTTGGTTAAAAACAATTTTCTAATGAGCAAATTGACATTTCGGAATGAGATTTTTTTGTTGTTGAATGTCTTGATTGATGGGAAGGAAGTGACGATACAAAAAACTAAAACATATATATATGTGAAATGAATAATGTTGACTTTTTGGTAAACCAAAAAAAAGGGTAGAATAAATCAATCTTCTCTTCCTATTGAGTGACAACTCACTTCTTTTTTTCCAACTCATCAATAAGTAATTGAAATCATCTATTAGTTCATTGAAGAGCAAACTCTAAGTTGTAATTAAATGATATATTTACTAAAGCAATAGATGAACATACGTATGTTGATATATTGTATACCATAAATTTGAAAAATCTTTTCATACCTATTATTACTCTCAGCATCTGTTTGCCTTTTCATCAAGTATTTGCAACAACCAAATCATAAGAAATATAAATAAATGAATAAGTAATTATGGTAAATGTGAGACTCCATCTTTGTTAGGTTTACTCTCAAAATATAAAACCGACACATCTGTGTAAATAAGTACATACATATTGTATCTAAATAGTAGATTTCCGATTGATCCACTCTTCTACACCATGTTGTGACCAGTTGTTTACATACATACATACATTCTAATTATATTAATAAAATATATGTAGACCAAAGTTTGTAGCAACATAAAGGAACATTTGTGAACCCCAATGGAATTAGATTTCAATGATAATAATATACTTATTAATCATAATAAGTATACAAACAAATAACTTAATGCAAAATCCACTATTGCAAAATTGTGCAAGCTAAATTGATTTGAAGAAATTCCAATCATTATAACAGACGAAATGAGTTTTAAAAGCAAATTCCTATAAGGAAACATCATCTTAATCACAGCACTAGTCTAAGATACCAACAAAACTTCTACATGGCTTTAGTTAAATATGTTGTTTTAAAATTCTTGCATTTTATACAACTCATAAATCTTAGATATCCTTGAGAAACGAACAGACGTAGTCTGTAAGAGTTTATTAGTTTTTCCAGACTAATTAAACAAAGTATTAATCGTAGAAAAAAAATCAAACTCTTGATTATAAATACAGGCTCTACTTAACCCTTTTATTAATAATAAAGATTTAAAGTGATGTGCTTTGTACTGTATTTGAAATTTTAACATGTTAAAACATAAAAATCATTGCTTTGTTACAGCCACGGTTTCTTGAAAAATCAATTTATATCAACTGTGATGTATGCACATATATACTCTTTGATAAAAATAAGATATTTTTTCATAGGATGTGTATATGCACATAAATGAGAATTACCTTGGTTTTTAAAATAATATTTCTATCCTCAATATACTTCTAGGTCATTATCAGTCTAATAGATGTTAAACATAAGCTATAAATCTTCAATCCCTCAACAATCTGTGGGGTCTATACTCGAATTATTAAATATAAAGAAGCATTACAAAACTATTATACCCCTTAATTTTATATATATACAACTATTTTCTAGAACAGAACTAATCATAAATTAATTTCCATAGCTACAATATTTTGAGTCGAAATCGGTTCTTCGAAGCATACAAAATTATAGTATGTGTTGTATTTATAGTTTATACACTTAAAAAAGAATTGGGCGTTACCCTTCGTCGCCTTTATTCAAAAAGACTTGGTATAAACGAGCATCTCACATTATTACTTACAAAAAAATAATGATAGAAAAACTTTATTTTGAAGTTAATCACCATAGCTACATATATGCTTCAATGAAATTATGTACGTTTATTATCCTTTGATCCTTTTGTCTCAGAATGCAGAATAAGCAGCATTGTGATATAAATAGAAGAATAATGATAAAAATTCCATTCGTTTGGAGGCAAAGTGTTTGCTTGCGTACCTATAAAAAAAGGTATACACGCTTCAGTGAAAGTTAATAGGTAGCGCGAGAGCCCCTTTTTGATAGTTGTGATCCTAAGGCATGCCTTCAAACTCCATCTCCCCCCTTGCCTAAAAAAAACACAGGCAGTTAAGATTCGAATTTATGGAAGTGAATATGTAGGTGTGTTTATAACAAGAAAGTATTTGTGAGTGTTGTTGAAAAAACATTTATCTTTGGTGTAATATATATATATATAAATATATTGTTTTTATAAATTGTTTTTTGATGTGAGTGAGTTGTTTAACTTTCCAGTATAGTATGGCTCTTCAAAGTTTTGTTTAACTTTCCAGTATAGTATGGCTCTTCAAAGTTTCGTTTAACTCGCCAGGAAGTTCCGTGTTGTTCAATTTTTACCATCAACACACGAAGGAAAAAAGGAGGAACGATTTTATCAGTAGTTTGAAAAAATTGATACTCAACATGAAAAAATTCCGACGGAAAAGAGTGCCAATTCTTGGAGAGCTCCAACTGACTTTTTTATTATTATACTTATCGAGTTTATACACAGTATCCGAGTCCAGTTGTCTTCATCCATCAATTCCCTTTGCAGCTAGTTATCGTAATATATCAGGAGGTATTGAAGAAGACTCTTGGAAAATAAATTATGACTGTGATACTGGTTTTGAGATGTTTGGTGACAAAACTAGGGAATGTGTTGACGGAGAATGGAAGCCGGAGGATCTTCCATTGTGTACAATCAATGTTGCAAGAGATAAGCCAACAAATGCATCGAGTGTCTCAGGGGGCGGTTACTCTGGGAACGCTGTTGATGGAAAAACTGGTACTGTGCATGAGGGGAATAAATGTACAGAGACTAATTCTGAAAAATCTCCATGGTGGACTGTGGATTTACTTCGCCCTCATTCCATCAAATATATTCGCATAACGACAAGATGTTGTGATGATGACATTGTGATAAAAAATGCAGAAATTAGAGTCGGTGATCTCACAACATCCTCTCAAAATCCACTCTGCAATTGGATTCCAAAGGCTTTGCCTCAGGGCTCTACAGAGACTATTGAATGTGCATCTGAATTGAGTGGTAGATTCGTGTCTATTTCCATGACGGGTGTTGAAAGAGTTTTGTCAATTTGTGAAGTTGAAGTGTTTTCATCTGATGCTATATCTATTTCATCATGTTCGGGAGCCTCTCCTAGTGTTTTTGACGATAAATGTTTTGATTTTGGCCCAGGTGAAATAACGGGCTACGACTCTGCAGAAAATATTTGTGGAGAGACTAGTCCCTCTTATCATCTAATCAATAATCTAACGGAAGAGGGAATAAACTTTGTTTCATCCAAAGTCAAACGAATAAATAATGTCGATGAGATCTCAAATGTGCCATCCCTCATGACATGGATGGGAGCCTATCGTATGGAAGATGAATCAGAAGGATGGTATTGGTCAACAGGCGATCCCATCCAAATTCCAGAGAGTGAACTTGATTGGGGACGAGGGCAACCAAATAATTATAATAAAGAACAAAATTGTGCTGTGTTGGATTCTGAATTAAATTGGAAATGGAATGATATCTCGTGCCGAATTTCCGGTGTTGCTGTTTGTCAAGGACCTCCAAACAAATGCCCGCATCCACCAGTCAATGAAGGAACTTATTTGACTATGGATACTAATCAAGAAGGGGGAACACTAACCTATCACTGTGAAGTTGGATTTAAACCAATTGGAATTGCCGTGCAAACTTGTAAGAGCGGAAAATGGTCTGGCAAGCCAATAACTTGCAAATATGTTGATTGTGGTCAGGTTCCTGGTCTCCTTGATGGAGAAATACACTTCATTGATGGTAGAACATCTTATGGAGCCCACATCTTATATAAATGTAAAGAAAACTACTCATTAATGCACGGTGCTGAAGAGAGCGTTTGTGAAGAGAATGGATGGTCAGGTCGAGCTCCTAAGTGTGTTTACACCAAATGCCCTGTTCCAGAGCCGGTAGCAAATTCCTATGTAAAGGAATTGCCAGGAAAAAATGGTCTCTACTCTGCTGATACAAAGCTTACTTATACATGTCATCAAGGTTATAGGCCTATTGGCTCATTATCGAGAGAGTGTTTATTGGGAGGTGTTTGGTCAGGAGGGCTGAATCCTCCGATTTGTCATTATGTTGACTGTGGAGACCCACCTCGAGTTGAGAATGGTGAAGTTGCTCTTTTAGATGCCAGAACAACCTTTGGAGCAGAAATTGAATATTCATGCTATGAGGATTACTTATTTTCTGGCGCCAATAAGAAAAAGAAATGTGAAGAAAATGGAAGGTGGACGAGATCTCCCATATCATGTAATATAATTCAATGCCCAGTGCCCTCTGCTCCAGTTGGTGGCAAAATTTCAGGATATGATAGAACGGTACATTCTGAGGTCGAATATTCTTGCTTGTCCGGTCATATTTTATCTGGTAATACAAAGGCATCATGCACACGGAAAGGTGAATGGTCAGCTAAACCCCCATCCTGTCAATTTGTGGACTGTGGTGCTGTTCCACAGCTTCCCAACGGAAATGCTCGCTATATCAATGGATCGACACATTTAGAATCTGTTGTGTCTTATGCTTGCAAGCGAACATTTTTAATGGTCGGTGACGAGGATTCTAAAAGACGAGTATGTAAGTCTGATGGCAAATGGAGTGGCCGTACACCAAAATGTAAAGAAATTCGGTGTCTCCTTCCTCCCAGACCCAACAACACTGTCATTTCTGTATCAAGCACGGAGAGACTACATGGAACATCAGTTCTACGATCTAAACTGACAATGACAGCATCTTATCGAATAGGAAGCACACTTAAATACCGTTGTGAAAGAGGCTTTATCCTCAAAAAAGAGGATGGCACTCAAGCAGGAAGAGTCATGACTCGGAGATGTAATAGTGATACAAGTTGGACGGGCTCCAATCCTGTTTGTGAATTCATTGATTGTGGAACTCCAGAAGTGAGCAAAAACGGAAAATATAAACTTGCAAACAATGGAACTTACTATGGAAGCGTGGCATTTTATTCCTGTAAAACTCATTTTAAAATTGAAGGTAAGAATTCCAACTCTTATAGGACACTATGTCTCTGACTATCCAACTATATATATATATATATATATATATATAAATGTATTAACATAAAAAGTTCGAGTATTGAAAAAAATCAACCTCAAGACACATCTTTTTCTTTCTTACGTTGAATCTTTATTTGATGTATGACATTTATGTATATACCCAATATATGTATGTGTAAAACATAGCAGAAACACCTTCAAAACTACTCGTACGTGGAATTATATATTAGTTGGTAAACTCTTCTTCTATGTATGAATTATTATGTAGTTGTAACTTATAATAGTCAATATCATGGTCAGATTTATATGTACTTGCTCTTCGGGCCTGCATTTGATTGTACGCTTCCCAGGTAGAACTTTTTATGTAGTCGTCTTCATCCTCTTCAACAGAGCTCTTAAAACATCGTTCATAACGTTAATTTTAAGTATAATAATAATAGCTGTAATTGGCTGGATATAATTATTATCCAATTCTTACGCAAGGAGTCAATACAGGCTTAATAACTAAGTAACTAGGTATACGTACATGGTGTACAATTCTAACTGTTTTATCCTTGTTTGTTTATGAATAACGTGGAGTAGGTAAATCTATGTATGCAAAAAGAAAACGAAAACTTTTTTACTAAAGTCATGTTTGAGGGTCAAAGAACTTAAATATTATGTAAGTAATGAGCACGGGAAAAGGTTTTGTTTTAAATCACAAATTATACTTTAAAAAAACAAGGATTTTTGAAGGTTGACCCCCTGGTGGTCTATGGGATGTGTTTTGTTTTCTTCCTTTTTGAAGATATATCAAAAGAAGGAAAAAATAATCATCTTTTTTCATCATCCTCTTCTTCTTCACCATCATCGTGATTATTATTATAATATATATTATAGGGTGAAAGTTTTATTTTTTTCTTCAAACAAAAAAAAATGATCTTTGAATAATGAGATATTGTGAAAAAAGTCTGTGATTTTAGCAATAACCTCTCAACTATTATGCGTATGAATGTATATTATTTTTTTATTCATTTTATGTTGCAAATTATTACATCGTTATTAATAAGGGATTACCTTTGTTCAAATAAGAAAATGTATGTTTTAAAGATTACATTTTTTTTCAAAGAACTAACCGTATCTACATATATATATATATATATATACATATATGTCTACATGTAGT
The DNA here is from genome assembly GCA_963680855.1 of Lepeophtheirus nordmannii. Classification (NCBI taxonomy): domain Eukaryota; kingdom Metazoa; phylum Arthropoda; class Copepoda; order Siphonostomatoida; family Caligidae; genus Lepeophtheirus; species Lepeophtheirus nordmannii. The sequence continues at coordinate 35,393,081 of OY804523.1, read as the reverse complement.
AAAAATAAATTAGATTTTGTTTGTTGTAAACTTCAGGCTCATAACAGTAGAGATAAAATGTTGTAAATTTCCTGCATAATATTTCTCGTCCATTATCCCAATTGCAACTTTACGAGAGCATTAGATACATAACGATAAAATAAACATGTTGGGAAGAACATGGTTTGTTATATGTGTGAACATAAAATAGGTTGAAATCCCTTCCCTCTAACTGCAGTCATAATATGGAAACGATGGAGCTACTAAAAAAACAACTGCAATAGACTGAAGTAGTAGTGCACAGAAGAATTTCAACTGATTTCGTAATCCTTCTGCGCGTAACTACCCTAGTAGCTCTACCGTGAGTCTTTGATTTCTTGTGAATTTTTGCTCGAAATTGAATGAAAATTTATACATTTAGATGGACGATTTATTCTTAACTAAGGATTCTTACCGAGCATTTGACTTATTGTTTGAAAGCTTTGAGTCTCAGCTCTTAAATACATTCCTTATTAATCCATGTCACATAATATGCAAGGAGTTATTTAAGTACAAAGAATTTGGCCGACTTTTGGGTCTACTCCCGCCGCCTATGCCCCCAGGAGTCCCTTTAGATCAAAACAAAGACTGGAAATGGAATTTGAATTAAAGATACCAGCAGATTATTATTTTCAATGGACAAATGAGTATTCTTCTGGGCTTAAATTGAAGTTGAAGTTAGAAAATGTGCCAAGTAAGTTCAAAAAGTAGGGTTCGATTTTTCAAAAACCGTCGGACTCTCGAAAAAAAAAAAAAAAATTGAAATTAGCGTGCAAAGCTAAATAACTTTTATTATACTTATACCCCTTAGGATTTTTGACATTTCAAATTTGTTGACCTGTGTTATTAATCGATGTTCCACCATGGTTTTTCAATCCCTAAATATGTATTATACATAAATTATAAATTTGAACTAAGTACCTATATGTACAGTACAGAAAACTACAATCATACATCATCAATGTTAAATGACTTTTGTAAGTTTTGCACGTTAAATTTATTTGGTGAATCAATTTTCTATCCTAATTGATGGAAATAAAAGCAACACTTATGCAATGTGTATAAAAACTACTCGTATCAAACTTATGAATTTTTGTACAAACATTTAAGTCAGTAAGGGAAGTTGTTTTGGTTTTTACGAATCTGTAATGCAGATTTACTTTATATCAGAGCTATTTGATACTCTTACATGTCCCTTTAATCTCCTCTTTGGACTAATGATAAAAATAATAGAATATAACAAATGTTCAATCAATTTTAATAGATTCAGTATATAAAGTTAAGATATTAAATAAATAAAAATCATTGTTTGCTTTAGGTAGATTTGTTAAATAGAAAAAGAGGGAGAAGAAAGGATTTTAAAGATTTAGAAATGAGAGAAATTGTTTATTTAACGTAGAGTTTGAAAAACTATGGTTCTCAAATTGCTGTATCTATTAAAAGATGCTCCCTTAACAGTGCATTTATGTATACATAATACATATAAGTAAACTAATTTACCGTTTTATAGATTGTTTCGTAATATTGGAATTAATTATTTCCCCCTCCTGAACCCATTGCAACTTAGAGCATAACCTCTTTACAAACTAGGTAGATATATGTACATTATATATATATATATATATATATATATATATATATATATATATAAGTGTGAGAATATATGTTTATAAAAAGTACATTTTATACACGAATACCCTCATGATGATACTAAGGCACACATACATTAATAAATATGTACATACATACATGCGTAGAGTCGAGTATGAATGTACCTAGTTACGTTATTCATGAAGGTTTTTATTGATCTATTGAATACTCTGTGCTCTTCTATCATTTTTTTTCTCCGAACGTCAGTTTGAACAATTACGGATTGTTCTCATTTACATTATTATCAATATATTTCACCCTTGGAGATCCGGGTAGCTTGGAAGATAAACATATATATATATATATACATTATTTTTTATTAATTTTTGTTTAAATGAATTATTACTCTAAGATGAAATTAACGTATTTTCATCAAGGATTTTATACATGTTTTTTAGAAAGGATTTATATTATAGTAAAAAATTAAACCTTAATCCATAGATATGGGTTATACTATTATATAGATGGATATGTGCCGTTGTTCCAAAGGGAATGTAGTTGAGAAGGGAAGATACATATATATATATATATGTCAAAAAGGCGTTGGCATAGATGATAACTTTAAGGAGGTTTATTTTTTTGAAGGAGGCATAACTCAAATAATGATGATATAATCGTGCAAATAAGGAGGGACGGAGGAGGTAGGTGGAGGCAAAAAAGATGTTGCGTTGAGACTAAAATGAACTTCTAAATAATTTGATGACGTATTCGAATATAAAGCTAACTAACAAACTAACTCCATACATCAAGTCCAACCGCACCCTTTCAAACAGATGATATGTGCCTCAATCCATAGATTTAATTGAGTGGAACCATAGATAATATCGTTGTTTCTATACATATGTGTCTGTAGAGAGGAAATACTGTCGCCTTGTCTCATACCATTCGAAACTAGGTATGTAGATATATGAACATCATATTTAAAACCACCTCGAAGGCTAATATTTAAAATAATAATAAAATAGATGTTGAGAACATAGACAGAGTCAATTTTGGAAAACACAGCAACCACTGAGTGATACATTCATATTTACTTCAAGGTCAATATTTCTGTGATATATTAGTTTTAAATATGATTTATTAGATAATACATATATGTTATGTATATGTATAAATGTATGACGAGGCTGGCTGTTAAATATTTTTTTTTTCTAAGTCATCATGAGTCTCATGCATGCACAAAGGAAACCAATCAGACGGGCAAGGTATGAATATACAGAAAATGACGATTTGTCATGTCAACCAGCTACATAGTATTTATGTTTCCAAAGAGTATTTAAGTTTTTAAGTAATCTAAAGCGGGTTTATATATATTATAGCCATAATAGAGATGGATATGTCCTTATGAATCACATGAATGGACTTCCTTTCTACGATATTGTAGAGTTCTTGTGAATACTAACTTTATTACTATTATGTACAGGAACATATATATTTACATATAGGTATTAACTAGATGATACACATACAAGTACCTCACATCTCCCCCCGTGACATAGTCACACCTTTAAATAACAATAACATAAACATAAGCACTCATGGGGAAGAGCTCCATCGCCTTCGAAGAAATTTACGATTCCGTAGAAATGTCTTTCCGTCAACCGATATGACGTATGACCTCCCATTTTCTCTGACTCCGGTCACTTCCCCCTCTGTGTCCCAGAGCTTTGATCTAGGATCCTGTAGGAGGACCTTGGTCCCAACATCTAGAGCAGGTAGGTCCTTACTGTTGATGTTGTAATTCTTCTCCCGGGTCTTTTGCATTTTCTCTCTCTTTTCGAGAGCCACGAGGTAGTCTTCATCACTCACTCGGTGATAAGCTGAAGGTGAAGCCGGTACCGTTGTCCTTAGTCTTCTACCGAAAAGCCATTGTGACGGACTAAGACCATCATCACGAGGGACGTTTCGCCATTCAAGGAGATGTTTCTTGAAGGTTTTCCACTCGGGAGATTTTGTCAAGAGTAATTTCATTGATTTGACATTAGACTCGGCATGCCCATTAGAAGGTGAATTATATGGTGATGTTAGTTCATGTATAATATTATTTTCTTTGCAGAATTCCTTAAACGAGGACCGGAATTGAGGCCCACCATCTGTACGGATCACTTCAGGATATCCGTACTCTGCAATCCAATCAGAAAGGACTGATGTAACACACTCTGTGGATAGGCGACGAAGAGGTACAACTAACGGCCATCCAGTGTACCGATCCGCAACGACGACGTAGTCCTTTCCCTTGCATTTGAAGAGGTCCATTGAAATTGACGAGAGAGGACGCACCGCCGAAGTTGTCTTCAATGTCTCTCTTTGTAATGATTGTTTGTATGTAGCACATTGGGAACATGAATATACCACATTGTTAATATCATTTGACATCCCCGGCCAAAAGTATAATTTTCTTGCATGCTCTCGTGTTCGGCGTATGCCTTGATGAGATGAATGTAGTTTTTGGAGTATTTCTTGTCTAAGGGAGATTGGAATCACCATCCTGTGGTTGTGTAGAAATAACAATCCTGATGAAGCGTCGAATGACATATTTGTCCATACTTTAGAATACGCCTTAGCAGGGTGTGTTTGTGGTAGTCGTTTTAATTCCATATTGTTAATAAGTGCAGATATAGTAGCCTGATAACTTTGGTCTTCTTTTGCTGCGATTGTTAATGGTTGAAGAGCAGGATCCATTGGAGTTACTTCTAGGCCTAATATTGAGACTTCAGCCTCTTCAGGAGAGTCAAACACAGGGTGACGTGAAAGAGTATCTGATATGTAGTTTGTTTTCCCCGGTATCCATTCTACATCGAAGGTATATCCAGCTAATTTTTCTTTTATTCTTTGAAGTCGTCCATTATCCATGGCTTCTAAATTTTTTCCATTGAAGACGCCCAGCAGAGGTTTATGATCTGTAATTACTTTAAAAGATCTTCCAACCAGGTATATTTTGCATTTTATCATAGCCCATTGTATGGCTAAGGCTTCTAACTCGCATACAGCATATCTTGTTTCTGCATCTGTCAAGAATCGAGATCCGCATTGAATTAGTTTTGTTTCTCCTTTTTTATTTGTTTGTATTAGAGCAAATCCAAGTCCTTTTAGCCTAGATGCGTCCGTCAGTAGGGATAAAGGTATTGCTGGATCAAAATGTGATAACACAGGACCATTAGGAGACGTGAGAATTTCTTTAACTTTCTCAAAAGCACATTGATGGTCTTCTAGCCACATGAATTCATTTTTCTTTTTTAGTAATTGTCGGAGAGGCTCCGCAGCGTGAGCTAGGTCAGGGACAAAGTGTGCTAATTGATTTGCCAATCCTAGGAATGAACGTAAATCTGTTATATTTTTAGGAGTTGAAAATTTACTTATTGCTTCTGTTTTTGCAGGATCAGGCGTTATTCCCTCTGAACTGATAATGAATCCTGCGAATTTTACGGACGTGCCAAATGTAGTTTTTGTACGGGATAACGTCATATTGTTGGCAGAGCATCTTTCCAGAACTTCATAAGTACGTGAGAGGAGTTCACTTGGAGTTGATGCGAAAATAAGAATGTCATCCACGATCTTCAATACTCCTGGGATACCTGATAATGCTTGATCTCCACGCCGACAATATTCATCACCTGATGCGTTGAGTCCCATAGGTGCCCTACAGTACCGGAACCGACCAAAAGGCGTTATGAAGGTTGTAAGGTAGCTAGACTCTTCATCTATTGGTATTTGCCAATAGCCTTTTGTAGCATCTAGAGTAATAAAATACTTTGAGGAAGAAGGTATTAGAGATGATATTTCATTGGGCGATGGGAAGGGGTGTTCGGGCCTGACAACGTATTTATTGAGGCCTGTATAATCAACCACTAGTCGAATGGAGGACTTATTTGCTTTTGGAACTATTAAAGAAGGGCTTACCCACTTTGTTGGTATGTCCACTGGTTTAATTATCCCGGACTTGACCATGAAGTCTAGTTCCTCCTTTAGTTTTTCACGATAGGCTAAAGGAACTGTCCTAGCCGTATATTGATGAACTGGCGTAATATTTTCATTATTTTTTAGGTGAATTTTCATCCGTGGTCCACTCATTGGACGTAATTCCTCCGAATCATTGAATACCTCAGGGAAGTCTTGAAAAATCTTTTCCATTTTTACTGGGTGTTGATGTTTTGAGGATACCTGGGAAGAGGCTCGTGGGGTTGAGGAATCAGCAAATTTCACCCCACGAGTCCTAGAACTGTTTTCTACGATAGCATTGCAATAAATAGGTTTAGGGAATTCTTTAGAGATCACATTTAGTGAAGTCAAGTGATGCCATGACAGAATTAATTCATCTTGGAGATCAGGAGTGACAAACGCCGTAATTTTAAATTTATTTTTTAGTTTACTTTCTAAGCATATATCGAATTCCGTGGACCCCGAGCAGATCAGCTCCGTTTTATTTGCAGCTTGGATGCTTACTTTCTTTGTAGTGTCGATTGACAGGCCGTACATGTCGACGAGGTCTTTGGATATGAGGGTCTCAAATGCACCTGTGTCCGGGAGTGCCATCATCTCGAAGGCACTACCTATTTGTGGGTAAACTTGAACTGTGAGGAGAGGAGTAGAATTCCTAAGTGACGCTGTGTTGTGGATTCTTATAGACGATGTTTTTATTTGTCTTGACTTTGTCCTTTGTGCATTTGAATTAGATTTGGATCGTGGACGAAAGGCTCGGCCATTTACACAAGCAGAAGAAGTATGTCCATTCTTGTTGCATGTACTGCACGTCTTTTTCCGGAACCAGCAATCTGAACGTCGATGATTTTTCTTTCCACAACTGAAACATTTCCCGTATTCCTTACCAGACGTCGTCTTGTTAAAAGCATTGATGGATGTACTACTTCCATCCAAGGTCTCCCGCAGAACATCAGCAGATTCCCATGCAGTAGCTAAATCGACGAGTTCCTGACGTGTCGGGTTTTGGCGTCGTAGCAGTTCCTCTCTGAGCCGTTTGTCTCCTATTCCTGTTATTATTCTAAGGACATACAGGTAATCAGTGTCAATTTTCTCCAGCTCAGCCTCCTGACCCTCCAACTCCAAGCGGAGATACCAATTAGAGAAAGATTCTCCCGTTGCTTGTTTGCAATTAAAAAAATTGTATCTGCGCTTCAGTATAGGTGTTCTCTGTAAGAATATAATGTGGACTGCATTGATGCAGCTTTTGTCTCCCAAAATTGATGTCGATTCCCCTATCTTGGTAGAGAGCAACTGTTGAAGTCTTAACTCCAAGCAGGTGTTGAAGTAGGCCCTTTGCTCTTCGATAGGGAATTCAAACATGCAATTTGAGGTGTAGTAGCACGTAAATCCCTCCTTCCATGAACGAAATTCTGCCAGCGTAGAGTCCACAAGGAGAGACTGTGGTTTGAGGGATTCATTAATTCTGCGCACTCCTTTAATTTTAGGCATAAGGAGTTCTTCTTTTTCGGAAAAGCTTTTTTTTTATATCATTAAATTTCACACTGATTTCTTCCATTTTCTTTACCATCTTCTCTATCTCCTGTACTTCCTCTTCGAACTCTTCCTGTGTCCAACTCTCACACATTTTTAACGAAAGACACTCCAATTTATCTATAGAGGTGTCCAATTTTTCTTGGGCTCGATTAATGCGCTCTACCTCTGAAGAATGTAATGAGCCGGCATGTTGGGCTCTGAGGCCTTCTATGAGGGATGTGGCAGAATTGATATTACGTGTCACTATGCTTTTGTGGCCTCTGTAGACGCGTCTGGAAGACGACGCGTTTGTAGTAGATGATTCCATCGTTTCTTGGAGCTTTTGTGGAGTATTCGGATCCTTTTTAATTTTGGTCCTTTAGACCGACTGCGCCATGTAGAGTTCTTGTGAATACTAACTTTATTACTATTATGTACAGGAACATATATATTTACATATAGGTATTAACTAGATGATACACATACAAGTACCTCACAGATATTAAATAGCTATGATATTTATGATTATAACTATCTTTTTTTGACTATGAAATGTCACAGTTGTTTTCAAATGGATGTTTTTTGAATTTTACAATACACTTACACAGACCCATATTATTATGTTCACTGTTTCATTCGATCAAAACCTTCATAATGAATATTATTAAAGTCAATGTCATTCTGGATTGGAATAAATATTTTACAATTGTCTCCATTTCTTTTTTAGATAAATAAGTAGTCATGTAAAATCAAAGCTGCAATTTTTTTAGTACTCCTTAAAAGAGTTTGAAGGAAGGAAAATATTATAAGTATTATGTTAATAGCGTTCCTTTTTTAAAATACGTGAATAATCAGACATAATGACAGGAAAAACTCCATTAAAAGAAAATGATATTTTTTTGAAAGAAAAACCTTCATTAAACACATCGTTTATCGTCTCTTTATAATGATGTATCCATCTAAACTGACGTATTTAAGAAAGACACATCTTTAAAAAAACATGCATGCATATTTTTACCAGTAGACATACTGCAATTTGAGTACTTTTTGTATAGAAAAATAAAAAAACATGACTCGTATAGACTGGAGGAGAAGCTTCAACATTTAAACAATATACCATAAGGAAAAATATTATAATATTTATATCATAAATTATCATATATTTCGAATAAAATCTACAACTAATGTTTACAAGAATGAACATAGTTTAAAAAATGAGCACGAGTACCAATTGCATTTCATATTTTAATTGCAAAACTGTATTTTTTATAAATAAAGTCCCATCTCTTCAAATACATAATATATTATGTGTGTATGTATAAACAGTCAAAACCTGTATAACGAATTTCCTCTTTTTTTAGCGTAGACTCGTCAACCAGAAAATGACTGTTCACAGCAGGAATACTAAATAACAGTTTTGTATTTTAGTAGTTTAATAAAGTTTCAACATATATCTTTTTTAGGTTCGAGAGAGGAGCCTCGCAACCCACCCACCCCCTCCCGTCCTCCCCCTGTAGCTATCAATTTTTGTGTAGTGGTGCGGAAATGGATTTGTAGTGGGGCCCAAATTTTATAATGATGACTTCTCAAGTTTATTTATGACTATATCTATTTTATAGCTATGTAGATCATAAAATCTCATTGTTCCAAAAAGCTGGGAGCTTGGTCCCTATGGTTCCGGCGTCTGTATGTTAGTAAAATGGTTAGTTAGCAACTGTTTAATAGACAGGTTCATTAGACAAGATAAAAATACATGCTTTGTTTAAACAAATTGTTCAAACACCAAGATGTTTGTTCATTGAGGCTCTACTGTATTACCTTAGAGTTGCATCTGCAGAATTCGTAGAAATGAAATATGTAATTCAACTTACTTTTATTTACATGAAAGTTGAGTCATTATTAAAAAAATACATATATTAGAATGAATGAAAAATGAAAACCTGGTATGTAGATCCAATTTACATATATTTAAGAGTAGGTAGGAATGATTTTTTTTTTTTTGTTAACTTGGTTTTGTTTTCTTTTTCTTCAAGGACCAATGGACAGAGCCTACATATTTACTCACAAGTAACAATCATTTTCACGGTATAGAACAGCTTTAAGGGTTTGGCATTTATATATGTTTGTGTACTTGAACAGTTCTTTGTATGTAGATACAGAGGGGAAAAAACACATGTATAACATTTATTTTCATGTTTGTACGTTGATATAACTACATTTTATCTTCAATGACTTGATTTTTACTCCATGAATCAAACGAAAGAGGGATTTTGTTCTTCTGTATTCAAAGGCAGAATCATTCGTTCGTATTTTTATATTTTTTAACAGAATCATCTTTAAAAATGAAAGTGAGATCATTCTACCAATGTAGTCCATTGTAATTATTTTTTAAAGGAGCACAGATATTTATTTGTGAAGTAAGTAAAGATCAAAATAGCTCAATCCATCTTTTTTTAAGAGTCTAGGGATATTATTAGATGTAATTTTACAGGCAAAGGAACTTTGATTAATGAATGATAGATGTATAATCTGTGTATCATTGTGTATAGCAAATAGTATGATAGCCCTCATAATGGACTCAACCTACATATTATATTTGCCAGGGATAAGCAGAAATAGTTATTAGAAAAAAAAACTCTTAAAAGTACGTTACTATAAAAATTATAGTAATTTTCACACACTAATCACCAAACTAGGCTTTTTTCTTATAAATATGTAAACTTACTACTCTTCGCTGGCAATGAGTATGCTCACATGAAACGGAATATTATTGCATGAGCAATTCATAACATGTCCTCTTATTATACAAATAGATAGACAATGGACACACAGTATCCAAAACAATCACAATACAAAGTGTTACTTAACATAAATTTACATACATAAGTATGTATGTATACTTGAACAGAGATTAGCTTATTTTTTAATTACTCTAATGTTATGATTATTATAATTTCATCAATGAAATATTTCCCATTATTTATTTAGTATAATATTTCAAGGACGTATGACTTTTGATTTCCTACAAAATGACCGACCGTTCATGATTAATACGTCCTTCCTATAAAAATTTTCTCCATGAATTAGTAGGAATTACTCTGGTAAATTCCTACATATATATCTCATAAACTCTAGAGTCTTACCGCCTTTTTAACCAGAGGTCACCTATTTTCAAATAAGATAAATCACCTCTTTCTGGTTGGGCTTATTTAACTCCTTCAAGAAGATAGGTACATAAATTTTATTTCCTACACCTCGTGTCAACAGCTTTATTAATGGTGGTGGGTGTCTGGGCTACTTTTCTTAAGGGAGTTACTTACAGTCACCCCCCCCCCTCTCTCTCTCTCTCGCCTGATCCATATTTATTCATATATCATATTAAATGCGTATATATGATTGTCTAGACAAAGGTTGACAAAGAAACCCTCCCCCAAAATTATAACAACATAACCCCCACCCACTGTGTGTGTTTGAGCGTGTAGTCGTACTATTAATATCTAATAAAAAAAGTTCCATTTCCTTGAAACATAGTTACTTCAAGGTCAGGCAAACAAACGCTCATCTCATGGAGGGAGCAACACTTTTTTACATACCATACGATAGCTACAATAATCTAAGTGCATGGTTACAAAAACATCTATAATTATTTTCTGTCAAGGATTTTTTGAACTCCCCTAAACAAGTTCAATTTATTAGGCTTTTTTGTTTCTTCTTATTTTTTGCCCATCGATAGAGTCCCTCTTAAGAAGGATCGTCTTGTCTTTTATTTCAAGGTCAAATAACTCTTTCGTTTTATTTCAAGAACTTTTTGATGTGTGTACGTGTGTGTGTGTGTGTCGTTCTGTTTGTGTCCGGCCTCTTGAAACTTTGCTAACAAGATATCTACACATGATTATTAGTATAGGAATTTTTTTTCACGTTCTTTTACTATTAGTTCACAAGTGGTATATACATATAAATGCATACTACATGCATAAATACTTTGAAATAAATGCATGGACTTGTATTATTTATTAATCATTGTTTTAAGCAATGATGCTGCATTGCAAAATCTGGTATGACCTTTCCGTACCGCTCTATAAGAAAAAGAGCATAAAAAAACGCAGAATCTCTACGTGGAACTTTGTATTCCATTAACGTTGAAAAAAAGTGTATTGGTGATGACGTTTCAAGAACTTGCAATACTAAACATTTAAAGATCTGCAAAACCCATTTATTCGTTTTAAATAAATTATTGAATTATGAAATATGCACAAATATCTCACAAACATATACATGACTATCACTATATTTATATTTGTGTATTGCCATGAGTTTACTTATGCCTATATGTATGTATATATCAAAGACGCATGTATTACAAATACATTATACATTAAAATACATCGTATGTAATTACAACATTTGAATGTATATATGTATGTATAGAGAGATCTACTTTTTATTTGTGCAAGGTTAATTAAACGGACATTTACACATTTCTATGTATGTACATAAAATTTAATATGGTACACCTTATGTTATTATACTTAAATTACATATTTCTCAATTGACAGTATGAATATAGCAAGAGGTATCAATAGCATAGCATATTGATATCAATTCCTTTGTACATATATCAGGTCTATACTTATGAAATGAAACTTTATTTTTCAAAAGTTTATTGTGAAAAAATGGTGACAGATTCAATCTTCGAAATAATAGCCATTGATAGTGACACATTTTCCCCATCATTTAGGCTATTTGTGGATGTTATACAAAAAAAAAAATGAACCGTCTTTGGCCGCAAACCAATCATCGAGCAATTATTTGGCTTCTACGAGAGAATTGATGGGTCTTTTAATGCGTGATTCATCGATGCAAACAAGTAATAACCTGATGGCACCAAGTCTGGTGAGTAAGCCACATGCACCAACGGTTCCTAATTGTACGTCTCCACTAATTCCCGGGACGCTCTTGTTCGATGTGGCGGTGCATTGTCATCAAGAAAAATTACTTGGTGACGCCGATCGGGATATTCTGGGCGTATAGCGCTCTTCAAATCGGCCAATTATCGTTTATAATGTGCATCATTAACTATTTCATAGGGTTTAAACAACTCGTACCACGCATCTACAGAAAACACACAACATTGCCTTGCAGCCGAAGTGATCTGGTAATATCAACATGCATTTGATGTGCTTCAAAAACGATTTTCTTCTAATGATAACAGAAAATCAAACGAAGTCCGCAAATCGTAGTTTGAAGGCACGAAATTCGACATTTTTAAGAACGAACAAAAATGTGTCGTTGTTTGAATCTTTACAAACAATCAACTGAATACTGTTGCCAGATGACAAACAAAAACAAATAAAATATTTGGGGTGGTTTAAAAATACTCATAGCGACATTTGTTGTCTAATAGCTGAAAGTCTCATTTCATAGGTATAGACCTAATATAAGCATAATATTCTTTCATTATTCATAAATCATCTAGCTGTTTTACTTTTGACATAATAATTCTTGTTTTATGTTTATTAATTATCCATTATAAAAGTTGCGATAATGCCACATAGCCTTTCTTTCAGTTTTTAATGAAATTTTTGTTACTCTTAATATCTCTAAAAAAAAGTGAATTTTTTATACTTGTTCTTATAAAATGTTTTACTTATTGACATTTTTAATATGTTTTCAGCCATTTTCTTGAGTTATAGAAAAGGTAGAATAATTAAAAATATCATTATTAAATCTTTAGTCATTGATTTATAAAAATGCAAATATCTAAAAGCCTAAAGCTTGAAGAAAAAGACTATGACTACATTTGAAATTAACAATAAAAAGTGCAGTATAGTTTGTATAAAAAACCTCATGCAACACAAAACTCAAAAAAATTGTTGGCAAGTTTAAATAATTTGCACCATTTTGACTTATTAAAAGACAATTCTTAGTGAGAATAACTTAATATCTGGAATTGTTGTACATGGAGGTTAGTTAAAAGACGAAAATGGGCACGTTCTCATGCTAAATATATTTTTGATATGAAATGGAATCATAATCTAATAAATATTTAATTCTTCAAAGGTTATTATTTTATTCATTGATCATTTTTTTTCAATATATTTTCCTCATTTTTCTTATATTCGTTTTGTTAAAGAATGAACTTCCATTATTATCAGACTAAAGACTTGAAGATAATTATATAGTCAGAACAAAGTTTAGTTATTTTTTCCTTATCATTATAAAAATTTCATACAAATTATGAAGTTTTAAAAAAAATAACAATAAATCCAAAACTAATTAATCGATTTTGAAATTTCCTGTTTATTTAAAGTAATATCCACAACTTCGATTTCAATAATATCTTTCTAAAACATCGATTTAATTTTATTAATTACTATTAGTCTAAAAAGAGCTGTCATGAGCCAGTAGCAAATCTGTCACAGCTACATTCATAGTGTTATTTTGACAGTAAATAAGCTGGCTTCCATGGTTACCGTATCATTTTTCACGTTATAAAGAGGAGGGGCTTATTGTTTCATCTCTACAGGCATATGATATATCAGAGGTATATATACATATAATATACACATAAGGTTGTATATTTAAGATTTCCTGCTTCTTACATTGATAGGAACATGAATAATTATCACGTAGGTACAAATGCTGGGTATAACATATATGTATGTACATATGTAGTTTTTTCAATGAAAATAGTTGACTTGTAATGATATCTCGTAGAAATTAGAGGTTTGTTGTACATAATTGTAAAAAGCTTTTGGCATGGGGGTACACGCTTAGGATCTTATATATATTTATATATATATACACATAGTTCTATTGTTAAAAAGAAGAAAAATTGAGATGAAAATATTATCATTATTTTTCTCTTTTTACAAAATTAGAAGAAGAAAATCTTGGCATTAAAAAACAAGTGACTTTCTTTTAAATAAAAAATGAATAATAAGAAGAGAACAGAATATACATATATATACCTCACAGAGGTTTATTTCATCTTTCTATAGATCATCGATTGCGAGGATGATTTTGATATATTTAGAATCAGCTCTCTGACATAAAATGCAAAAGTGTTAACTAACTAAGTATGCATGTTGATATAAAGAGTGAGGTGAAGCGTTCTTTTACCTCCTCCTAGGAATTTTCGAACGGGTTTACAACCTGCTTTACCTACCCATGTTGTTTTTGTAACTGAATAAACTGACAATGGATGAAAAGTCGGTGTTTAATGAATGAGGTTCTCTTTGAAAAAGTATATATATATATGCACCAGTCCCAAATAACAGCAAAGAAAATAAGATTGTGCTTTATTTATTCTTAACTTATTAGGAGAAAAATAAATGGATACCAGTGATGTTCAATGATTATGGGTTTTATGCACATTCATTAATCACTGTATATGTAGTTTTTAATGAAGGCGTGCCAAAGACAGAGAGCATGTAAGGCCGAGTTACAGTACCAAAATATGTAAGGTTTTTTTCCCATTTTCAATTATACCCTAGCATTACTACATAATATATAGAATAGTACCTAGGTGATGATGATACTAACAATTATATAGGATAAAGTTCAATCTATTGCAATATATATGTACATTGTACATACATAACTACTTAAACAGGTAAGATATATTTGCAAATTTGAAAATAAAAAAACCTTTATAGATGTACAAGAATAACAAAAAAGGAAATGCATATTTATATGTTCACGACTATGATTCTAAATATATAGATATACATATATACCTTACATGGTACTGAATCAAACCTGGATTCAATGTAAAGGTCAGGCAAAACTACGATAGATTGTGTTCTTGTCTGTTGCCAAGGAGGGTTCATGTGACGTAGAATGTAGATACTGAGCGCCAGTACCTTGCTCTTAGAAGAACGA